>VZTX01028882.1:875-28124 GCA_013400915.1 Pardalotus punctatus | reverse complement strand
GGTGCGGCCATGGCGGCGCGCGCGGAGCTGAGCGGCGGCACCGAGGCCGAGCCCGTGGCGCTGTGGCCGCCCGGGGAGGCCCCGCCGGCCTTCCAGGTACCGGGGCTGGGGGGCACCTTCCTCTGCGGGCCCCTCCGGCCTGCCCTTGGACACTGCGAGCGATGGGGCAGCCACTGCTTCCCGGGCAGCCACTGCTTCCCGGGGCAGCCCGCGCCAGGGCCGCCCCACCGGCACAGGGAAGGGTTTCTCCCTAAGATCCAATCTAAACCTGCGGTCTTTTAATTTGAATCCGTTCCCCCTTGTTCTGTCGCTCCGGGATGCCTAGGAGATTGCTTCAGTGGTGTTAGGGAGTCTCTGTAAACTGGATTGAAGAAGCTTCTAATAAGCCTGGGGAAAAAATAAAAATGTGATCCCTGCAGACCCAAAATTGTGTGGTGTGCTCGTGGGAAAGCTCGCGGTCGTTAAGGAACGGGGACTATTAAATTTGCTTTTGAGGAAAGCCAAGTCACTGAGAAGCTGATGTTTATATAAAAAGGAAACTTGCAAATGCACTGTCATCTTTCACAACACCTAGAACTTGCCAGGTACAAGCTGCTGTGAAATGTAATATTTGGTGATAGCACATCCTCCAGGCTTCTAAATAAAGCTGAATGCTGAGAAGGGAGTGAAAATATACCCATGGCTGTCTTCAGATCTTGGCTTTCAAATGTAGCAGTTTCTATCAGATTTTGTTTTGTAACAGTCCGTGGTTCTATAAGCATTCACCTGCTGGGGGCATTAGTGTAATTTTGAGAACCTGTTTTTCTACTGGAATTAGGAGGAAGTTCGATGCAATTTGAATCTTCATTTTTAACATAAATGTGTATTTAAAATTCTGGGGCTTAGATTAGCTATAGATTACCCTTAGAAGTAACTGAGCATTCTGAAGTGTGAGGGGATTACTTCAACAGTACCTTGGTAATTCTGCAAATAAATACATCCATAAATAAGTATCTTTGGTATGTGTATAAATTAAAATCGTACATAGCAGAGTAGATCTAATTTGCTGATTTTCTTCTGCTAAGCATTTTTTTTTGCTAGGGGGCAATTTTGCAAAATTCAGGTACTAATAAGACTATCAGTTCTTTTTTGGTGTATATGGAATATCTGATTTGCATTCTTTTAGACATTTCAGACAAGCTTGAATTGGAAGATAACAGAAAAATTAAGCATTCATGATTTTAGCTCTGAGATCAGTCATTGTCAGACACAAACTTTTTCAAAGTTCTGCTTTCAGGCACTGTTGGTTTTGACTCCTGTTCTCTTTGCAGTACAGCCCCGAGAGCGTGGCCGGCGCAGACGGAGAGCTCGACCCCACTGAGATCACCTTCCCGGGCTGTTCGTGTCGCAGCAGCTCCTGCAGCGCTGCCCAGTGCCCGTGTCTGCGCCGTGGCGACAACTACAGCGGGCTGTGCCTCAGGCCGGCCGAGCAGCAGGAGCAGCACTTCTCCAGACCTGTGTTTGAGTGCAACAGCCTGTGCCAGTGCGGGCCCCGCTGCCAGAACCGGCTGGTGCAGCGCGGGCTGCGGCTCCGGCTGCAGGTGTTCCGGAGCGCCAGGAAGGGCTGGGGGGTGCGCACGCTGCAGCCCATCCCCGAGGGGGGGTTCGTGTGTGAGTATGCTGGGGAGGTTCTGGGCTTTGCTGAGGCTCAGAGAAGAGCCCAGGCCCAGACAGCACAGGACCCAAATTACATCATAGCGGTGAGGGAGCACCTGCACGATGGACGGGTCATGGAGACCTTTGTGGATCCCACCCGCATCGGGAACGTGGGCAGATTCCTGAACCACTCCTGTGAACCCAATTTATTCATGGTGCCCGTGAGAGTTGACTCCATGGTGCCCAGACTGGCACTTTTTGCAGCCACTGATATTTCTGCTGGAGAGGAACTTTCCTATGATTACTCTGGAAGATTCCGTAATTTACCAGGAACTAGCAGAGAACACAAACCTCTGCAGGAAGAGAACGTCCTGAGAAAACCTTGCTACTGTGGTTCCCGCACGTGTGCTTCCTTCCTACCTTGGGACAGCTCCCTCTTTTCCACACCAGGAAGTTCTCCATAGCCTTTCAGCCTTAAGCACACCTAAAAAATACTCTTTTCCCTAGTAGTTAAATAAAACTCTCTGTCTTCCAACAAGGAAGCACGCGTGGGTTTGAGTAGCAGCAAAGAAACAAGGTTTTGACAAGTGATCTCACAAACATCCTATTCAAGGACTTTGGAAGGTGGATAGTACAAGGGATTATTGGAGTTTCAAGATGTTCCAAAATCAGTGACGAAACCAGGCCTGGTGGTTTTGTCTGGTTTTCCTCTCACAGCTTGCTGTAGGTTAAAGCAGCTTTCTCAGTTTATACCCTTGAGAAAGAATTTGTACGGACAGGAAACGTAACAGCAAGAGAAGTCCCTGAAAATGACACAAGAAAATGACACCATGAATCAAGACAATTGCAAGAAAGGCATTAGATTTCTTAAAGTCCATTAAATTATTGTATTTAAATTACTTGCTGTATTTTTTTTTGTTCCACAAAGTATAATAACTACTTACTGTGAATGTAAAAAGAGTAGCTTTAATACTTTGTGTCCCTTTCCCAGCTGCAGTCCCATGCAGCTGCATGCCCAAAGCAGACTGTGACTGACTGGCTGTTTCACTTCCATTTCGCTTTGTGGCAGTGGTGCAGGACTGCAGTCTCTGAGGAGCACAACAGCCCTTCCTTTTTTAATCACCTCAGCCTCGAGGCTGCTCTGATCAGATCTCTGCAATCACAGTGAGCAGCACATCTGTCAGTACATGCTCAGGAAGCAAATCCAGCCCCTGCAGCATGAAGCAGGATGATGCTGACAATTGACTGGAAGTAGAAATACAGAAGTACATCTGAACAACAACAGATTTGTGTTTTCATGTTGAACAGCTGGCAGATACACAAGGCTTCTTTCGGCTGCTAACTGATCCATGTTTTCACTGCTCCAGGGCCAGACAGCATTCTGCAAGGCCTGCCTTTCCCAGCCCAGGGAAAAGGTCCTTGCCTCTTCTTTGCATCATCCTTGTCCAGCTCTAAGGTGCTTTTCTGAGCACCTCCTTCCACCAGGGATGCATTACCAGATGGGCATATTCTGTAATTGCATGTTCACTTCCTTGCTGCAAAGATCAAATTAAGAAAGCTTCACGCAGGCTGGTTTTGATATTTAAGATGGATAAACTGCAATGCAGCTTTTTATTCGTGTCACACTGTGCCATCAGCGCCACAAACACTCAGTTATTTGCTCTGGACAGTTTGATCTTTACCTGTGCTCATACCCTTTGACATAACACACACACAAGGGAGTACATCTCAGCTGTTCTGCAGGCTCTCAGTAACTTCATTTTTAAATTAAAGACAACTTTGATTTGGACCTGAAAGATTGGTGCCACTGAAGGACTGAGCTGTCACTCCCAGCTCAGTGTGCTCTTTCACAAGGAATCCAGGCAACCAGCTAAAAGCTGGGAGCTCTCTGTAATCCTGTCCACTGTCAAGGAGCAGTAATGATTATCAATATTTCAGTATTTATCGGGACATTTAGTTTCCTATTGAAATATCAGATTAATTCAGCAATACACCTCTGAGCAAACTGAAAGTCCCCTGCTCTGGGGAGAGGACTTGCAACAAGATGAGTTTTAAGGCCCCTTGCAGCCCAAACCACTCCGTGATTAACCTGACACTGAGCAGGAATAAAGGGCATTTTGCTATTTGCTAAACAAAATCCTTCTTGCTGTTTACCTTTGCTTCCTTGATAAGATGCCGTGTTAGCCTCTCCCCCGAAGTGCCTTCCTGCTGCTGTTGGGGTTTCCACACGACTGTGGATTTATGTTAAGATAAACATTACCACGTGATTTCTCTTCGGGTTAATCATTAAGTGTCATTTCTGTCGGTACAGAAACCTTCCAAAGGATTTCAGCAGCTTGTCAGGAGTGGTTTACAGGCTCAGTGGGCATTACCTTTACTCCTCACCTCACTGAGGGTTCTTGCTGCCACAGGAGAGAAGCTCCCTGGATCCCGTACTTTGGAGTGCACGGGATTCCAGAGCACAGCCTGGACTGCAAGGTCTCCTGTGTAGAGTTGAGTCTTATCTGCTTTTCTCCCTGAAAAGGCATCATGCCAGCCACTTTCAGACCACAGGGCTGGGAGCAGATGATCCAATCCACTTCCTCTTTCCCTCCTGAGAAAAGTTTCAAGATTAGTTTTACAGCACCCGCACTCCTCATTTTCAGGATGCCAGCACGGTTTGTTACCTTCCTGTTATGAATATGGACTTGGCATGATTGTGAGTAGTTAAGGAAGTGTAGATTAAAAAAAAACCCAACCACCTTTAGCAGTATCTAGTCCTTGATCACAGCCTTACACCAGAAGCACAGCTGAGCCCTCTGTCACTGCAACCCAATCCCTCAGCCCACAGCAGTGCTGCAGCTTCAGCAAGTGACCTGATCCCAGTTATCTGCTCAGAGCAAACTTCCCAGCCCAGAACAGGAACACAGTGTTGGACTGCTCAAAGCAACCCCACGAAAGGCCTTGCAAAAACAAAGTAATAGTTACTAAATCCTGACACTTGTTAATGGCCCTTTTCCATGCAGCACGTGCCCTGTACTTCACCATGCCTGGGCACTGCAGCTGCCTGGGGGAGTGGACAAAATCCTACTAAAAAAATTCCCTAACAAGAAACTAGAAAAAAAATAGACCCTTTGTTGTATCTGCTGAATTTCTGCTCACTTTTCCCTTAGGTTTCTTCCAGCTTCAGAGCCCCAGTCTGCGCCTCAGCTCAGTGTGCTCTTCCACAAGGAATCCAATCAAACAGCTCAAAATACTCTGAGCTTCCTCTCATCCTCCCTGCTCCTTTGTGCTCTGAGTGCAGTATTGATTATCAGGATCTCAATATTGTGCCATGTCATGGTGTGTTCTGGAATAGATTTTGCTGCTTGCTGGATTTACCTGGACCCTGCTGGAGGCTGGTGATTGGTGAAGGGCTGCCCAGGAGTTCTGCTGTGTCATGTTTTCAATGTGAAAGCAGTGGAGAAGGAGCTGGCAGGTGATGGATTTGCATTAAACCCAAACCCAGTTTACTATAGCAAGGACAACGCTGGCAAGGACCAGCATCAGTGCCAAGGCTTCTGTTAATCCGCTGTTACATTCAGTTCCCAAAAGGAGGTTGCTTTCAATTACTCCCATTTCCCTTCTTACTTGCTAAAATTCCTCTCCTTTTCAGTGAGGAATTTTTTTTTCAACAAAACTGTTTAGAAATTTACCGTATTAGGCCTTAGGGCTCACAGTTCCATCTGCCATCACTTCCATGACTTTTATTCAAGTGGAATCATTCATTAGCTTCAGTTTCTAATGAGGCCAACTTCGCAATTTCCAAGTCCCTAAAATAAGCCTACACTGTGTCCAAGAAATTCAAAGGAAATTGTGTTTTTCCATCAATAAAAGTCTTTGGCATAAACAAATGCTTGGTATTTTATTCAAATATATACAAGATTTCTAATCATCATCACCCTGAGGACTATCACTGCTCAGCTGCAGAAGGCACTTCCTAAAGAGCAGCAAATATCTCCCCAGAAAAAGCCCATTTCTGGACATGATTTTCACTGCAGGTGGAATGTAACAGAAGGGCTGTGCAAGCTGCCTGTGGGGAGAGCTGTCATCTCCCAGACCTCGCTCTTGACTCCTTCCATTCTCTCTTAAAGCTGCCTAGAATTTCCTAACTGCCTCAGATTTCTTTTAAAGCTGTCTAGAAATTTATAAAATCTTTGCTTATTGCTATTGAGTGTAGAAAGTCTACATAAATAAAATTAGTAAAGATCTTGTCTGAAGGAGCTGTTGTAGTTGACATGGTGGTGATCACTCAAGGACTGGACTCAATGATCCTGGAGATCTTTTCCAGCCTAAACAATTCAGGGGTTAAGTAATCATTGAAAACATGATTGCCATGTTTCTGCTCAGTTTTGTTCCAGTTGAATCCAAAAGGATTTTGGTCAGGATTTAAGTCCAAGCCAGTTTCCTCACGAACACGAAGGCTCTCCAAGCGATGTTGAGCAGAGCTGGTTTTTCTTCCCTTTTAAGAAGGTTTTTCCATTCTGCATCATCAGCGAGGGAAGCTGCTCACGAGTCCCCTCGCTGGGGTGGGTGCAGCCCCTCCTGTGCCCGAGGAGCCTCCCCAGGTCAGCGTGGCCCCGGCACGGCGTCGGCGGCGCAGCGGAAGCCCAGGTTGGAAGCGGAGCTGTCGGGGGTGTTCTGGCTCCGGGCAGCACAGCGGTACCGGTAGCAGTAGGACTGCAGAGCAACAGAGAAACGGGGCTGCTTAGCACAGCTGGGGCTCCTGGGGCAGCAGCTTGTTAGATTTACAGATTAATTAGTTAGATGAATACAGCAAAACACTGCCATCGCTGTGGGACAGATCGATGAACTGATACGGATGGAAATCACCGCGTTAGAAATCAGGGAATCCTACACAGACAGCAGCTGACAGAAACTAGACTGAACGGCAAAGTGTCTGGTATAAAGTGTCAGCTGATCATCTCTCCTGCTCTGGGAAGAAGCTAAAAGAGCCATTCTGCTTCCCTTGGGAGCTGCAGCGCCCTGGGCTGTGTGTCCAGGTGCTAATACCCCACTGGAATGGACAGGTACTGGCACCTGCCTGGAAACATTTCCAGGAATGAGATGCCAGATTGCTGGGATGGGATGTAAAAAGGTGCAGCTTCAGCCTCTGCCAGCCTGAGAGGGAGAAGAGCAACAGCACAGAAAGATCAGTCTGAACAGATGTCAGGCACCCAAAAAAGAGCCCTTGTACTAACAGTATTCAGTGGTTTTTTGTCTCGATACACAGCCTAGTTTTATCACCTACAAAAAAAGACTAGGGCAGACCAGAATCTTCACAAACCTTCAAAATGGGTCGTGTTATTCATCACTGAAGAGCCTATTCCAGTGTTAATTTAATCAAAACTGCTAATTAACATCTGACATTGATTTCACCTATGACAGAAATCAGTGTAGAAAATGGGATCTCACTGTGGGAAATTTAATCTAATTATGAGAGTGATTTGCCAGCCACAGGCTTTGCAAGGGAAGAAGACCAGGACAGCTTTAATAAAACAGCAGATCCACAATGAGGGGTTTTAAGCACTGCATAAGCAGAGTTTAAAACATGATTTTGTGTCATGAACAGCCATTGCTCTGTGGTGGCATCCAGGCTGTTCTGAAGGATTTTCAGGTACACCACCAACTCAGCTGAAACACTTCATCTCCCAGCCAGCTCTGCTAACCCCTGATATCATAGAATCATGGGATTACAAAGGATTTGGGTTTGAAGGGCCGTTATTCAGTCTCAACCCTCTGCCCTGGGCATGAACACCTTTCATCAGACCAGGTTACTCAGAGCTCCATATCCTTTCTGGATCAAAAGTCATTCTAAAACTTAAAAAAAAAGAGTCCCATCGATACTTTCTACTCTGACAAATATCACTCAAGCTCTATCATGAAAACAGCATTAGAAGCCTACATCAATTTGAAGTTCTGTATCTAAAAACCACACTGAGTAAAAAAACTTACTTGTTTTAATTCCAAGCTAAGCAAAAAGAGGTCCTTAGGAACATCAGCTGTTGCTCTTCACAAATTCCATGAAACCCCTTGACAAGCATCCAGGCTGCCAAAAAACTCTGTCAGAGGATCATTTCATGGTCAAGTGCTTTCAGAGGAAAGAGGAACATGAAAACACCACGTTACCTTATGGCACATGTAGGATCCACCCTTCTTCACTCTGTCCGTGCCCGAGGACGGCCCTTTCTGGGGAGGGGAGGACACTGGTCAGTACTCAGAATAACTGCTAATTACAGGGTAAACAGCTGGAGGAATAAGGACATGGATAAGGAGCAGTCATAAATACCCCAGTGGTGTACAAATGTCAGTGGTGTCTGACCAGACAGCTTGAAATAATTCTGCCATACAGGATTTGCAGGTGACAGTGACTGTGCTCCCTCCCCACCCTGCAAATATTTAACATTGCAGTTGCTGCTCACCAGTGCCTTGTTTCTGATAAGAGCTGGTAACAGGGAGGTTCCCAAAGAGGACTTGAGCAGGAAGGAAATGAGCTCCATCTTTCCTCAGTGACCGTCCTGTGGCCAGTCTGGCTACACCTGGCATGGATCCCACTGTCCTACCTGTCTCAAGGGGGGCAGCTCTCTCCCAGCCAGGCCTGCATTACCAGGCTGATGTTCTAGAAGAATCTACACCAGAGGTGCATTTGGAACTGAACATAAATCCCAGGGACTGTCAGGAAACCCCAAGTGCTGATGTTGGTGCTCCAGAAGCTCCTGCCTGCACCCTCTGAGTTTGCCTGCTTTGTTTGAAATTCCACCACACAAACTGCAGCAGCTTCGTGCTTACTGCCAAAATTTATATGTGTGGAAAAGAATTTGGCGTATTACTGCATTTAATGGCACAGAAATACTCAAGGAAACCCACGCCCTGAGGCAGCATCCGCTCAGTTCCAAGCCTGGGTGCTCCCCCACAGCACAGCCCTGCTCCCATCCCGCTCCCAGGCCTCTGGAAATTGTCCTCACAACACCTGCATGTGCATGCACAGTCCCTGCTCTGAGATAAGCCACTAACCAGCACAATCATCACCCAGCCTGTTAATCTCATTTTAAGGGAAGCCAGGAGAAAACTGACCTAAAAAAAGTTCTACGAGAACAAGACAAAGCAGAACAATGGGGCTGCAGAGCAGGATTTCCCCTAAATGCTGCAGTGCACACACAGCACCCATCTGTGCTACTGGCTCCAAAGACACTTTTATAAACTCAGAGGAACATGCTTATTTAGGGTTAGAAAGCCATAAATCTCTCATGTGCAGCAGTTAAAAAGTGATGACCTGTACTGAGCAGCACGTGAACCAAAGGCAATGATAAATGCATAAACTCTTCCTATTAATTACAAATATTTTCCACCAGGCAAAAATTGAGCATCAGAGGCTATTTGGTAACAAAAAACCCAAGTTAAATTGACCCACACAGCCTCTGAAGGAGGATTACAGAACTGAAACACTTCACCACCTGCAGAAATCTGCTGTAGTGTCCTCCATTAATCTTTTCTATTGCAAAACATCATCCTCTTATTTAAAATCACTGAAGGTAAAGAGTTTATCAGAAAACAACTGGCAAAGATGTCTGAAAATCAGAAAACCAATAGACACCATCAGCATTTGCAGTGTTAATATTTGCTTATGCACATATCTCACTTGTAGATGAGGGAAACTGCCGTGGCTGTGCTTCCCCACAATAAAAGCTAATCACAGCCCTGCAATTAAGGTCACATTTGATTAAAACAAGCAAATCTCTGTTCTATCAAACACTACTGTTTTATAGGCTGACCTAGAGAAGTGCACCAGCTGGTACTGAAGGGGAAGGACATTGGCTGTCTGGTGTAAAAGGCCAGAGCTGGCCAGACTTTGATCCCAGATTTAAAACCCTGAATTTACTGTAAATTAGCAAGTTTATTGCGTACTGTAATACTGTAACAGCCATATTCCAGTCTGATTACATAATTACAAGTGCTTGTGCATTCCATTACCAAAGCTCATAAAAGTAGGATTGTTCTTTAAAAGTTACTAAAACAAATCATAGTAAATTTTTTTGTTAATGAAAACAAAGTTGTGTTTCTTTCACTGCATCAAACAAATGCTTTCTGATGGTGTCCTGGATGAGCTTTAAGGTCCTTCCAACCCAAAGCATTCTGTGATTGCAGTGAGGCACCTTCATTAAAATTAATTTTAAAGTGAGATACTTTGGTGTTGATGATGCCAGTGCAGCAGCACTTCCCTGCTGGATTAAGGTGATGGTGGGGAGCAAGTGTCCTGTGAATTTTGCTCTCTGTTAAACTCCATGACTTTGCTCAGGTTTTAATCCAGACACTTCAGACAGTATTTAAAAGCTAGGTGTTAACAATGAAGCTTTTAGGGTTTTTTCAGATGCAAACTCATTCTCTGAATCCAGCGTCTGAGGCAGAGCACTTCAAAGTGAATTCCAAAGGGTTTTTCTGATTAAATGGGTAAGGAAACTGAATCTCCTCATGTGAAAAGGTGTCCCAAAATAGCCAGGCTGCAGTTATCTTCTGAGACATTAGAACTGATTAGCACCAGGTCTATCAGAGCCCATCTCTGCAGAGCACAAGGCAGCGTAACCTAAATATAGGATGTGTTCTCTGGGCCAAAAAGACTCTGAATTCTTCCAGAGGGTCAGACCTCATGCAAAGTTTTTTAACATATTTAGTTTAACGGCCAAAATCTTCAAAGCAGCTTTCTAGCACTTGGGAAATTTGGGGGATGCTGGGGATTGGTTACAAGGAACGTAAGGAATTTTGCACACAGATTGTTGAGGGTTCTTCATAATCGATTGTCTTGCAGTCACAAATAATTACCGAGAGTAAAAATAAACTGGGACCCCTGAAAGTGCTTTGTCAATTGTAATCAAATAAACAACACTGCATTTGGTGGGGTTTTGAGTGACAAATTGTATGTGGCCTTTCTTGTCATATTTTGTGTGAGGTCATGAGATTTACTCATCCTGGATAAGTGGGAGAGGAGCAGATGTAAACGGGAACTGGAATCTGCTGAGACAGAGCATCAGTGACTGCACACACATCTCACCCTGCAGGACCCCCTCTCTGCCTGCCACAAAGAAAAACAAAGATTCACCTCTCAGAGCCCTAAACCTCAGCTTTGTCACGTGTTCAGTTTTAAACCAGCTACCAGAAGCCAGAAAGATAATTTGTGATGGTTTGGTCTCTGCCTGGTAGGGGTAAAATAATTCCTATTGCTACAAGCTGTACTTAACTAAAAACCTTCCTCTTTTTAAAGAAGTCATTCCATAAGTTCTTGATGTCTGTAATATGATGCCAGTTTGGAAGGATTCACTGGCTAACCAGGTGTGGACAAACAACCAAACCCCACAAAAACTGCACTGGAGCGCTGTAATTCCAGTGTTGTGGTGTGATACTCCCGATTCCCCAGGAGCAAAGAACACGAGGTTTTCAAGCAGCAACGAGACCCAAGTCACAGGGGGGAATTCTGTACTTGAGATGATGCCAATGGGACACTTACAGGGTTGTGAGCTTCCTGGGGGGAATGGTGCACAGCCCACCAGTCCGACGTCCACTCCCAGGCATTCCCCACCATGTTGTAGAGGCCGAATCCGTTGGGGGGAAAGGCAGTGACCTGCACAAGACAGGGAACACAGGGACTGCTCCTGTAAGCACTGCACACCAACAGGCTCCAATCCTCACACAGGCAGCTCAGGGGCACCCTGAGGAGCCTCAGAAGCAGCCAGCACATCAGCAGAGCAGAGCTGGAACACTTCTACACAAGTAAAACAGGATGGAAGAAGGAACTGTATCCCCTCTGTGTCCTCAGCATCCTTTCCCGCTGTCACACAGCATCTCCTCCCTGGTTTTGGAGGCTGACCCTCTCCAGAGGCATGGCATTAGTGCCCTGACCCCACTCACAGCTCCCAGATTCCCCTTCCCACCAAGGAAAAGCCAGGGTGGCTGCCAGCTCCTGCCTGTGCAGACTCCTCTTCTGATGAAACTTTTGGACTTACTTAACTGCCATTAAATAATTCATTCACATTCTTAATTGCCTTTAAAATTCCACTCTGTTTGTTATACTAGACAGGCTCAACCTTTTCCAAAACGGGAAGTTTAATTTCTTTTAAATTATTGTGTGATTTTTGAGTTCACAAAACTGTGAGGCCAGAAGTGCAGGCAGAAAGTATTTCAGCTTCTGGCTACAAATTGACTGGAAAGAGGGAAAAGAGGTCAGTTTGAGGGGAACTAGAAGTTAAAATGAAAGTAATCTTTACTTTTCAATTAGCTCGTAAAAGTGTCCCTTGATAATGCTCAAGCCTGCAGTGAAATATAATGTAAGTTAAAATCTGAAATGAAAGAGCACAGGGATGGAAAACAGCTATGGTTCATCCTGCTGAAGACAGACCTTAATTTTAGGAAGATTAAGATCATTTCCACACGCTCGATTGTCTTTGAGACACACTTACAGGTGCAGTCCCCTTGTACCCATCCTCTGCTGTGTTATTGGTCGGGAATTCTCCCTGCCAGATGTTGGCATAGTGCTGACCTTTGGGCTGCAGTTTGTTGCCCCATGGGAAAAGCCTGGGAAAAGACAAGCAGAACAGCTGTCAAACACTTTTAATTAACAGTCGGTGTTATACAGAATCCCAGGCTGGTTTGGCTTGGGAGGGATCATCCCATTCCATGCCCTGCCATGGCAGGGACACCTCCCACTGGCCCAGGTGCTCCAAGCCCTGTCTGACCTGGCCTTGGGCACTGCCAGGGATCCAGGGGCAGCCACAGCTTCTCTGGGCACCCTGAGCCAGGGCCTCCCCACCCTTGCAATAAATAATTTTTTCCTCATATTCAATCTAAATCTCCCCTCCTCAAGTTTAAAGGCTATTCCCCCTTGTCCTGTCCCTCCATCCCTTGTCCCCAGTCCCTCTCCAGCTCTCCTGGAGCCCCTTCAGGCCCTGGTGGGGGCTCTGAGCTCTCCCTGGAGCCCTCCCTTCTCCAGATGAACACCCCCAGCTCTCCCCGCCGGGCTGCAGAGCACACTGAGGGTAATACCCCCCCCAGAACTCCTCCTCCTTCAGCAAGCCCAGCTTCAGCCCCTGCTCAGGGACACCCCCGTGCCAGGTACCTGTTCTCAAGCCCCCCTCGACAGCTGTACTCCCACTCAGCCTCCGTTGGCAGCCGTTTCCCTGCCCACGTGCAGAAAGCCACGGCGTCATTCCAGGACACGTGAAGGACGGGATGGTCCATTCTGGGAAACAAAACAAACATGGATGAGCCCCTCAGGGCACCAGGCAGCCTCAGGGCTGCACAGCACAACGGGACACTGGGCCAGGGGCACGCAGGCCTGACGAGTTCACAGCTCAGCACAGCCGGAGCAGGCACCAAGTGACTTTTCCAGGAAAGAAGCCGTTCAAGGAAAGGCAGCAGGATGCTGAAGGGAAAAATGCAGCCAGCAGAGGGAAACAGGAAGAGAATTCTGTTTGTCTCATCTTGCTCCTTCCTCCAGCTCTACAGTTGAAGATAATTATGGCTCAGTTACAGAGATTTATGGTCTGTGCTTTCTCGGGTGCAGCACCCAGGAGGCAGCAGAGAACTGTCCATATCCCACCTTCTGAGGGAACCTGGGTGCTTGCAGACACCAAGGGCCTGCAGCACCACCGCTGGCAAACCAGCCTGGCAAGGGGCATCTCAGCCAGAAGCCAGGATTCTCCCCAGGAAAATGCACATTGCAATTGAGTGGTGATTGTTCTTCACTCCCCTGTGGCTGTTCTCCTGCTCTGGGTTCTTTCCTTGCTGTCAGCCGTGGAGTTTTGAGGGAGAGCTGACAAGAGGAACAGTCTTATCAACATCAGCTTTGGTAGCACCCAGTCCAGGGAACTGAACTGCAGAAATTCAGCCAGGAAATTATTTTCCTTGGGTGCTTTAAGCAGTCAACAGTTTCCACAAGAGCTCCCATCTTTAATGGGGTTTGGTTCCAGGACTGGCATTAAAATCCTTGTTTCTTTCTCCAGAAAAAGACAGAAAAAATGCCCAGGCATTTTCGCACTTCTGCAAGATCCTCCCCATCAAAGCCTCCAACAGACCAAGACACTTCCAGAGCTGAGGGTACCGGTCCAGGAGACAGAGGAACTTCCTAAAAACTTCTCCTTCCTGCCCCATTTAAGAAGCCAACAGATCCCTGTTCATCCATGAGGCCACTTGCACACGGCAGGTTCCCAGCAGCTGTGCCAGGCCAGGTTTGCACCACCCTTGCACGAGCCCAGAATTTCATGGCAGGTTTCCAGCTCCTGTCTGCTGGCTCTGACCTCAATTCCTGTCTCCCCCCAACAACGCCTCCAGCTATTATCGCTATTTTTGCCT
Source organism: Pardalotus punctatus (assembly GCA_013400915.1). Classification (NCBI taxonomy): domain Eukaryota; kingdom Metazoa; phylum Chordata; class Aves; order Passeriformes; family Pardalotidae; genus Pardalotus; species Pardalotus punctatus. Next base: position 14,132 of record VZTX01028882.1, on the reverse strand, counting down.
CAGATAATTCTCTCCTTGCCCTTGGAGAACAGACAACTCGTTACTGAGCACTTCAGCCATCAGATGATGGTGCACTAACAAAGTCCTGTCCTTAGAGGACTCAAAAACATGCCAGCCCCTACTAGATCTAGGCTAGAAAGTCTGATTTGATTTCAAAATGCTGTTAGAAACTTTCACTAGTTGACAAAGTGCCAACTTCACTGACACCTGCCTAGTGAGAGGAGCAGCTGCAGTGTAAGAGGTCTCAAATGGAACACAGTAATTTGATTTTCTAGGCCTAAAATTCATCCCAATTGCTCCATTCAGAATGAAAAGCAATTGCATGAAGACAAGGATCAGCAAGTTTCAGGGTTCATGCAGGCAGTGTGGCACTAACTGTAAGAAAAAGCAGAGTTTTCCAAAGCATTTAGAGATTCTAGATAAAGTCCCACAAAGTCGGAATACAGTAAAAAAACCACAAAACTCTTCAGCCTTCTGCTGCCAGAGAAACAGGCTTCCAAATCCCACACTACCCAGACCCCTGGAGCGTGCCCACAGTGAGTATTCACTCTTCCCCTCCAAACCCAGGTCTGCAGGAAGTTTGTGACCCTGGGAGATCGGCTGTGTTTCACTGCTGGTACACAAACTGAACAGCAAACACTGAGGCTCATTCCAGCACGGTCCTTACAGATCTTTGTGCCCTCCATCACTGACCATGACCACTGAACCTGCACACAACATGCCAGAAGATGGGAGAACAACCCCTTAAGCAGCAGCAAACAGGTCACTAAATAAAATCCCTTCCTGCATGGCCATTGCTGCTGGGAGCCACAGGGACACCCAGCAGCACCCTGTGTTTTGATGGGATGGCTGTTCACCCTCACCTGCTGCAGATACTGGAGTCAGGGCCCTCGGGGTGCTTCCAGCTGGCTCCTTTCACAGGCAACCACCAGGGAGCAGCTGCCACCTGAAAAAGGACAAGAGCACCAGGGAAGGATGCTTGAATTCCCAGCTAAAGGATTTTCTGAAAAACCACCAGGTGACAACAGGCTTTAAGGCCCCTTCCAACCCCAACCAGTCTGTGCCTTATGAATTTCACCTCCTGGCTGACTTCAGTTTGACACAGCCTGCAGAGAGGATTAAAAAAACTACAGTTTTGGCCTAAAGAGCATTTTCACCCCAATTATTTGCTCCCTGAACTCAGTGTTTTGACATAACTGAAACAACCCCCTGATGATGCCCCTTGACTGGGGGTCAAACACACATCTTGCGACACATTCGCTTTCCAGGTCATTAACCCACTAAGCTGATTTTAAATTATTTGCTCTCAGCTTCCAGAAGGTGGAGACAGAAGAACCACGCAAGGGAAGTGAAGCATGAAGCCTTTTCTCTTCTTTTTTTTTTTTTTTTCCCCAGTTGGTTTGATGGGAAACATCACACAACCAAAATCCTCTGTTGCAATGCAGACATTGAGTACTTCTCTCAAACCAGAAGTCCCAAATTTGGTTCTTCAATGCCAAGGAGTTGTTCCTGGAAGACATTCTTTAAGGATTTATTCTGTTAAGCTTACTTCAAAGCAGAGAAGGTCATGCTTAACTGTTCTGTTCTGATTCATTTTCACTTGGAAATACTTATTTTAATAATGGGGCCTTCACTGACGCAAGAAAAGAATATTTATGCCACCCATCAACAGTGGGTTTATTCCAGCAGCTTCCAAAATACTCCTACTACAGAGATGTCTATAAAGAACAAATATCAAAGGAAATAAGCCTGGAATGCTTTAGGAGGTAAACAACCAAGTAGCTGGTTAGGCCTAGACCAATTTGTCAAGGGTTATTCACACAGGTAGGAAAAGTGCCAGGAGTGCTATCCTTGAACTCACCAAACCCTCAGAGCAAAGTCCAGAAAGTCACTGCAAGCTGGTATTTAGGAGACCCAGAACCAGTCTGGTCAAACAATTTTACCTTCAAGGGAAAGCTGCATCCTTCAACAGTGAAAAGCGTTTAACACACAATTACACGTGCGTGGGAGAAAAGATTATCCATGACACACATCAATTGTTAAGAAAACTCCACACATCAAATCCCTCACTTGGGTGTTTCAGCAGGACATCCAACAGAAGTGCCCAAACACACATTATCCTGAGTTTAGAGCACTGTGCTCTGACAGCCTTTGCCTCTTCCCCTCTCAGCACACACAGATTTTTCCTGCAGCACATCTGGGAATCTAAAAGCTCATTTTAGAGCAACAGCAATCCCAGACTAAAGCTGCAGAGCTCACAGCTTTTGGGGGCCCTGGGGAAGGGCTCTGAAATCCCAGAAGAGGCTGCAGGGCTGCTCCAGGCTGGGGAGCCGCTCACAGCCAGGGTTTGCACAGCCTCCCTTCCAAGGAGAGCACCTCAGTGTGAAGTACCAAAGAAACCAAGATGCTCCCAGCAGCACCTTCTGCCCACTGCTGTCCCCCTCAGTGGGACCCCCAGGCACACAATTAAAGCAATGACAATTTTCACAGACCCTTCCTGACCTCCCCAGCATGACAAGCACATAAATCAACAAGAAATGGGGCCTTCACTGACGCAAAAAAAAGAATATTTATGCCACCCATCAACAGTGGGTTTATTCCAGCAGCTTCCAAAATACTCCTACTACAGAGATGTCTATAAAGAACAAATATCAAAGGAAATAAGCCTGGAATGCTTTAGGACCCAATTTAGGACCAAATTTGTTAGACCCAATTCCAGCTCAGGGTCCAACAGAGCCCAGGACATTCTCACCACCCTTTGCAAAAAGCATGAGAAATATTTGGTCTCTTACTAGGAACTACAGCTCTGTTCTGAGAATTCAAACCCCAAAATGGGACCTTCCTTTAGATATTCTGCTCAACTCTCACAGCACTAAAGCTTCAGAGTGACTGAGCTGCTAAACTGATACTACAGTCAAAAGGTTTAAAACCAGTCTGATTTAACCAATTCCTTGCCCTTATTGAGGTTTGACCTTTAAACTATACTGAAAATAGAAGAGAAATCCAAAATTAGCATTTTAAAGCTATTTAAGGAAAATAAAAGAGCAGCAGAACCATTTGCTAAAGGTAAAATCTGAAAGATCACAAGAAAGATTTCGACAGTTTCTAAGCACAACATATTTTTGTAAATTAAACTGCTGGGTTTTGGATAAAAACATCTCTGCAGGAGACTGCGATGATTTACACTTTAGACGACTTTAATTTTGGAAAACATTTTTGTGATGCAAAAGAAAAAGCAGATGCTTTCAATCAGGCTGGTTTATTTTAACCCAAGAAAAATGTCGTCTCTCCACGGGAGAGCACTGTGTGCGCACAGCTCCTGGTTGTGGCTCTGCTGAGCTGAGCACCAAATGGCTGCCAGGCTGTGCACAACAGCCAGAGCTCCACAGGACTCACACATCCAGGGCTGGGATGGGGGAAACAGGGAGAGAGCACGGAAATCCTGCAAGGATGGACTGGAGACCCATCCAGGGCAGCCCCTGGCTCTGGGGAACGCACACCGAGCTGCTCCTTCCACCAGGCGTGTACCTGACATCTCCAGTCCTCTCACAGAACTTCTCACAAGTCTTTAAAGCTTTTAATTGCTGTAAATCTAATTAGCAGAAGGGCTAATTAGACAGATATTACAACAGCGCAGTTAATACAGCCAAGCCCTCCCTTGCCACTAATGAGCTTAGTTACTTTCATAACACTTCACGTTCTGCTTCCCTCTGAAACATGTTCTGTGCACTGGCAACAGATTCCTGCTGTCAAAATAGCAGCAGATGCTGCAGAACAGATGCTGAATCAGAGGCCAATCCCCTCTTTTGGTTCATTCTCGCAGCATGTCACCTGTCCCAGGTTACCCACAGCTGCCCTGCAATCCTTACTCTGCTCGAGCACAGGGAACGATTCCCGGAGCAAAGCAGAGGCACAAAAGCTTGGTTTGGTCTGATCCAGCTGGAAATGGGGATTATCCAGCTCTCCCCTCCAGGATTAAACTTTAGGAACTCACTGTTCTGCTTCTCACAGACTGGGAGCACTGTGAAAAGAGAGCCCAGTGTGATAACACCGGGAAGAGCTTGAATAATGAATTCCGACCCACGAGCTTTGCACTGGGGTGGAGCAATTTGCAGAGCTGAAGCCTGAACTCCCACTAGCAGCCTGCATAAAACTCTCATTCTAAGTATTCCATTTTCTTTTCCAAGTAGGCTGGGACAGCCTAACTTTAATTGCTCCATTACCTCGTGATGTCAAGATTTTTAAACTACTTCACAATTACCTTGAGGAAAATTCCTTCTTAAATCTACGCAGAAAAGAAATTAAGAGTGGGGAATATCACAAAGTGAGTTTCATTGTCAGCATTACCCTGTTGCTGGTACTGCAGTAGGGGAATAACTAAAAAATACCCCAAAGCCATCCAACCCCCAGCCAGTAACCACAAAAACATTTATTAGCCTTGCACTAACATGGCACTGGCCATGTTTGAGAAAAACAACCCCCACTTGAGGAGCAAATCTCAAATTCAAATCAGATTTAAGTATTACAAAAAATACCAAAAATAAACTCAACAGAGCAGCTCATCTTGGCTCCAACTCCAACATTTCTAACAAGAAGCAAGTCCCTTGCAATAACAAAGCTGCAGATTTGAACCTGAAGTCAGGCCCACAAGATGATGACAAATTCATGCTGTTGTCCAGACTTGTGGCACCAAACATCATCTTTTTTTGTGTTACGGCATTCTAATGCTATTTTAATGTAGCAAAGCCTTACACCAGGTCAGGATAAACAGCTGGAAGAAGCCAAAGTTACTGCAGAGTAAGAATTTCAGCAATTTCAGAATCAACTGTCTGGAAAGAGATTTTGAGTGAAAAGTAGCCCAAGTGTGGAAAACACTTTAAGAATAATTTATTAAGTGGTGGGTTCTTAAAAAACATTTCAGTTCAGAAGCTGACTTAATAGGTTACCACTTGTTTGAATCAGATGGTGTTAAGCTCTGCACATCTTTAATTTGCAAAAGCATCTTCCTAGCATTGGTAGGACGTGAGAAAAAATTAGTTATTCAGTAAAGAACATAATTTTTGGATGAGGTTTTATTTTATCCATGTAAAGCAGATACACATAAATCTCTTGTCAGTTTTTCCTCCTCTAAGCCAGATCCTAAACTTTGAGCACTGATTAATGAACTACTGAAGAAAGAGGCAGACAGAAAATGGAACATTTTTAGTAGGGTAAGAAGTTTAAGAAATAAAAATAATTACAGTGCAACGGATCCACTTCATTGTCCCTGCAGAGAACAAACCTGCTGTAATTATGGACAAGAACTGAGCCAGGATTGGGAAGTCCTGACAGGATCAGTCCCAGGCCCCCCCAAAGTCACAAGGAGCAGGGTATTTGTCCAGCAGATCACCCACACCTGCAGCAGGCNTCAGAATCAACTGTCTGGAAAGAGATTTTGAGTGAAAAGTAGCCCAAGTGTGGAAAACACTTTAAGAATAATTTATTAAGTGGTGGGTTCTTAAAAAACATTTCAGTTCAGAAGCTGACTTAATAGGTTACCACTTGTTTGAATCAGATGGTGTTAAGCTCTGCACATCTTTAATTTGCAAAAGCATCTTCCTAGCATTGGTAGGACGTGAGAAAAAATTAGTTATTCAGTAAAGAACATAATTTTTGGATGAGGTTTTATTTTATCCATGTAAAGCAGATACACATAAATCTCTTGTCAGTTTTTCCTCCTCTAAGCCAGATCCTAAACTTTGAGCACTGATTAATGAACTACTGAAGAAAGAGGCAGACAGAAAATGGAACATTTTTAGTAGGGTAAGAAGTTTAAGAAATAAAAATAATTACAGTGCAATGGATCCACTTCATTGTCCCTGCAGAGAACAAACCTGCTGTAATTATGGACAAGAACTGAGCCAGGATTGGGAAGTCCTGACAGGATCAGTCCCAGGCACCCCCAAAGTCACAAGGAGCAGGGTATTTGTCCAGCAGATCACCCACACCTGCAGCAGGCCTTGGACTAGAGGATGTCCAGAGGTTCCTTCCAGCCCCAGCCAGCCTGGCTTTCTGTGAATACCTCATTTTGCCAGCTCCTGCAATTCCCATGCTATTTATTCTATCAATTAAAAGTCCCAGCTCCCCCAAAGCTCTAATTACAGAAGAATCTGTTCTCACTCTTATTTTCTGACTTTACTGGCCTCCCTCATGAGTTCAGAAATGGAAGCAACAAAGGAGTTTGTTTAATATTGAATATTGATATTATCTGCCTTAAATCCCAGTATTTTACAGTAGTTTGAAACTGCACACAAAGGAAAGGCAGCAAGCTTCAAAATATATTCGTTTTTACTTTATAAGTCATCAGTTACAGAAAATATTTCAGACTTGATTGGAAATAAGCACTTTACTTTTATGAAGGGACCTTTTCCTTTGCATAAGGTCATTGAACTTCAGTTCAGACATTGTAAAACTTCACAGCCCTGTTAATCCTCCAAGAAAAATAACCACAAGTATGTGATGCTAAAATCCAGTAAGATTCATTAAGTGCAAGTTTTGGAATCAGAAAAACCTTCTTTTGAGGAACTGATATTCCTGGTGAAGGCAGACACCTCTGGAAGTCTAATTTCCAGCCAACACCTAAATCTGCACTCAAACTGGTCATTTTTTCCAACAACCAAGCACTCACGAGCTTTAAGGAAGCGAGATATGCATGGACTTATTCCCAGCCTGAGGCACAAACCGTGCCCTGCTTTGAAGCTGCAGTTTTTCTGATAAACACGGACCGATATTACTGGCAATTCCCAGGGAGAGTTCCCGCACATCCTTCTTTATCCCAACAGTGGGAGTAGAGCACAAAAACCCACAGATGAACAGTTCAATAGCTCCCTCTTGCCAGCTCCTTGTAGGGAATAGCTGAAGCACTGGGGGCTGCAAGGAATAGCTCAGCCTGCCCACACTGGCACTGTGTCCTACCTGCAACCAGTGCTCCTCTCAGCAGCAATTTGAAATGCTCAGCTGAAATGTGGAATGTTTCCATTTGGGGTTGGAATGGGATTATGAAATAGGTAAATTGTGCAGCTCCAGGCCACTGCAGAGATTTCCATACAAACAGGGATGAAAGTGGCATCCCATAGTTCTGGATTGGCCAGAACTTATGTTTGCTCCAGCTGCCAGTGAACCAATTCCATTGCATTCCAGAACCAAAATTCCATACCCTCACAGAGAAAGGCAGCACACACATTTGTATGCTCTCAGGCTCTTCAGTGCAGAATTTATCTGGCCTTGAAGCAAAAATTAACTTTTCTGCTTTCCACAAGCCAAGAATAACAATGTTCCCACTACTCTCCAGTGAGCAAAGACTGATGCTGCACTCCCGTTGTGCCATCCTGTTTCCCTTTTCCCTGCTACCTGGACAGCAAAGAAAACTCCTGCAGTTGTTGGCAAGAGCTCGCTAATCCCCTCAGAAAAAAAACAGAATTACAGAATTATTTGGGTTGGAAGGGACCTTAAAGCCCACCCAGTGCCAGCCCTGCCATGGCAGGGACACCTCCCACTGTCCCAGGCTGCTCCAACCCCAATGTCCATCCTGACCTTGGACATTCCAGGGATCCAGGGCAGCCCCAGCTGCTCTGGGCACCCTGTGCCAGGCCATTCCCCCTGGGCCTGCTCCTCCAGGCCCTTCCCCAAAGTCCTCCTCCATCTCTTTTGGAGCCCCTTTAGGCACTGGAAGAGGCTCAAAGGTCTCCCCAGAGCCTTTTCTTCTCCAGACTGCATGAGAACAATTTAAGATGTGAGGCTCTCAAAACTTTTTAAACCCACACAAAGCATTTCAGCTTCAAAGGACCTTCCACCCTCAGCCTACAAAATCCCTTTCCATTTGAAGGAACCCTCCCTGGTTCCATCAGCAACACCCTCATCTGGTACAGCACTAAATCCTCCCTCTCTGCCATGTGACCACCACAAACTTGGAGGCCAAAATGAAAATTTGAGTTCACAGACATCTGCAACAAATCCATCACTGGCTGCTACACCCCTTTTTACTGCTTCCCTTCCAGAGGCTCAGGCCAGCCCCCATTCCTGCCAGTGGCTATCTGGGAGCCCACCTCACCACCAGGAAAGGCACACCCAAGGCTCCAACAATCACCCTACGTGCTCAGCTGGATCACTCCTGCATCAGCTGCCAGCAGCCTCAGCTCTGCCCTCAGTCAATGCCTGGGAGGCTCTGATAAATCTGCTTTAAGAATTGGAGAAGACAGAGTGGCCAAAGAGGGCAAAACCCCCAAGAGACACATTATTTATTAATTATTTAGTTTGGTATCACCACCTTCACCTTTCCCCCCAGTTGTTTCACTGCATATGAAATACTGCTCATTAAATTTACATTCCTGTTGCTCTTCCCCTATATTCACACTTACATTTCACATCCCTGTGCTCCAACTGGAGAAAATCCCTCTCAAAACACTCCTGAGGCAAAGGAAAACCACAATCCTTTCTCCCATTGATTTGGCTGGAGGGATTTTCAGTGCCAGTAACACACCAATATTTACATCTTATTTCTGCTTTTCATGGTGATACTTATGATAGAAGAAGTTTACTTTTAACAGCAAGTTTACTTTTAACAACTCCAGAAAACCTCCACAAAGCAGCAGCCAAGAAGACCAGTTTGGGCTGCATTCCAGGTCTCTGGCATAACACTTGTCCTGTGAGCACTGCAGCCAACACTTGGAAATTTGGCTGACACACTCAGGAAAGTGGCTCCTAACACTGTGTTTACAAAATAGCCAAGGCTGAGCTTACAGCAGCATTCTTGGGGTTTGTTTGTTTGTTTTAAAACAGAGAGCCCGATTCAGGGATTTCTGCGTCACAGAACTACAGGGGAAAAAGAATTTCTGCAATACTGACTGTTGGGAAGAGGGGATGAAACATCCATTTTTTTATTTGTATTTTTTATTATTTTTATTAAGGTAGGACAAATCCGTGGATGGATTTAACATCATTTATGCCGGTGGTGGGAACTGCAATTTAGCCTTATCTCTCACAGTGCACAAATGTTAGTCCTGAATTAAAAGATTACAAACTGCACTTGTAATCTTCCTTCCCTGGCAGGAGGAACCCAAATCCCACGTTCTTTGCCAGTCCCTCACAGCCCACACTCACACAGGGCTTCCTGAAACATCCAGTTTTTCAGTCTGCCCCTTGAAAACAAAAATCAAACTGTGCCCATTGGAGCTGAGGGTAATTCTGACAGCAGGGGACCTCAGGAGGTCATTTTGTCCAAACCCATACTCAGAGCAGTTCAACCCATCCAGAAGAGGACAGGACAAAGTCTCTTTATCTGTCAAGAGCTGCAAAGGGGACCTGACCTGTTAAGGAAGAGGTAAAGGAAGCCTGAGAAAGGCTCAGCAACACATTCACAGCAGAAAAAAGAGGAAAGGGAGGGCAGGGAAGATTTACTATAGAACCAACTTTCTTTTTAAACCAATATTCACTTCCACTCAACAGAAAACCAGATCAGCTGCAGGGCAGTCAGTGCTGCCCCTCCCAGGATCACTGGGTTTCTTAGGGGGATGAGAGGAGCTGAAAAAGCAGCAAGGGAACAACAGGATCTTCCATGGAGAAGGAGGGAACACCATGAACTTCAGCCATTCACAACATAAGGAGTCTTACAGACTCAGCCTGAACTTCTCAGGGGGCAAAAAAAGACAACAAAGTGTTGATACCAACCTTTGCTAATCAGGAATAGATATTTTTAATTGTTTTTTAAATAAAAAGGACAGAGGATAGACTGCAAATCCTCCCCACTTCCGGCCATGATTCCAGGCCAAACACCTCTCCATAATCCCCACTTTTACACCCGGATTTGAGGATATCACACAATTTAGCTATCCCTGCTGTGATTGCCTACACAGCCCAGGGATTGCTCAGGGAGTTTCACCCTGCTGTGTTACTCACTGCTTGGTGGATGTCAGCCTTCACTGCTTCACTCAGCATCCCCTCAAACACAAAGGAGTCTCCAAATTTCTCTGCCTATGGAAAGAAGAAAGGATTCAAGCATTAGGTCATCAAAGGAAAGATATTCTTAGAACCACACTCAACATTTACAGCTTCATTTTATCAAGAATAAGGAAACTCAAGAGAATCATTAAGGCTGGAAAAGACCTCCAAGTACATGGAGTCCAACCTTTGGCCAAACAATTTCTAACAGTGAATCTGAGTTCTCTTTCAAGGAAGCTCTTTTGGAACAGAAAAGAAGGGATTTTTTTTCTCTGGATGTTGTTCAGCAGCCACTGGGCAGATGGCAGCTCACTGAGCTTCTGCACATATTTTTATTTTATTAATTAAAAATGCAGTTCTGATTGTCCCAACTGCTTTCAAACGCTACAGTCATTAATCTAACATGGAAGGGCATGTTTCATTCCTCTTATTTTTCCTTTGGGAATCACAATAAAAGACCTTGTCACTTACTGCTCCATCATCACTATTACTATGTTTGAAGTGCTGCTACAAAAATAAAGAGTCAAAAGTAATTCAACCATTATAACTAGCATTATATAAAGCCAAAACAATAAAGAAGACAAATAATTTCAATCAATCACAGTACATTATACCAAGAGGAAAAAAAGGGAGGAAGTGTAAGGGGAGCACCCAACTACACCAGTTGAGCAATGGAGTCTGAACCAGATCCCACATGATGCAGTTCTACCTGCCAGAGCTCGGGGAGCATTTGGACAGTGGGATTGTCCCAGAGGGTGGGGATTGTTGGGGTGTCTGTGCAGGGCCAGAGGTTGGACTGATGGTCCTTGGGGGCCCCTTCCAGCTGAGGAGATTCTGTGATTCCACATTTAAACCCCACCACACACGTGCTCATCCCAGCAGCTGTTTGCAACAAGCAAACCCTGCTCCAACTCAGAATAGTTTAACAGCCTTTTTTTCATAATTATTGAGCTAAGAAACAGAAATAGTAGACAAAAGAAGCTCTTCATCCAACCAGAAGGATCCTGCCTTCCAAATGAGAACCAGTTCATCAAGTGAATTCAGCAAAGTGCCTCCTTTGAGACCTGCTCATTACCAAGGCTTTCATTTGCCTAAAAGGGCTGTCAGGGCTTTGTCAAAGTTGCGTAGGAACAGTCAACTGTCAGGAGGGATGTGAGCTTCAGGCACAGGTGGCTCCTTTCTGGGAGGAACTTTAACATATTCTTAGTCCATTGTTCCCAGGAATGTGCACACAATTATTACTGCACTTGCTATTGTCTGCTCCTTAGGCACAGCTCTGCTCACCAGCAAGGAGCTGTGCTGGGCCAGCCTGCAGAGTCCTTGGCCACCTTCTCCAAAATAAGAAAAATATAACCTGGTGGTACAAAGAGCCCTAGGGCCAAAAGGTCAAAAAACCCCAAGCAAACCACCCCAAAAAGCCCTGCAGAGACCTGTCACCATCACCCAAGCTGCAGGACAGACATCAGTTCAGGTGTCAGTTATTAAACACAACAAACACCTGAATGCCCTTTCAGCCCAGACAATTCCTTCTTTCCACTACTTCCATCAGAAATATTGGAGTATGCAAACCCCAAACAAGTATTGTGATGCCCTTCAAAAAAAAAAAGCCTGTTTTCAACTGGGATTTTCTCAGCACAAAGCAGGATGACAAGAGCTGAGGTGCCTTTGTGCCTCACCTCAGTGATGTACCCAGTGGAATTCACGAATCTCTCGAACTCCTCATTGCTGACCTCGTACTGATCCATGTAGAAGCTGTTCATGTGGACTCTCCGGGCAGGCCCCTCTCCATCCTGCTGGATTTCAGGCTCCTGGGTGCCCATGGTAAAAACCCCTCCTGGAATCGCCACCATCTGCAGAGCAAACACCACCCAAAAGGTTGGGAAAGTGAAGGGCTGAGAAGCCTCATGCTGCTTTTACTCCTCCTGCACCTTGTCTTTGCAGGGGTTCTTGGAACAGAATCTTGACATTTGGGGGAAGCAGCAAACACAAACTGGGAACAAAACCCCCATTTGCAGCTTTTCTACTTGAAGTCAGGATCATGCTTGTGCTCCCATGAGGAAAAACATGTTTTCTGTTTCTTATGTTACGGTTCACTGTTATTTCTGCAGTTACACCACTGCCAGGGTAGCAAATAAGCAGTGAACAAGTTCACATCAGCTCCCCAGCACCTCTCCTTGTTTTTCAGAGCAGTTGGAATATTTAGCATGACCTTACACATCTTATTTCAGTGTTTCTTCTCCACTATAGATCTCTCCTCCTGCTTGGGTCTCTCCCAGCAAGACCTAAAACTCACACAACTTACAACTAGTCCATAAAAAGTGCTACAAACACCTTCTCCTTTGGACTACTCACATCTGAAGCTGGCTGTGTCCTCATAACTTGCTCCACTGAAAAAAATCTGAGCACTTACAGATAGTCTGAAACGGACTCCATAGAGGGCTTTAGAATAAATTTGTTTGTATTTTCTAGGACTTAGGAAATGACAATGTGGTGCAAAGTTGCACCACCTCCTCCTTTCCAATTTCTCTTCAACCCAAGGGAGCTGAAACAACTCCCTGAAGAGGCTTCCAATCCAGGCTCAGAGCTCACTGGTCTAAAAGCATGTGCAAAAATAACTCTTGTTGTCTCCCCAGTTCTAAAATCACGGTGTAAATAAATAATCCTATTTGTGGGTGAGGCAGAGGCAAATTTTTCCCTCACTTCCCTGCTGGTAAAGATGTTTTCTAGCTGAGCATCATCAAGTTATGCTGTGAGCATAACTTAAACCAGCAGTAATTACCGTTCATTACCTACTGCTAGAGCTGCATAAAGAGTCAGAGGATTTTTTCATCCTCCAGTCCCACACTGAACTGCCCCAGTTTGTTACACAAAATGTCTATCGGTGACATGGCTGCCAAGCACAACAGGGATTATTTAATTCACGCTCTTTAAATATTCTCCAATTTCTGAAATGCACCCTGCAACACCACAGCCACTGCTGTTCATCTTTCACTCAGCGAGGTCCCTCACTGCCTGTGGGAAGCAGACTTTTCCAAGCTGATGCAGCTTCCCAGCATTACCACAGAGGCAAATGGAAAGGCAGGCCTCAGGTTTTCCTGTTCTCTCCGAGAGGGAAGAGCGAAACGGGCCAGGAGCAACAGCCGCGCCCAAGCCCAGGTTCTCGGAGGCTCGGAAGATCTGCCTTTAATTTAATTTACGTTCTTCCACAGCAGTTCCCCGGCTGCTCCGCTATGCCCGAGCGCCGCGGGAGGCCCTGCCCCGCTGGGGCCGCCCCACGGCCCG
>VZTX01028881.1:55251-71533 GCA_013400915.1 Pardalotus punctatus | reverse complement strand
GGCGCCCCACGCCTCACCTCACATCATTGGGGTCCCGGCCCGTGAGCTTGCGGATATTTTCGTCCACGTGCTTGAGGCTTTCCTTGGCTTTCTCCAGCTGCTCCTGCAGCGCGCGCACCGCTACCGCCATCCCGCCTGCCGCGCGGCCTGGCCGAGCCCTGCGCGAGGCACCGCTGGGAAACGGGGGGAACAGGCCCCGCCCACTCCGCTGGCCGCGGGCCGGGACGGCGCAGCCAATCGCACTCCGGCGGCCTCCTCTGTCCGCCAATCATCGGGCACGACAGGAAAGGATACGCCCTCGGAGGGGCGGCCGAAAGCGCTCACCAATCACAGGGCCTAGGAGCAGACTGGCATCCCAGCCGCCCAACCAGCGGAAGGTGCTGCCTGCCAGCTCCATGAATCACTGAAAGAGGCCGCCAGAGCGACATGACACATAGCTAATGAGAATTCAAGACGTCATTTCCTGTAGCCAAATCAGAAAAGCACTTCGAGGGCTCTTGTTCCCACCCTCCTGGGACACAGCCCGCTCTCCCATTCGCAAGGGGGCTGAGGAGCCAGCAGGCGCGGGACCCGAGTAGGGGCCAGTCACCGCTGCGCTACCGGAGGGGACTGTGCCCGAAGAGCCAATAGGCAGGGGCGTCACTTGACGCTGGCCGGGGTGGTGGCCTCACGGGCGGCGCTTGCCGGTGCTACTGCTGCCCTCACCATTCCGCCCGGAGCGGCGCGGCTGGGAAGCTCCGTACTGCGCGTTATCCTGGCGCCTGGGGCGGCGGCGACGCTTTAAGCCACGCCGTTCCCAGGCCGCAGGCGGCTCCGCTCTGTGGCTCCCCCCCGCGGGCAGGGGAAGGCACGAGCGCTGTCCGGAGGCGGTGACACACCGGCGCTCCGCCCGGCTCCAGCAGCGGGGCGGGCGGGGTAGCTCCGTAGGAGGGGCGCGTTTGGTCCCCGCCTCCGGCCCCCGCTCAGGCCCCCGGACTGGCGGCGCCGTCCGAGTCCGCGGGTTGTACCGAGCCGTAACGAGAGAGCCCCTTTCCCAGCGCTTCCCCGGCGGGAAGAACCGGCTCGGCCGGCACTGCCGGGCCGCCCCGTCTCGGGTGGGAGCTCCCGCGGGTGTCCGGGCCCGCCCGGAAGGGGCGGTGGCCCCGGCGATGGCGGATGAGGCGCTGTTCCTGCTGCTGCACAGCGAGATGGTGGCGGGGCTGTACCGCGCCGCCGAGCAGGGCGAAGGGGTGAGTGGGACCGGGGCCGCCCCGGGGCCGCCCGGCGGCGGCCGAGGCTGACGCTGACGCTGCGGCGGCGCCTTGTGTCTTGCAGGAGAATGGGCGCTGCACCACCAAGCTGGAGAGCATGGGCTTCCGCGTCGGGCAGGGGCTCATCGAGAGGTGAGTCCCCGCCGGGCACTGGCAGCGCCTTCGTCCCGCTCCCGCAGCGAGCGGGAGCTGCTCGTTCTCGGGGCTTTCACCTCGTCAGTAAAACACACCTACCCGGGCAAAGTGTTCTCCCGCTCGGTGCTTTCGGCGCACGCAGAATTACGCTGCGGATGTGTTCCTTCTGTCATCAGTCGTTCTGGCATCTCCTCTTTCCGTATCTCATTCTTGTGGGGATCTCTGAGTATCACAACACAGATTCAGAGTGTGTTGTTTTCCTATTGTTCCCCGTCATGAAAACCGAATCATGTTATATGGTTACTTTTAATACTTATAATCGTCTTTAATTCTATTTTGTGTAGACCTTTACATGTTTCTTGTTTCTAGTACGTTTCATGACTTCATTATCTTTCTGACTTAACTTTTTAAGCATAGCTTTATGCTTGGCTGTTACTCTGTTTCCTTTTTGTAAAGTGCTCTCAGTCTTTGCAGCTTTGCGACTGAGCAGCTCGGGCCCTTTGGGGACCCGCGATGCAACTCAAGCACCCTCATTCTGAGGTCGTGTGGAGACTTTTGACCTTCTGAAGTCATGCTTTCGTTGAACAAAGTGTTGCTTTAGTGCCAGTTCAAGACCCTCAAGGAGGATAAAGGGAGACAAATCTGAAACAAGCAAGAGAAAGAGGTCCCTTCTGAAAAACGGGAAGAAGTTTTCCATGTTTGTTCCTATATTAGGGTGCTTTTGCTTATTTGGAGAACTACTTCCAAGGAGTAGTATAGGTGTGAGCATTATGTTTATCTTCTATTTAGGTATTTCATTGAAGATAAAGCTGATGGAGCACTTTCCACCTTTCAATATGTCAATGGTGTTTAATAATGATGTAATTAGAACAATTTATTCTGCTATCCCATTGCATATATTAAGATAACACTGTTTTGCTTTTAAGTTAAAATACTTGATGAATGCAGAGTGATGATAGAATGATACTGTACAATGGTTGGAAAACTGATTTCTATAACAACTTCAAAAATTATGTTGTATCATTTTAAAAAAATTATTTCTCTGCTTAATTGGTCAGGTTGTGTGTAATATCATTATTGATCTATTTCTCACTTATTTCTTAGGTTTACAAAAGATACTGCCAGGTTCAAGGATGAATTAGATATTATGAAGTTCATTTGTAAAGATTTTTGGACAACTGTATTCAAAAAACAAATAGATAACCTAAGGACTAATCATCAGGTAATAATGCCGTAGAATAAGATTTAACTTATAAAATTGGTGAAACTTTTGAGTTGCTAGTGCATTCTTTGTTTTTCTTGGTCTAGAATTAATTACTGGATAAGAAACCCAAAATGTTCCATATTTGTTTTGTTACTGCACATTTAACTAAAACCCCTATTTTTTTCTTTTTGAATAGGGTATTTATGTCCTTCAAGACAATAAATTTCGTCTCTTGACACAAATGTCTGCAGGAAAGCAGTATTTAGAACATGCACCAAAGGTACCCTTTGATTTTATATGTGGGGGGGTCTACCAGTTGGATTTGAATTACCTTGATCTATTAATAATAACTTCAAATTTTGTAAATGTATATATACAAACTCTTTGAAAGGGCAGCTAAAGATAAGTCTTCAGAACATGCGTGCTTTTTAGAAAGGCACCTTGTTTTAGAACAGTGGATTTGATTTATAGTGCAAAAAATGGTCATGTTTGTTGTGAAACTTGCTGCTGTTTTGCCTGAGTTACTTCACGGTGGAAATTTGTCTGTCACTACCTGCCACTGTCACACAAATTCTTTCTCTTTGGAAAGCATGTGTTTTCAGAAACTTTTTAAAAAAATTTCCACACATTTGGAAGATGCTGTTTTATTACCTAAACCAAGTTTCTGAGATGATATGAATGTTCAGTAAGATCTCCCAGCAATTAAAAATAGTTTTGATTGCAGATGCTGAGTTACAGTAATAGTTGAGGTAAGTAAAATCTCTGCCTCTGCAGAACCTATCATAGAGCACTTTGGTTCAATAGGATTAAGAAATGGGACATTCAGTTCTATTTTATGGTTTCTTAATTCTTGATCTTAGTCCTCACAATTGCCTACTGTTCTGGGGGCAGTTTTTTGTGTGTTTTGTGAAATGTTTCTTCTGTTTTGCAACACACATTTTAAGTATCTGCAGGCCTTTGTATTCTAAGATATGGCCTGTGCAAGAATGCTGTCTTGGACTGTTTCTCCTTCATTGACTTTAATACCAGTGGCTGATTTCAGCCAAGTCTTGGGAATAATTGTTTTAAGGATATTAATTTCCTACGGGTTTAATGGAAATAGGAACAAGTGACTCAAAATAGTGCTTCTAATGAGAGCTAGTGAGCTCTAGTGAGCTCTGTTCTACCCAATACTGGACCTTTCATCTATCAGAGACCTGACAGACTGTCCAGCATGGTATCAAAACCTCCATAGTTTTCTATTATCCAAGTATTAAGTCTTGTTCTTGAGTACTTAGTTTCGATCTTCACCAACAAGCTTCACTGTTGACACTTACTTGAAGTGCAACTTTGTATTTAGTATTTAGCATTCACCTGTGGACTAATCAGAGGAGGCCTATCGAATTTGGGAATAAAGAGTATTGTAACAGCTGAAGTTTCATCAATGCCTGCATGTAAGTAGTTCTTGGAATATTCAATTATTAGCTCACTTGGTAACTTTCCTGATGGACTTTGTTGATGTTATAAGCATTTCTCAAGGTGGTATTTGTTTGAAGTTGCTGGGCCACAGGAGTCTATATGAACTTCAGGATATGGCTTGCCACTAAGTTCTTTAGTATTTAGAAAATACTGACAGAGGATAAATCTCCATGATGTTGAGTGAAAAGCAAAACTAAAAAGTTGTATTAACATTTGGAAACATTAAATGCTAAGGATGTGTGTCCAGAAGGTTATTTGCACAAGTAGAGATCTATCTGTATAGGGATCATTAAGAAAGTTAGTAAGTAAAGTCCATTGTAACTACCTAAGCTGCTCAATTAAACATTTTCCTTAGATTTTGGACAAATTTTAAATTTAGCTGACAAAACGTCTGTGATGTGGGATATGGCCAGCTTAAAGAAAAACAAGAAAAAAGCTGTTCAGTGTGGAGTTAAATGCTAAATTTAAGTAATGGCTCAACTGCTTACAATTAAACTGTAAGATTGAAATCTTTACTATTTATTTGAAAAAAATTATTACAAGAAAATAATTACTTGGAGAAGTAACTCTAATGGTAATATTGGGATCTAACTCTGCTTTTCTTACAGGTAAATTTCAGGTGATGATACAGAAGATGTAAAGCACATTCAAATCTGGGTATCTACTTTAAAAAGGCTTAGTGTGTGGATTCAGTATCTTGTCTCAATCTTGTATATAACGTGTAAATTATTGCAGTTTGCAGCACAATTCCAAAATATATAATAAATGTTCACTGAAATAACTTAACACTATCCTTGTGTCTTGGTATGAAATTTATTCTATACCAAGGTAATAATGCCCACATGGTAAAACCCATATACTCCAAAGTCTTCAGCAAAATATTTCTGTTACCAAAAGAGCCTGGGAGACCAGAGGCAGAGTTTGGGAATAGAGAAGAATCCTGACCAGGACTTTGGAATAAGAAGCTAATGTGTGTTGTGTTGTTCAATGTGAATGCCTAACTGCTACCTTTCCCCATTCACTCTGAACTGGGAGGCAGAGCTTGCTTTTGTATTTCCTTAATGGAGCCCTTAGCACTTGTTCACTAAAAATACTACTACTCAAGAACTAGTAATGTTTATGTTTCACTAAAAGAATTGTGTCAGTAACGTACTAGCTATAGGTGAACTGCCTAACAGTGCTAGTGCTCAGGCACCAAAACTTGAAACCTTCTTCAGCCCTAACTGTACAGATTTCTATAGTAAGGCTGCTGTTAAATAGTATAGAATGAGAAAACCCACAGCATTTAAGAACAGTCTTTAAAATCCTTTAGTTTTATTAAAAAAGCCCTCAATAAGTCTGTTAGAAAAACAATAATAATTTGTAACATAACCTCAGACTTCACCTAATAGCTGTGTCTATAGGATTACTCAGATCGTAGAAATTTCTAACCAAGAGTGTAGTTTACAAAGACAGGAGCTTGAGAGATGAGGACAGACACTTCAATTATCACTTTCTGATGATGGTGATGATGGTGTTGGAGACATTGACAATCTCATCTAAAACTCAGCTTAAGTTATTCACAGCTGTCCCAAATGCATTAACATGAGGGTGTTCTGAAGGGATTGTGTAGTACTTCAGGTCTGAACAGTGCAGTGTCTTGCTGTTAACTCTGATAATGCTGTTTGTACTGGGGCAATGCAAAATACTGGAGGTTATCAAAATAGCCTAGGAAGGCTCGTCAGCCAGGTCACGTTGATCGAAGTACCTAGGAATGAAGTGGAATAGGGTAAGAAACCTCCAATGCAAAATATTTCGTACTTCAAGTTGTCCGACCCATTGCTTTCTACTTCATCTTTTAGTGTCACTATCACAATTACGGCTTTATTGTTCAGGGAGCTCAGCTGAGGAAAGGAATAAGCTCACTTTACTCTCAGGTTTATCATAAGTCCTTTTACTAAGTATATTTGCTACATTGGCCTATGGTATTTTTACAGACTTTTAAAAGGCTCTAGGTTAGTATGAGTAATCACACATTTATGCTGGACATACGTTACTGGTTAGATGTATAAGCTGCATCACCTGCTAACTAAGCAGATTATCAAGTTCAGAGCTGATATTTGTTCTTCATTCTTGCTCTCCTGGAAAAGAGATAAATATTACAACAATTCTTTTTTTACCTATGTCAAATAGAGAAGCTGTTACATGCCCTTTTACATGTGTTTGTAGTCTTCCCTTCATTGTCCAGCAAACTTAGGACAGGAAAAATTAATAAGACTTCTGAAAAATGATCCTCCTTACCTGCGAAATTCACCTAGTCCTTTGCACAGTTATATTAAATCTTACCTCTAGTACCCTGACTTCTGAACAGCGTCTTGCCAGCTGTCGAATAAGGGAGTGAGCTTCAGGTAGCAAAGGTTTTTCAAGGCATGCCAACAGTGCATAAAGCCATCTGCCCTGTGAGGATTCAAATAACACACTTAATTCTGAGCATTTCCTTGAAGATTCAAGCAATTCATGTTATATAGAGCAGGACTGGAGTGTAGGTCTCAAAAAAAAATTGCATTTGAGTGCTACAAGCCATAACTGAATTTTGAAAACTCAATTAGACACTACATGGTAGAGAGTTTTGTGTCTAGAAAAGATTCTTGTGAGCACTACTCTTGGGTTTCCTGGAATTTGTTTGAATGCTGGCCAAGATATAAATTATTACAGCTGACACTATTACAGTCTGAAGGAAGAATTATTTTTGTAACATCTGAACATTATTACTTGGCTATTAATTTCATAATCTGTGAAAAAACATTCCTGAATAGTGAATGTATGAACTCAGATCTTTGTGGAATTAGTGGTTAGATCTGCTTTAAGATTTGTACCACTGTGAAAACATGTCCTTTGAGTTTTACATCACTGAATTCTACCACATTCTTACAAATTTAATTTCTGGTACCACTCTAACTTCATAATTTAATTCCAGTGTCTAGTGGTCTTCATTGTGGCACTAAACTAAAAGTCAATGTGTGCATGTTCTCTGCAACATACTAGTTAAAAAGAAAAGTCTTATACAGGAAAAGACAGAACATGAAAGGCCTCTAAGTGACTGAAGAAAAACAGTAAAACTATGTTAAGCATCATGTAATTTTTCAGTACTCTTTTGCTTTGTGGGATGGAAGGAGATGAGATGCATCCACCAAGGTCTGCTGTAGATATGATGCCATTACACAGCTGGTCACTGTAGTTGTGGAGAAACTCTGTGCCAATGTACCCTGTCAATCAGGAGTTCTCAGTAGGCTTCTCACCCCATGAACGCAGCTAAGCTTTCTGGTCTGTGCTGCATGTGGAAAGATTAAATGTGTCTTTGCCAGCACAGTGTAATGCACTTCCAAACTAAACTGGAGGCGTTGGTAAATAGTGTGCAGCACCCTGACGTAACCAGAGCTGCTGCAGGTCTCTCCCTCTCCACAACATTGACACTCATTGATCCTTGTGGCTTACGTTAGTGTGGGGAGTAATACAAAGGGGAGGGGGTTTAGGCAGTACTTGATATGTCTGTATCTGTTATGTTTTGTAATCTTAGCCTTCCAAAAACTTGGGTGAATACTCATTTTAGTATCTAATTGAGAAAGTATTGAAAGTAACAGTATGATCTAAAGCACTCTTTAGAAAATTAAAATAATAGAAAACTGCAAACAATTTATTCTTTGTTTAATGCATTCATCTGCAAGTAGTTAGAATAAATTAAAAATTACCAGTTCTGGAGTAAATTTTTTCTCTCCAAACCAGCATATCAGGTATTCTAAGACACTGGTTACTGTTGCCTTCAAAAGAGGAACAGAAAGAGACAATGCAGTACCCACAATGTTTTGTTTTGCTACCCTTCTACCTGAATGTAGAAGGATTTTATTATATAAAAAGTATTTCTACTCCTCAGTATTTATTCCAGATTGAAGTTACATATAAAGGTAAAGTCAGCATTAAAGTACCAGTCCTTGGAAAGAACTTTATATGAAATGAAGTAATTTTCTGTGCCAACAAAAAGTTATGGATAAGTAGCTACAGATTAGGAGAGCAGCATCATGCTGACTGATTGGTTGAGTGAAACATTGGCAAGTGGAAAATATAGTAAAGAGGAAAGTGTGATTCCTCTAGCCTTGCAATATACATAGAAGTTCACAATCAAATTGAAGGACTACACTTAAAACACTAAATGAGAAATTAAAAAAAAATTATCAAGCACTTATTGGGACATTCAGCAAAAATCAAACATTAAATGTTCTACAGAGAAATTAGAACAACAAAATACTCTCAGAATTAGTAATGATAAATCTTTGCTAGTAAAGTTACTTGTAGTTGAAGGTGAAATAATGGGCATGTTTTCCTTCTAAATGTACAATGATTAGAATTTGTAATAAACGACTGCCTACTATAGGCAAATAAAAACAGATAAGCCTTCTGCAACAGATAGAATATGAGAAATAATGATTTAGGCAATGTCACTATATGATTCTAAGAGGTAGGCTTACCTGATTCATCCTGCTTACAATACTTAACAAAGGGGGAAAGCCCACCTGAAAAAAAATCAAGCTGGAAACATTATCACAAACATTTTTGTTGCAATTTAGAACATAGTAAGATTTTAATTTGATGTCCAGACACTTACAGTGATTTGAAAGTCTGTTCTGAGCTTTGAAATCTATTAAAAAAAGTATTTTCAAGAAAACTGAAGGTCCAGTGAAACTTGGTATCAGAGAACCTTGCTTCTACTGTTATTTGTTAAAGTTTTGGTTTTTCAATGATACAGTGAAGGGCATGTTTGTAGGGTAACCATGTGTCACTATGCAACAAAACACTAAAGCAGACTATTAAGAAAGCTTCCATTCAGTTCAGTCAGAACAAGATAGCGCACTTCAGCTGGTAACAGATAAAGGAACTCTTCAAATTTTGACTGAAAAAACAGACTCGTTCCCTGCTTCACTTAGTTTCTGCTTAAAAGGAATGAAAAATGGGATTTTCTGGGCTCACCAGAGCACCTACTTTCTATTTAGCACAAAGTGGTAATGAACTGTAGTATTGTTTCTGGGAGTTAGTCTAGAAAATAGCTGCTGAAAATTAAATAGAAGTCCTATACTCACCTTCAAGTAATCAATTCCTAAATTTTCATTATCAGATAGTTCATCTATTCCTGAGTATACTCTTTCACCCAGGCAGAACTTCTTCCAGCCTTCTTCATCCTCTGATTTTGGCTGAAGCAAATAAAAATAAATGAAAACTGTAATACTGTTATTTTGAAGACACTGGAGAAAAGACTTGATGATAATGCTAACAAAGTGTTGCATGAAACTATGAAGCAAGATTAATTGTGGATTTAATAACTGGGAAAACAAACCACAGAGCCCTGTTACGAATTCTACTCACCATAGTAACATTGCTGTCCAAATGTTGTGACCGCCAGTGATTCCTGTGCTTATTCAGGCTCTGAGTAATTAAAACAAAGCCAAATCAGTTTAACACTGCAGTTATTTTATCCTAGCCATAAGGGCTCTTCATTATTCTTAAAATGTATGAGAAGTATGTTTTCTGACTTTCTATAAATCAGTAGATTTATAGCCAGAACAAATGGCTAAATATTTCCCATACCTTTTAGCAGACATGTAATTAAGATGCTCATGCTGGGTTTTTGGAAGTAATGTTAAAGCTGAAGGAGTGTTGAAGTGTATTACATAAAATTATGCTGAGGTAGTAAGCTTTAAAACTCTTTTAGACTTTTCATGTTAGAACAATCCTAAGAAAAACCCCACTTTGATTTAATCCAAAAGCACACATAAAGCCAATATCCTATTTCCAACAGTGGTCTGTATCTGTACTGAATGCCTACAGAATTGTTTGAAAGAAGGCAAGTGTGCTTTCTTAGCACATTTCTTTTACCTCACAGGAATCCTGTGTAAGACAAATTGGCCTGCTTGACAGTTAACTTCTAGAGAGCTGTAAATGTTCTGTAGCAGAAGAAATTTGTCTCCCACTCCAGTTGTTACTGTAGCTGTATAAAAGACCATTAAAAACGCTGTAAGTAACAGCAGCTGATGCAGTAGTTGAACAAGTGAATTCTGATGCTCTTTTTTGGTTTTAAATACCTTTTAGGATAGTCTCATACTTAACAGTGTTGATTCTGGCACAGATGAGAAGCCAATTGATTTGAGCATAATTCACTTTACAGTGAATAAACCTTTAGATGTCAGTCTCCTTAATTCTGCTAAAACCTTAGATTATGCCTAATATACAGGATGCAGCATGATCCCTCACAGAAACAGGGGTTAGCTCAGTTCATGTTTACAATGTAGATGCAGTAATGCAGATCTTTACTGATTTTTGTTCCTGAAAAAAACAACGTGAGCTCATGCAACGTTCAGTGCTAGAGCAGCTCCAGCTCAGTTGGTCACACCTCAGTACTTGCGGTACTCCTACAACGCAGCACCAATGCACTACAAACATGCTGTCTACAGCACTGGGGTCACAAATGATCTCTACCTACATCTTTATTGTATTTTCCTTTTCACCTGTTTGAACTGTGCATAGAGAACAGTAGAATCATAGAAAGATTTGGGTTGGAGGGGACCTTCACAGGCCATCTAGTCCAACCCCTCTTCCATGGGCAGGGACATCTTCAACTAGATTAGGCTCAGAACCCCATCCAAACTTTAGTGTTTTGAGGGATGGGGGCATCCACCCCTCTCTGGGCAACCTGTGCCAGTGTTTCACTACCCTCATTGTAAAAAAATTATTTCTTATATTTAATCCAAATCCTCCTTCAGTTTAAAACTTTAGTAAAGCTTAGCTGAACTTACAGCTTTTACCCTTTGAGACTGCTTAATTTTCTGTTCTTGTTGTGTTATATCGAGCAGATTGCAAATGTGGTAGGAAAGATTAAAATCTGTGCTAACACCACAACCTCACAAATATGTTTTACCAAATCAGTGGTTCTCCTCATAATGGGTGCCACCTCTGTCAACAGATTCCTAAATGGACTGTGTGTATGAACTTTATGAATCTCCTGATGGGTTAGAATCCACCTGGTTTTTAGTTAATGTTGAGTTCTGCAGAACATTTCCTGCTAGCACTAGGTTTTAATGTAACTGCATAACATCATAGGGGTTTTTGTCCTTCCTCAACTACTACATATCATTTAATCTAAATACTGACATATTTTTGTTAAAGTTGAAGGAGAATTTCTTAAATGTGACTCTCAAGAGTTTTATCAGAGGTTTAAAAGCCACACAGTATATGCTCAGTTAGCTTTCAAGGACTTAAAACACTTGCCTATAAATATCTATCCTGCTACAAAATCATAACATTTCTATACTAGATGTAAAGTTGTCCCCTGTAAAGCACAGGTATGCTCTACCTAGACTGTGCAAGACCCCTCACACAGCATCTTGTACCTGACGAACAGCTGAGAAATTGGCCACTTGCTGCTGCTGCCACTTGAGTGTTGGAGAGTATCCTTCAGGAGCAGGCTGACATCCGGAAATCTGAGAAAACACTGGCAATAATTATAATGTAAAGAGAGCTTTAAAAGAAGAATCCTTAAGAACAAGAGAATCAGTAAATATTTACTGTTGGGTAAACAATATATTTTAAATCTTCATCTAAGGTAATTTCACGACCCCATCCAAGACTGACTTAAGTATTTGGTTTAGACAAAATTTCTTCTGTTTGACTCATCATATGTATATAAGAAGGAAAACTACATCTTCAAAAATACATTGTCAAAGAATTATTTAAGGCCTTCCTTTCAGTAACTGTTCTGCTTTAATCTCCCTGCTCATAAAAAGCAGGATGCTGTTTCCTTATCTGGGACAGATGCTATCAATCTTAGGCATTCTACCAGTCAGGATAGTAAGCTGAGGAAGGCAGGAGACCACAAAAACATCTAGGAAATTGACAGTTAAGCAGATATAACCTCTTTAAAGATTAGATGAAAGAGTTATTAAAAAAATTAAAATCTTTCTACAAGTGTTTAAGAATGCCACTACACACTGATGAAGAGAATTGCTACAGAAGATGCAAGGTCATGTCAGTACTAGAAACTTTCCTTGATCAATCTAGTAGTGAAATTTCAGATTACATGGTTTTCACCGGAGAAGGGCAAACTTGGTCTCTTGAACTATTTGAAAGTAGATTAAAAACCAAGCTGGCAGGGCAATGCAACAACAGAAAAATCTGCTTCGACAGTCACGAAAAGTTCCAATAAAATATTCCTTCCACAAGGAAAAAAAGTGGTGCTAGAATTTCATCTCACTTTAGTAAAGCTTAACTGCACTTAACTACCCTTATGCTAGATACAGACTTAAACCCAAAGGCAGGTATGGAGATATATTTCTTCTAAAATTTATGCAGGTTTTATGATTAAATAATTGTAAAATTTAATGCAACATTTGATTTCCTCAGACAGTAAAATAGTCTGCTGTGTGTCAAATAGTATGGGTATTATCAATTTGATCAGTTATAAAGACTGCTGTTACCTAGCAGTTGAGCAGGTGTTTCTTCAAATCCAGACATTTAATTCTGTAGATACTTTTAAAATCTAGCATTGCTATTTAGCTATGCCAATGACTCCCCAAAATTAGTACAAACATCATTATAGTAATATATTTCCCCCCTTTTTTTTCCCCTCTCAAAACATGGAAAAGCTCTCAAACTTACTGAAATGTTTACTGTCTGCTTCTTTTTCAATTTTCTGGGGTCTATTTGTGCCACGACCACGTCAGGACATCGAGCTGCTTCAATCCTACAAAACAGAATCAAGTGGGCTACGTTTTATCATTACGGTAACAGGTCGATGTATGCCGGATGTCTCTCATGGAGGGACCAATCGGGATCATTGAGTCCAACTCCCTACACAGGACACTCCAAAAATCACACCCTGTGCCTGATAGTGCTGTCCAAATATTTCTCGAACTCTGTCAGGCTTGGTTCTGTGACCACATCCCTGGGTTTGCCTTTTCCAGTGCTCAACCACCCTCTGGGTGAAAAACCTTTTCCTGATACCCAGCCTAAACCTCCCCTGACACGGCTTCATACCATTTCCTCGAGTTCTGTCACTGGTCACGAGAGGGATCGGTACGTGCCCCTCCTGCAGGCGTGTAGAATACCGACTATGCCGGCGAAGGGCAGCACCGCACGGCCGCCCCGACGCGAAGCCCGGCCCGGGCAGCACCGGCGGCCGCGCCGCACTCGCGGGGAGGTGACGGGCTCGTCCCCGGCCCGTCCGCCCCGCCACTTACTGGACGCGCTTCAGATAGGCGCGCTCGGGCCGTGCGCCCCGGTCACGGAGCGTGGGCCTTGCGCTCCGATGTGTCGCCACCTGCTCTGCGCATCTTGGCCGCCCTGGAAACCCCGGGCGGGAAGTAAAATGAAATCTGGCCGAAGAGCAGTCACAGAAAGGGGTTTACCAATTCACTGCCCATCAAACTAGGCCTATTTTTGTCGTGAATATGTGTAAACATTCAACTTCTTTCATTAGGCCCTATGCCATTATTCTAATACACTGTAGTTTTTGCAAAGCGTTCTTTAAAGCTCGCCCATTTGTACTCTCTTACTTCACCTGTGAACACCCAGTATCCGTAATACTCGTCCCTTCCTTGAAATGCTTTGAGATCAGTGGTTCAAGTCAGTTATATGAAAGTTAATGGTTATAAATTTACACAGAGTTCTCATTCTGGAAGGGTCAATGCCTGAGTTGTTGCTCTATGGGTTTATCTGAAGACTATTATGTGGAAGCACCCACATGTCAGAAAGCAAGGTAGCATTTGTACAAATGGGCATTGTTCCTCAGGTAAGATAAAAAGTGGAAGGATGACTCTAATCATTTACAGGGTGTATGATGAAATTCTCTTTCTTATTAGTTCTGCATGCAAAGTCAGTTTAGATCTAGTAGATCAGAGTAGCTTTAGATACTTCCGACACAGGTTAAAAAAAAAAGCATTTTTTTAAAATCCCCTGCAAGTCTGTATTCTAGCAGTTCTAAATAAACATCTACCTTAACTCCTCCTCTCTGATGTATTTTGTTTGCTTTAAGGTGTTTCCAAAAGCACCTACGTGTACCAGGGTGTTTTATTTCTGAAACCCGGATCTAACGTCCTAGTTGAGCATGCAACAATTGTAGTCACTCCTAGAAATAAAACCTGCTTAGCTAAGACTACAGTGATAACTTTGGAAAGGATGACTGATGATCAAAAGAAAAACTTTGGTAAGTCCAGCTATAAAAAGTTCATTTCTAGTACTTTGGTAATATTCAGAACTAATTTTTCCTGTTTGTTGTAAAGTCAAGAACTATGAACAGAAAGAGAATCCACGGATATAAATACACTTTAAATATACTTTCTGTCTTTAGATTACTTTTTCTGTAACTTTCCACTGATACTTTTTAAACAAAGCAACATATTTTTAATTATTATAGATAGTCTTCTACAGGTAATAAAATTGTTCCTAACATGTCTTACCAACATTGCTGATGCAATGGCTAGCAAATATGACTCAGTGGAGAAACAGAAAAATGAAACTGGAAATGTATATTCTTTCTTAGGTATTAAGGAAGAGTACTTTTTCCAAAGAAAGGGTGAGCTGCATTAATGCATATGCCCTGTTGGCTAAAAAAAAAAAAAAAAAAAAGTAACACATAAATTCTGCATTATGAAAAATTAAATGCTTTCAATCTACATTCTGATACAGGAAGCAAAATATTTTCTTTGGATGAGTATATATCTATTTTCTGTCTTATGTTTTTTTCTTTCTCCTTAATTTTCTCTGCGGTTTGCACCATCATAACAGCTGCAGGACTTTTCTTTAAGCTTGAAGCATTGGATTGAGTTATGTAATATAATTTAATTGTGCTAAAGACTAATTAAAAACACTGAATATCTTTTATTTGTAGTGAATTTTCAAAGTAGTGTACGTTCGTTTTCCTCTCTTGCCCTTTGAGTGTCTTAACTGTCCGTTGCCTCTTTTTCTATTATTTATAGAGTTCATCCTGCAGTTTAGACTTTGGGACTTGCCTCTTTTTAAGGTAATTTTCCAAAAATGTTTCACAAGGTATTTGTGTACTTTTGAAATTATAACACTGAATTGTTTTCAATGCGTCTGGTTTGAAGTTTGCCATGTTATGAGGTTTTGGGGTTGGTCTTTTATTTTTTTCCTTTTTTTTCTGCTCAAAGTGAGGATGTTACATGTCATTGGCGAGCTCCTGTTTAACACTCCCACAAATGGAGTGCGATTTGTGGATGAGGAAATTTAAAATCCCTCCTGTAAATTCTACTGTTGTTTACCTGTTCATGTTTTTAGACTGAAGAGGACTGGTAAACCATACTGGAGATAGTAGTGGCAAAGAAATTCTATTATAATCACATTTGGCATATAAGAAAAGAAGATAAGGTTGATTTAGTAATTTCTATTTGGTTGGTGGTCACAGAATGTTTTCTGAGTTGCAATGGTAGTCAGTCAGCAGAATGTTTTTCAGTCCTCCCCCATGTCCAGATTAGTTGCAGGAAGATCTCTCAGAAATGACAGAAGTTACTGTTCTGGCCTTTCATGATAGCCATGTTAAAAACAATTCCTGAAACCGAAGAGTCACTATAACTTGGGTTTGGGGATAAAATATGACCACATTAACAAGAAAATTGGACAAACCCATACGGTAATAATTAATGTGCAGACAGTAAACAAACATGTACTAAATATTTATAAATATGAGATAAAGGCTTGTTTCAAGCTAAAACCCATCAGGAATATAATTTCAATATATATATATTATTTTTTTCCCCCAGACATTCAGAAGAACATGTAAACAATCTTCCAGATTAAAAAGCTGCCATAAGCACACATGGTGGAAGACGAAAACAAGCAGGGTGAGCTCAAGGACTCTCGGAAGCCCGGCTGTCGCAGTCCCGAGAAATTCCGCGCCGGACAGCGCGGCCGCGGACAGAGCAGCGCAGCCCTCGGCGGGGCCGCGGGCAGCCCCGGTACCCGCGGGCACAGGCGCACCACGGGGGAGCCGAGCGCTGCCGCGGGGGAGAGAAGGAAAACGGCCCTCGGTGGTCGGGATGCCTTTTTTCCGGTATGGATTTGGGATCGAGATGCACACGACCGATCTTCAGAAGAAATCTGAAAGCCGAACAGGGCAGAGAACACACAAACGCACGAGCAGGAGCCGTCAAGGCGGCGAGGCAGCGGTCAGAGCTGCGGGATGGCCGAGGCCGGGCCG
>VZTX01028881.1:0-54800 GCA_013400915.1 Pardalotus punctatus | reverse complement strand
CAGCTCGGCCGGGGCTGCCGGCGCTCGGGTAGGGCCGGCGGGGCACGGCCTTTGCGCGGCCAGGGGTAAAGGGCGGCTCTCTCCGGCAGCGGCTGTGGTGCTCCTGTCCCGGAGCTCTGCTGTACCTGCGCCGCTGCGCCACTGTCGGGGGTGCCTTGCAGGATAGGTAAAGCTGCACAAAATGCAGGCCCTGCTGCGTTTGAATATGTGTTTATTTTTTAAGTTAGGTGGGTTATCACGTAACCTGGTTGTTTAAAAAAAAATAAAAAATTGTTAGAGGACTGGGAGAGCAGGTTTGGAGGATGACTGCGTTTGAGTGGTGAAAATGTAAGCCTGACTACTTTCTTTAGATAACTATTTAAACCATTCTCGTATATTGTAGTTCCTCCTTGGAACTGAAATAGAGTTGTATCTGATACGTGATTTAGGCATAAAAAATTAATTAAAGGTGCGTTATTAATCTCTTTTACCAGATTGTTAGTGCATAGTGAATTGAAGGAATAGGTGTGTTGTTAGAAAAGTGTGTAGTGAACTGTACTCATTTAGTGGTATTTAAACACATGGTCCCATGAGGGACTTCGATCTAGCTATGCTGGAACTCCTACAATGCCATAGAGAGAAATGTTTTGATTTTGTTTGTATATACTTCCAAGGATTAGGGGATATTATTTTGGGGATATTCTGTATTGGGACCCATTTACCTGTGATGTGTAGATGTTTAAAGATGTTGATAGTCAACCAGTGACTCAGTGCGATTCAAGTGTGGCTTCTTTTGTGACACACAGTTGAGATTGTCTTGGTGCAGGGTTTTGAGGTACATTCACCCTTAGCAGTGGCAGGGAGGAAGCATGCCAAAAAGGACTTCTGTTTTTTTCTGGATATTCCATCTGCAGCAAAGGTAAAGCAGTGACACCCCAACATGGGAATTGTTGTTCTTCACCTGTTCTAAAAATCTCCGTGGTTTTCTTAGGTCAGCAGTGTGTATTTTGTTGCATTCAGGTGTCTGAAATTTGGTGTGTAGCCTTTAGGTCAGGAGAGTTTGCTGTTCTTGTATAATGCAGTGCATCTGCACACCTATGCCAGAAAATATGTCCGTGTAGCTCTAATGTGGTTTGCCAGACCAAGAGTTCCACATTTGATGGATGATGAAATAGGTAAGCATTATCGGTTCTTGAAAAGGAAGAAAATTGTAGAAGAAAAGGTGGAAGAGAACTTCATTATTAGTCACTTTTGCCTTCTGAATCTGAAATCCATACTTTACTAGAAAATAACAGTATTTAACTCAGTAAATCCAACAAATCATTTCTATATGTATGTGCACGTGATTAGTCACTGCACGCTGGTGTTTGTACATTGCCCTTTAAGGTGCAGTAATTGAGTGGTAAAAGTAATATATGTGTACAGCCTTTTCAAACATAGCTAGAGTAGAATGTGGAGAAAGCACTTTGAAGTCCAGTACAGAAAGTGTGACACGTTGCAGTGTTTGGAACTGGATTTGGTGAGCTCTGTAGTTGATGCCAGTGAATGGCTGAAATAGCCTTTAATTGCAATTTTCTCTGTCTTCTCAGGAAATAGTTTTTAAATGGAAAGATTGTTCATTTTATGGTTATAGTGGAGATAGTTGCCTCATTCTTGCATCAGTATCCCATTTTTCAGAGATAATGTTCCTTCAGATTTCTAAAAACATGGATGGATTTTGATTTATTAGGAGAGAAATTTCTTAAATTCTAATCCTCTTCAAATGCCAGGCTGTTCTTTCCTCTCTTAGGTAACTTTGGTTTCTGATTTCTTTGTAGTAATTACAACTTCCAGATATTCTCTTGCTCAGTATTGTCCCCTGCCCAATGGCCTTGCAGCAATTTGAGTAAAAGAGATGGTGGAAGTACTCTTATGCACAAAGTCCCTCATGCTCCCTGTGTTGTAATTGCCATGACGTGTCTAGATAGGAGCAGATTCACTCCTAACATCAGTAAGATGTGCCCTTTAAAATATTGGCAGTTGATTATTTCCGAAGGATATTAACTGTGAAATGTGGCACTTCCCTTTGCTTTATATATTTTGTTAATCTGTTTTCTAAAAAGTCAGGATTAGAATAAAA
Organism: Pardalotus punctatus; assembly: GCA_013400915.1. NCBI lineage: Eukaryota > Metazoa > Chordata > Aves > Passeriformes > Pardalotidae > Pardalotus > Pardalotus punctatus. The sequence goes on along the minus strand of VZTX01028881.1, from coordinate 52,702 downwards.
CTACTAAGTGTAGGTTATAATTTAAAATAACTTGACAAGTTTTTAGCTGTCATAGAAACTGAATGTGCAATGCCATTATAATTCTGATAAATAGAGGTAGGTTTTGATAAATTGAGAGTTTCTATGAGTCTTCTGTAGTATATGTAATGGTAGGACTAAGAATGTCAGTGTGCTTATGAGAATTCCTGATTTAAATCCCAATTCAGGAGGGTTCCAGCGTTTCTAATAGCTGTTCATTAACTTTGTACAGTATAAACTGAGACCTAGGAGTATTTCTACTTCCCCTTAGGTGGTTCATGCAGGCTTTTACAGTAAATCCTAAATTATTAGGCGGTATGAGTTTAGATATCCTAGTTCCTGGAAAAATCTGTGCTATATATACTATAAAAGGTACTGTGTAGAATGCAGCAGATAGTCAGGACCAGTGTGTATGTAAGTGAGGGGTTTGGGATTGAGGGGAGGGAGTGCTCCTTGCTGGCTTTCTCAGATGTTCCCAGGTACCTATTGAGCTTTTCAGATGTGTCTGTGTTCCCCAGCTCTCCAGCTTCTGAGTAATCGTAGCAGAAAATTTTGAAAGCCTTAGGTCAATGCTCACAGTGGTAAATATGAATTCAGAGAATTGTTGAAAAGTGCTTCTTGGTTGACAATTTATTGGAATATGACACTTGTATTTCTTAGAAAGCTATTTCCTAGCATTGCTGTAGGAATGTACTCTTGTGGAATATCAAGTTGTTCCTTTATGTCTGCATGGAGGCTGCCTAATGAGATACTGAAAATATGGTTAGAAAGCTCTTAGAAAATTTTATACACAACTATTTTGTTTTCCCTTAGAATTCTGTGCACTGCTTTTAGGATTTAAGAAGCTCTACTCAGTGTTTTATTGACTGTAACTGAGTTACAGTGTTTGAATGTGTGACTGTCATTAAGTGCATTCAGCATTTAGTGGTTAAAATGTTTGCATGTCAACATTTTGCTAAAGGTTATCTTTTTATTGTAGTGATAAAGAGAGAAGTTGACCATGACAACCTTCCTGGAATTTATCCAGCAGAATGAAGACAGAGATGGAGTTAGATTCAGCTGGAATGTTTGGCCTTCAAGTCGTCTTGAAGCCACGAGAATGGTAGTCCCGGTGGCTGCCCTCTTCACTCCACTGAAGGAACGGCCAGACTTGCCTCCAATTCAATATGAGCCAGTGCTGTGCAGTAGGACCACATGCCGAGCTGTTCTGAATCCCTTATGGTAAACCTAATGCATATGTTATTGCAGTATTTTGCCTTATGATCTTGAGAACAGTGCTAGCTGAACTGTGTGAAAGATCTGGCGTATGGAAGTTCAAGTACTCCTCACATCATTATGCAGCTCAGACTTACAGATCTTAGAAGGTTCTGCACATAGATTTGCATGTATAACATATATACTTATATAACATAGCTTTCGTTTAATCAGTCATTTCAATGTTCTTATTATTGATTAGGTATGTTATTTTTCTGGAACTATACATCTTGGGAGTTAGCATACTCCTGTATTTTGCCTCTAGAAAATAACCTGGGTAAAAACTTACAATACTGTATCTTTTGAACTGTTGGGCCCTTAAACAGTTTAATTTCCAAGTGAAATAAATAACATTTATTACTGACCCTAGTTCATTTGTGGCCCAAAGTAGGTTAGCTGGTTTAGTTCACCAAGAGAGAAGGTGATAACAGATAACATCAGAACTAGGCATGAAAGAAGGTGGAAAGCTGTTTAAGCTTAAGGTTGTCATTGGCACAAGCTCAAATGATTGTGGACTAGTCATGGATAAATTTGGGTTGGAAGCAGAGGGGGTGTTTCATATGTCATTCCAGTCAGAGAAGTATGGAAAAGGAACAGAATGATTTCTAAGCTGGAGTTTGATAGGCATGGGAAGAGTCCTGAATGGTAGTGAGAGATTAGACATGATGTCAGAGAACTTATGGAACAGATTTAATGTTATGAATGACTTGTCCCTGCTTGGGAGAAAAGGCAGCTTCAAAACAGGTGTGAAATTGTGTTTCAGTATTAAACAGCCACTGTGGCTGATTATAGTGGGAGTCAGACTTGGTGGAAGTTAACTTTTTAAGAAGCATTATCTTTTATTGAGGACTGTAAGAAAAACAACAGAAAGACAAAGTTGTAAAGGGTCAGTCAGATGCTGACATTACAGTGAACTGTGCACATTTTTCCTGTATCATGTGTGCAAGTCATGACTGGGTTTTTTTTTCCCCCCAAAGTGTGATTAGAGACACAGTTTGGGGAGACTTTTGAAGCCTGTATGGCACTTTGGGCTAGGTAATTTGCAGCCCTTATAATTGAAAAAGATAATTAGATAGCAACAGAGCTGTGTTTTGTTTACAGCATGCTGGGACTTACCTGAAGATTTAGTGACATTTAAAAAAGCTATTTGCTCTTGTAGATAGTAGAAGATCTAATAGCAGGAAGCGTACATTGAGAATTATTAAGCTGACTTTCCCTTAAGATGTGATTAGGACTTTGTTAAGACATCTCTGTGGCGTGAAGATAGAATTTGCATTTTTTATTTTAACTATCTGAATACTAATAAAAATGTAGACGAAAGGCGGTAGACTCATCAATTGAAAACAATGTTATTTTCGTTACAGAGATAGCTGTTATGTTGGAACCTGTTTTTTTGGGGCATAATGTATATTTAGGGTAGTCCCAGAGTGACAGCTAATAGACAGAGAAAGATGAAAAATGCAAAAGTAGGGAGAGTTAAAAAGGTTTGCTAAAACCATGGAAGAAGGCTCTAATATAGGTGCTGGATCTATTTTTAAATTTCTTATTTGTGTCTTCATCCTGAAGACCATTCTTTCTCCCTAAACACAATAATTTGCCTGGTACATCTGTGTACACTTATTTTCGGATTGTAATGTGGATATTTAGGAGAAAGTATATCAGAAGGAAGCTTTTACACAGTCAATGCATTTTTTAAAATTTTAAAGAAATATATTCTAGGGACAGTGGAGGAAAATAAATTGTTCATGCTATATAAACTTTTCTTATTGTATTTTTATAGCCAAGTGGATTATCGAGCAAAACTCTGGGCTTGCAACTTTTGTTACCAGAGAAACCAGGTAAGAAAATCAAACATTCCACATATAGAAAATATTTTTTACAAGGTGAAATGAAAATCTTGATTTTTTAAATTATAGTTGCAAACTGAAATTGGCGGCAAGAGCAGGAGTGTGCAACTGTATCTTCAGACATTGCATTGAGATTTTTTTCATAACAGCAATAGTGAACATCTGTTGCAAAGAAGTTCTTATTTCTTTTCTTTTATAGAAATTGTAATCTTTTACTTATTTAATTTCTTTGTTTTGATTTGCAGTTTCCTCCTACTTATGCTGGCATATCTGAAATGAATCAGCCAGCTGAACTTTTGCCTCAGTTCTCCAGCATTGAATATGTAGTACAGGTAAAATCATTAAATAAAGTCTTGAACATCTATTGCGTTGCAATATACAAAAAGAATAAATTTAAATTGTATTTGTTCACTGTATTTTAATGACTGTGAGTATATATGTACTTGTTAGTAGACTGAACATTGATGCCATCAGTTGGAAAAGGAAAACATTTTATAAGAGCATTAGGATGTCTAATAAGACTGGTTTAAAAAAAAAAAGAAAAAGGGAGTTCTCTTCTAAAGGTACTTCTGTTAGGCCTGTTTCTTTACAAGGAGTTTAATTTGTGTTTGTGTTAGGAAGCTGCTTACCTCTGGTGCTTGCTGAAATGATTTCAGTTGAGATTTGATTGTTGATTCACCTCTCATTAATCATTTGAATTTAAGTTTGTATTTGAGTGATGAATGGTTAGTGCTATCTGGTTTAGAGACAACAGCTAATACATGTTCAGTTCAGGTGTTTGAATTTTAATATTCATTCTTTTTCAGAATAGAGGTTACTTGAATAGAAATAAAAAATGGACCTAAACCTCTAAATTGCAAACATTCGCAGTTGCAAATTTCTAATCTCCAGATTCCATTTTTGAGGATTAAAATTTGTAAGACTTCACTGAGGCAGATCATAATCTGAATCCTCACTGAAGTCTTACAAATTTTGATCAAAAGAAGAGTGAATACTGAACAGAATCTGTACTTTTTGCCAACTCTTGCAATGCAAAGTAAGTGGAATGTTTGCTCATAGTACAGCAAAGTTAGTTTAGATACAATAAAAAGAACTGGTGATCACTAGAGTAAAATTATGAGATGAAATGCTATGGAATGTCATCAGGTTAGAATACTTTGTAATTGTGAATAGCTTTATGACTGTTAAGCTCACTTGGAAAATAAAAGCTCATTGTATGTTAGAAGATGTATATAATTTGCTCATGCTTCAAAACTGATACCCTGGAAGGATTTTTTCCTTCCTTCTGTAGTAAGCATTTCCTTTTTGTACAGAGTTCACTATGGTAGGGGTTTCGTTCTGGATTCCAATTACTAATTGAGAGGGAGTTAAGTTAGATGGAGCATTGACATTACTGGTACGATTAAAATTAAAACTTTTACAAGTTGTATCTTACTTGTTCATTTTTGATCCTTTAAATATTGCAAGATTTGTTTTTCATATGATTATAATTGTGTTTCTCAAAGCGTGGTCCTCAGATGCCGCTGATATTCCTTTATGTTGTGGATACGTGCATGGAAGATGAAGACTTGCAAGCTCTGAAGGAATCCATGCAAATGTCCCTTAGTCTCCTGCCACCAACGGCATTAGTAGGTCTCATTACCTTTGGCCGAATGGTGCAAGTTCATGAGCTTGGCTGTGAAGGAATTTCCAAAAGTTATGTCTTCAGAGGAACAAAGGACCTATCTGCAAAACAGCTTCAGGTAATGAACAGAAGCAAACAGAAGGAAATCGAGGTGCTAATGATGAAATAATCTGTAAACAAATTTTATAATAAAATCTTATTTCTTTGACTACAGGAAATGCTGGGGCTTACAAAAGTAGCTGTTTCACAAGTTGGTCGGGGTCCTCAAGTGCAGCAGCCACCACCTTCTAACAGGTAATCTACCTTAAACATCTTAAAACATGAACGTTGACTGCACTGATGTACTGGAAAACCTAGGTTATATGACCATGAAAACAGTAAACTGACAGCCAAACTTCTTGGTCAAGCACAAATTTGCTAGTAGACTGTTGTTTCCTGCAGTTTATACTGGGAAGAAATGACTCAATGGGTAATAGTAATATTATCTGGATGATCTTTGGAAGTGTTCTGAGAGGCATGTTATAAATACATGAGTGATGATGCCTCTGTTGATTGGTGTGCTGGAAAGTGTTAAAAGATGCTTTAATAGTGGTCCTTTCTCATGTGATATCTAGTTGTGCCTTCCCTTTTTCTCCCTCTTCTCTTCCTCTTCCCTCCATTTTGGTCTCTTATTTGGAAATTACAGGCTGCTGTTTGATTTTCCTGTGTATTTCATTGTGACACAGAAGAAATTTATGAAATGATAAAAAAGAAAGACAGTTTTGCTGTCTCTGCCCTCCAAAAATTAGCTGCATATGTAGACTGCCTGCAGCAACACAAAAGAGATCTTATATGTTAATTTTTCTCCTGATCTTTTATTGTCACTAAGGTAGGGAAACATGTTTCTTTTTGAGATTCATAGGTCATCACCTGCTCTGTTCTTTTAACTAGGTATGGTTCTTTCTGCATAGTGCTGGTATCTCTAAGTCTGCAAGTTTTAGTTTTGCAAGCTCTTTGCTTAACTTCTTAAGCTGAGTGTGTATGTAGTAATTTCATACTGCTGTATTTTGATGAAGATGAGACATTGTTCTGAATTCAGTCTAGAATCTAGAATTAGACATTTCTAATATGTCTAATTATGTCTAATATATTGCTAGTGAGCAACTGATAAATTTTTTATTTAATAATTCAAACTGCTTCCATCTATCTGTTTCCAGATTTTTGCAACCAGTGCAGAAAATTGATATGAATCTTACTGATCTTTTGGGTGAACTGCAGCGGGATCCGTGGCCTGTTTCACAAGGAAAACGGCCGTTACGTTCTTCTGGAGTGGCCCTTTCTATAGCTGTAGGACTCCTTGAGGTAATAGCTTTAACTACAGCTGTACTAAAACATAGATAATTTTCTTGCAGAAAAGCTGCCACAATCAGTATGTAAAAACCTGACTAATTGATGTGTATTAGATTTGTAGGATGATTCTGATGGTTATCATCCCTTACTTGCATAGAATATTGTAGACATTTACACATTTTAATAAGGCAAAATTGAGACTTTGAATTAATGGCAGATTTAATTTTTGGGAGTGAAAAAATGCAGTTATTGTTACAGTCCTATCCGTGTGGTAAATACCAGCCTATCTATTTATTTTGTTTGGTTTGTAGCAAACCTGATGGTTTTACGTGTCTTTTATTTCCTGCAGTGCACTTTCCCTAATACTGGTGCGCGTATAATGATGTTCATTGGAGGACCAGCTACGCAGGGACCGGGCATGGTCGTAGGGGATGAATTGAAGTTACCTATAAGATCATGGCATGACATTGAAAAAGACAATGCAAAATATGTGAAAAAGGGTACTAAGGTAAGAGATGATAATGGGATTTCATACATCTTCCCAGTAAGTAAACATTTAAATTGCGTGGCACTGTGAAATGCTGTTAGTCATAGCAAATGTATAAAGAGATAGGAGTTGTGTGGTTTTGTTTACCTGGCTCTGAATAGCGGTATGTCTCAAGAATTTCTTCAGAAATTTCAGTATATTGAGTTAGGACTTGTCTACCTCACATTAAAGTTCTTTGAAGGGTTTCTCTGGTTTAATGGAGAAAAATTTATGTGACCAGATGGTATATATCTAGTGATTTATGGCTGGTGCTTCTAAGACAGGTGCTCAAAACTGTCTCTCCAGTTGGGGGAGGGTTAGGCTGTAGAGTTTAGTCATAGCTAATTTAATTTAAAATGTACATTTGGGTTGGTGAACTGCATCCAAAAACTGCTGAATTCATCTTGCCAGATTATAATGGGAGCTTAAACAATCAGCTCAGTTGCAGGCATCTCTCATTATAGACACTTGAGATTAGAATAGTAAATCCAGTTCTGTGCTGGATCTAGTACTAAATGCAAAGTTTAAAAAGAAAAAGATCAAGGTAATTTTCTAGTTTAAATAATAAACACTATTCTCTTTAGTGTGAGTCAGGTTCTCAGCTGATCAGTAAAGACCCCCAAGTGTTGAAAATTCCAGTCTTGGTTTTAACTTCAGGAAAAAATGTACTATACGAATAAAGTCTGATCATGTTGTTTTAGAAAAATGTTGCAAGTTCAGGATTTAATATGAAGATGAGGAGAGTTCACGTTGTAAAATGCTATGATCTCTATTTTTATCTTGGATTTAGCATTTTGAAGCCCTGGCTAATCGAGCTGCAACAAATGGTCATGTTATTGACATATATGCATGTGCATTGGATCAGACTGGTCTGCTGGAGATGAAGTGTTGTCCCAACTACACTGGGTATGAGTCTATTTGTTTTTAAGTACTGTATGGAGATGCAGTTTTTTAGTTTTTAAAATTGTTTAACAGGAAGCACTTGGAAAAAAAGTTCTGCTATTAAAAAAAAATAGCACAAACACACTCATATACTGTGATGGTTGCATTTGTACTGGAATTTTGGAATATCTTGGCCTCTTGGCAGATTTGTCATCACAACTTTTGGTTTAATCAGAATGGGGTTTGCTGTTTTCTTTTAATGCATTCTGTTTGAGGCTTGAGTAGCATGGATATCTTTTAAACAGACAAATTATCAGATGTGCTGTTTCTGTTTTTCCTTGTGTATCTATGTAAGTGTCAGGTTTCAGTAAAGGTAAGGACCTGTTGTCTTTATTTTTCTTGTTCTTCAGAGTGGTACAAAACCCTCTGTTATTCTTTCTGTCCTGTTTATGCCATTATTTTATGTTATTGTTTATAGGTTAAGCTAGTTGTTCAGGTGACTGTCAGGTTCAGCTCCTGATTTTTGCTCCCTCTATCCAGATGTACATTTCAGGCATGGTCTTATATTCCTTCCAACTTGTCTCGCCATCAGTTTATTTTGATATGATCAAAGCAAGTTCTACTCTTTCTCCTGAAACCGCTCTGCTCTTGTCTATCCCTGCGGATTAAACACTCTTACCCTTCCTGTTCCTCAGTTCTGCAGTCTGGTACAGCCTTTGGCCCTTGCTCACACGTTAAGTACCTCATTCATTTTGTAAATGCTGCCAGTTCTTCCTTCCTATTTTTTTGAATACTGTCTTTTCTTACTCTTTCTGAAAGCCTGTTCTACACTTAGAATACTTCATGTTTTTGAGTGTGGCCATCTGCTTTATGTACCACTTGAGGTTTTGGTTAGACTTGTGTAGTCAGTCTGGATTCTTCTGCTGAGCTCATTTCTCTTGTTACTGTTAGTTTTGTCACTATGAAGTGCATGTAAAATTAAATGAAGCATCTTTGCACGTCAGTTTAATAACAGTTACATCTGTGAGCAGCAGGCCTTCTTAGGTGCTTGTCAGTATCTTTATATGACAGAATCCTAAGCACATGCTACATACCTAGGCATACCAAGGATAACGAGGTGCAGCTAGTCTGTGATGCACATGTGCCACTGAGTTTCAGGCCAGCTTGGCCATGCTCATCACTGCTGCTCTTCAGAGCTGTGTGAATAGCCTTCGCTTCGGAGCTTTTACTGTTCAGGATTTTTGTTTAAATTTGATTTTATCTGCATATTTTACACCTATTCCTTTTCTCCATCAAACTCAAGTTGTGTTTTGTATATACGGTTTTGCTCTTTCTGTCTGCTTGTGACTCACCCTGTTTCTGTAGCCTTAATGTAAAGTTTGTTTGTAATGTTTGTTTCTCCTACAGCTGCTCTGTTTTGGTTTTGGTTACATCCTGCATACAGGGAGGAATTTCTGATTCTATCCATGTCTATTTTCTTCTATCCTTGAGTATCCACTTGAAAACTTCTTTTGGGTGTAATGTTTGACCTATTGACATAGTTTACTAAGAGGATTCAAGTAACATTTTTTGGTGACTGAAAATAATATCTCCCATTACTGTTTTCTAAAGACAGTGTATGGCATTTCATGACAAGTGGCACCTGTTGCAGTTACATCCACAGAATATTGCTAAGCATAAAAATTAATCATCCTTCTTGAGCATAGATTTGACCTTGAAGTAATGAGTGAACTTCACAAAATACAATAGTTTGGAATAATAAATATTAGAAGTAAACGGATTTTGTGTGACAGGATCATGGGACATCCCTAGTGCTGAAGTCCAGTACAGTATTTTCCCAGTGAAGGGTTTTGTTACATAATATAATCATAATGACCTTAAGATGCATAGAGCAAGAAGCTCACTTAAAAAAATTCATCCTTGACATTGTAGCAAAATACTAATTTAACATTAGTCTATTTTAAGAAGGTAAAAATATGTCTCACAATGAACTGTCTTTAGTTTTAGTCTTTAATAAAAATGAGTTATATAAATAATTATTCTAACTCAAGGGATTTGTTTGTTTTGTTGTTGTCTAGAGGCTACATGGTAATGGGAGACTCTTTCAATACATCTTTATTCAAACAAACTTTCCAGAGAGTATTCACTAAAGATATGCAAGGACAGTTTAAAATGGGATTTGGTGGCACATTAGAAATAAAGGTAAGCATATAAAAATTCAGTCTGTTAAGGAAACAATGGAATAGGATGGCTACAAGCTGTGGAACCTTTGCTGTTTTAAGGAATTTTTAGGAACATGCTAAACATGTATTAAGATTGGCCTGTACATAGCTGTTACTGCCTAGCTATCTTTCAGCAGTTCTGTGATTCTGTAAATGTGAGTTAGGTGTAATGGTAGTTCCTTCTCACCTTGCATTTGCTGACAGCTAAATGAGAGACTAAGGTAAAATAAATGTCTCTTGTGGAAACTCACAATGCTGTGTACTTAGATTTTGGTGTCAGTGGTTTCTTGGTTTTAGGTAGGTCAGTCTCTCTACATAGGCCAGGACAAGTTTTCTTTCATTTTCTGTCCTCACCAGAATCCACTCTGACACTTTAACGACATTCTGCTTAGGTCCACCATTGTGAGAAGCATAGAGCTGAATATGTTGTAGGTTCTTGTACTGTCTTCCATGATGTTTCTTGAAAAATATTGCAATCCCACATTGTAGAAGAATATTAAACTATTTTAATTTTTGGTAAAATTTTGTTTAAATTTTTACTACTGGGACAAAGCGTTGAACCCTCTTTTTTTCATATACATGTTCATGTGGATTTTGTTGAAAGATCCTGGAAAATGTAAAAATAGAGCCCCAGTTCTAGAGGATGTACAGATCACTTCAAACAGGAAAATGACATTGGAAGAATGTAAATAACTGAATCTTGTTTTTAGCTAAATATGTTTAAGACAAAGTATAAATTCCTTGTTGTGTTCATGTGTAGGCTTATTTTACTAGTCTTCAGTTTTAGTTTTACCTTTGAATATTTTAATAGTTTTGTTAAAAAGGGAACATTATCCAGTAGGCTCTTATGTTTATAAGTAAAGCTGCTTTTCTCCATGTTTTAATTTATGTTGATGCTGTTAAGATATACTAATTGGTATAGCAAACAAACGTAATTAAGTGTAGAAACTGAGCATGTGGAAAATGTCTCTGAATGCATCAAACATTATTGTATATATAACTTTTCCTAAAGGTATCAATAACCTAATGTACATTGAGGTTTTGATTATCTAATGATAAAATGAGACTGAATTCTTTAGTGTAGCATATTAATGTGTATTTTTATTTGAAATATGAAGACTTCAAGAGAAGTAAAGATTTCTGGAGCAATTGGACCCTGTGTCTCTCTCAACTCTAAGGGGCCTTGTGTCTCAGAAAATGTAAGTAAACTTTGCTGAAAATGAAGGTAATACCCTACTATGGAAAAATAGGATTTAGGATTTCTGGATTTGAAGAGAGGCTGAAACTTTTTCATAAATGGAACAGTGTTCACTTTTTACTGGTTTTAAATTAAGTACATGCAAGCTCACATTCATTACTAGGTCAGATTCAATTGTTTTAGAACTTGCAGATCCCTTGCTACTTTTTTAGATTTGTCCACTTGTTCAGATTGTTTAGATTTGGTTGCTTTAAAATTATTATACAGAAATTATATGAGGATGTAGCAGAAACCACATAGCGAGTGAGTTAGCATGTTTTATTGTTAAAATCAGAGCTGTGTCCTTTTATCCAAAGTGAACCATAAAAATACATTTGTTAGAAAGTCTTGACAGAGCAGGAGGACACAAGACTCTGGAAACATTCCTTTTATTCTGACTCCCCATTTCTGTAGCTGTTTCACCAAATACACATTTAATTGATTGGAAGAGCCAACTATTGCAGGCTCCTGGAGTAACACCTTTGAATTACATTAGACTTAAATAATCACTTATTTTCTTATCAGATTATACTATTAAGTTTTGAGTACCAATAAAGAAACAATTCCTGCAAGTAACCAAAATGTTTTACATTTGAGAAGTCACACTTTTTTGTTTCTAACAATCTGCATAACAGAGGATGTCCCAGTGTGAAGATGCTCACGAATGGCCTGTTGTAATCAAGCAGTTTTATTCCTTAAATTTTCCTTGTATTTATGATTGCATCTTTGTGAATATAAAAATTTCAGTATAGTCGGCATTTTTTTTTCTTAGTGATCTGGTACGGATTTTTCTTATTTCATTGCCTGAAGGGATGGTATATATTACAATAAAAGTTAAAAACCCCAAAAATAATTTAAAGGTACATCTCCTTATTTAAGCTACATACCTGTTTCATAGGAGGTAATACAAAATTCAGTTGTGAGTTCATTTTTTGCCTTGCAATTATATCACGATTAATTTATATTCCAAACCCCTTTTTGTTGAAATTATCTGAATTACAATTTGAATGTGAATAAAATGAAAATGCATGCAGTTCGTTTCAGTGGTAACTGGACAGTTCCTCTAGCCGTAATGCTTTCAAATGAATACAGGCACAGTAACAATATTGCCAGCATAGTTTTCCTTGAATGTTTTGTTTTGTTTCACTGTGTCCATTATGGATGATGGATTACTTTAATTAGTTTTGCTGGATATTTATGTTGCTTTGATGCCAAAAAGGAATTGTCAGTTGAAATGCATTGGTATCTGTGTACAGTTACCTTGTTAGTTACTAAAGACTATGTAACTACATAAAATGTACTGTGTAAGGCAATTACTTGAGGCTTTACTGCTGAGCCTTAGAAGAGTCTTCCACTTACTCGTGCTTTTTTCTTCTTCTTTTGAGACTGTTTAAGTAAAGTCTGGTACTTTTCCCTGTTTCTGACTTGCTGTTTAAATTTTTTTCTAATGCCAGCTCCTGGTCTTTCTAATGTATTAATTATTTAAAACAACAATCTTTTTTTTATTATTCCTACGTCCAGCAGTGTAGTTGCTTTGCAGGAGTGTTTGTCTGAGAAGGTGACAGAGTGAGCAGGGAGAAAGCTTGAGACAGAGTAGTCATAAACAGTTACCAGTAGTGGCTAGATGCTGTATTTCACAAACGAGGAAAGGCTTCTGGTTTATAACAGTATTACAAAATCTTTCTGCAGGAGATTGGAACAGGAGGCACTTGTCAGTGGAAGATTTGTGGTCTTAATCCTACTACAACACTTGCACTGTACTTTGAGGTGGTAAACCAGGTAATAAATATTTGTCTACTTGTCTACTAAACACAGTAATTTTATTTTATGTGGCTGTTGAAGCTTATATTTTTGTGTGATTCCTTCAAGCACAATAGGAGGGATAAAAATGTTGCCATTTTGTGCTGTCAAAGTTTAGAGGTGGATGCTAACTGCTTAATGATGGGCTAATATTCTTGTATGTGATAATGAGAACTAAAGAACTTTACGAGTTTTGGGTAGAGTTCAGTGTGTCACTTATTAAGTGTACTTCAATTGCATATATGAAAGTGCTGTAATCTGTAATATTCAAAGTGCTTTTCAGTATTTCTCTGATGTTTTAGTTACAAGGTAATTACTACATAGTGTTACGTTTTAATTTATTGCTCAGTAGTTTGCAAGCAAAGATGGGTTTCATTGAAATGCATCAGGATCATTTAGTCTGGTTTCCTGTTTCCCTGAGGGGCTACTAGAACAGAGGATGAAAATACGAGAAGCAAACATGCTACTCGTTCTCATACTATTTCTTATTCCAGGAAGCAGCTCAGTAGCTGAGCTGACTGTAGTTTCTGTGTATTTGGTATGCTCTATTTCATAGTTTGTTATCTATGCAAAGGCTTTAAAATATAAACTTACCTTAGCCAGTTTTTGATTTTACTTTTTGCATATTTATGTTGGGTTTGTTTTGTTAGTAGCTCTAAAACTGGCCTAGTCATGGTGTGTAGTAATTGATTTCAACTCTCCTTTTCTTTTGAATTACTTACATAGTGTGTAAACCTGTGTTTTCATTGAGCAGAGTTTTGAAATTTCAGTTTACACCCAGATTCCAATCTTTGTCTTGATGGCATGATTGGAGATTCATTAATCAACATTTCAGACTAGTGTCAGTTTTCTTGTCCTGTAATTCCAGTGAATCATATGTGTCCAAATAAAATGTGATGAAACCAGGAATTGTCAGGCCCCTTGGAAAATGTTGTCTGTGTAAGGGCACGTGGAAGGAGAGAGCATTGGTTGCTTTTTAAGGGGGGTTGGTGGTGACAACAACTGCTTCAAACATCCCTTAATGATGTCTAAGCTGATTATTTGTGTTTTGTAAAGGTATTCAATGTAATAAAGGCACCAGACAATGCATTTATATTACTTGGGCTGCCTATTGCAAAGTATGTTATGGTTTTCTAGTGATTAGTTATACGTTTTCAAATTATACTGTAAAATCTTGAGATTCCCTTTCATTTTTCCTTCTGTACTTAGCACAATGCTCCCATTCCTCAAGGAGGACGCGGTGCAATCCAGTTTGTGACTCAGTACCAGCATTCCAGTGGACAGAGACGTATCAGGGTGACCACAGTTGCCAGAAAGTATGTTCTGCTTGCTGTGAATAATTTTTGAAAAGTTACTATATATATATATGCCTTTTACTCTGTAGATTTTGTAAAGCAGTTTCTTGTTTGAGACAGTTGCCTCTCTTGTTCTGTGGACTGTTTCTTCTCTGAGAGGTTACAGTGGCTGTAAAATGTTGTTGCAGGAGTGCTCTGAAGAAAGCCAAGTGATTTTAGATGAAGGGGAACCTTTGAGTGGAATTCTGTGGCCTAAACTGAGGAGATGTTTGTAGTTAGGGAATGGCAAAAATCACTTCATAACTTAACTTGGGAGTGCTAACTGCAGTTCAGGGGGATGTAAATACCTGGTGTTCCATGTATAACCTTTACCTGCAGTTTCCTTGATTCGATAATACTTCACAATTTTAGGAAATTATGTTTAATATTATGAAGACATTTTTCAATGTCCAGTGATATTTATTTACTCTAAGATGAAGGAGATCATTGCTTGGTTAATGTGATGGAAAATTCAGTTTATTGAAAAAAGCATTGCCCTAACTGTTGATATTACGATGTTGTTAACTTAATTGTGTTAGTAAAATCTTGGCAACTGATGAAACGTGATTAATAGTTTACTCTGTAAATTAAAAAGAACTGGCAAAATGCACAAGAAGCTTGCTTATGTGGGAATGTGTGATTAGATTCGTGGATGGTGTTTTCTGTAACTTAACCTTTCGTCATTAATATTTTTTAAAAAATGACAGCTGTTGTATTAGTGACATTATATTTTATTTCACTGGTTTCATGGCATCTTTACAAATAAGGCACATTTCTAATTAAAGAATGGTTAATTGAGAGGTTGCTCATTTAATCTGCCCAGTAGATTTGTTGAGACTTCAGCATGAGTTTGTTAAACTGCTAACCATTAAACTTTCTTTGGCTGAACTTGGAAGTGATGTTTTGAGGTTGGATTTTTTCCTTTCACTGTAATGCAAATCCTTGTAATTTTTATTTTTGCAGCTGGGCAGATGCACAGACCCAGATTCAAAACATTGCTGCATCTTTTGACCAGGAAGCTGCTGCAATTCTCATGGCCAGATTGGCAGTGTACAGGGCAGAGACAGAGGAGGGGCCTGATGTGCTGAGGTGGCTGGACAGACAACTAATACGACTGGTAAAATGAGCTGTATCGAAAGAGTCAGACTGGTTTCTTGTTTGCAGACACATAATTCTTAAGCAACTACTGTTCAGTGATAGTTTCTCTTAAAATAAAAGCAAAAAATGAACTGAATGCTTAATTTCCACGAGGTTATACAGTATTAACCAAGATTTTCTGTTTTAAATAAAGAGCAGGTGTGTTGCCAGTTAATTTATTAATGTTTCTTCAACAGGTGATAATTTCCAGCAATTAAGAGAAATTATAGTATGAGATTAGCAGAAATCAGAGTTTTCTCTACTCTCTGTTGCCTATAATGATATTGTGGATTAAATATTTTTAGCAAAAAAAAAAAAGGGGGGAGGCAAAGTATCTAGAAAACCATATGAATTTTTTTTATTTTGAAAAGTTCGATTTTCTGTTTGGTTTTTTTTAATGCATTGTGTTTTTTATTTGTATGTAAGTTGTTGTTAATAATTGAATTTTAAAAGTGTTCGCCTGGGCTGTTTAATCATCTAAATCTGCTTAGTGATTTTAGAGGGGGAGAAAACCAAAACACAAAGTTGTTAAATCCTCATATGCAAGAATATAACTGCTTGTTAGAAAGAGAACTTGTGTCAGTGTTTTTGCTAGGTTTCAGTTTGTTTACAAAGTTGTAAGCACCACAAGTTATGTGTCTGTTAAAACCAAACTTAGAGTAATGGCATGGCCAAGCAAGTATATTTCTTAATACAGATATTCTTTCTCATTTACTCCAGTGTCAGAAATTTGGAGAATATCACAAGGACGATCCAAGCTCTTTCAGATTTTCAGAAACATTTTCACTTTACCCACAGGTGAGTTTAACTGTAGGGCAGTTTGTTTATAGGGGTAAGAAGAGAATGCTTAGTGAAGAAAGAGTCCCTGTAGCACAGAGTTCAATAAGGCATATCAGGATGAGCAGACCCCCTGCCCCCAGCTACTGACTGTGACATGAGGAAAATCGCTTCTGTTGTCTGCAGTGCTGTGTCCCCTTTTGTCCTCTGCCCTTACAGTTAAACAATGTCTAACTGTGTATGTTTTTTATTTCTCCTAAAATGAAATTCTTACCTCACCTGAATTTGTAATTCCTGTAATGACACTTTATGGGTAGTTTTAATGAAGAAATTCCAAAAACATAAGAAAGTAAATGGGTTTGCTTTGGTGTTTCTCTCCCATATAACATGTGATACTGGCCGCAAAGGAAACACTTCTCTGTGAAGTGAACTTGATCCTGACTGTATTAAACCTTGAATAGCTTCTTTGCTAGTAATCCATTCTGATAAATTCCTCAATTCTGATAGCTCCAGATACTTCACTTTTGGACTCTTCATATACTTCTGTGATATTTCTGTTTGAGTTACCTACCAATCTGTCTCTAGGTGTTAAGTGTTGCATAGAGATTGAGTCAGCATGTGGGGAATTTGTTTCAGCAATGAAAGTACATGATTTTTCCATTTGTTAGCTAAGTTTGACTTCGCTGTGGTTAATGTTCCTTTTTCCATTCACGTGCTATAACTTTGTTCCAGAATTGCAACCTCCCTCATAGGAACAGTAGAACTCTCAGGAAAGGAAGGATTTCAAAGCTACTTTGTAGGTTTATCCATTTTGATACCTCTCTTACTGTCATGAGAGTGTGTAAAAATGGGCAAAGATGCATATAGAAGTTAGAAGTGTTAAAGGAGTAGGAATTCAATTTTGTTGTGGGATTGGTCTCATCTAGTTCATGAAAAATATTTCTCTCCTTGTACAACTGTCCTTTTTATCTGTCAGAGTTCAAATCAATGGTTCTTGTTTTGCAGTTCATGTTTCACTTGAGAAGATCTCCTTTCTTACAAGTTTTTAACAACAGTCCGGATGAGAGCTCCTACTATCGTCATCATTTTATGCGTCAAGATCTAACCCAGTCTCTTATCATGGTTCAGCCAATTCTTTATGCCTACTCTTTCAATGGACCTCCAGAGGTATCAGTAAATATAACTCTGTAGTGGGTTAAAAGGTGTGTTGTTGAGAGAGAGGTTTTGCTGTCCTCACTGCTACATGTTATAAAATGTATTGGTTTAAAATATATTGTATGAGAAAGAACATTCATTTAATTTAAATCAGCTATGAACAAGGCATACCTCAGAATTCTGATGTAGCAATCATGAGAATGAAAGTTGCTTTGTAAAGAGGTTATATTTTAAACTAAGTGGTGGTACTACTTTGTTGGTTTTTTCAGAGCTTTTTTTTTTTTTTCTTGTGGTGCCAGATTGTAAACATTAAAAAAAAGGTTTTATTTTAAAATGTACTTTCACTATTGCCTGAAAGAAAAGTTGAGGTTTTTTTCACGTGTACAAAACTTCCTCTCTTTTAACGCCTTAATCCAAAGCTTCTAATTTTGATATAGTCCCCATTATGTGTAGATTTGGTACAGAACCTTCCAGCTGACCTTGTCATGGCACATTCTGTATAAACCTAAAATAAAAAGCTGATCTTCCGAGAAGCTTCTGAAAGAAGTGTCAGACAGCAGACAGCAAAAGTAGTCTGTTACGTAAAAGAGAGGGAGGCAGTGAAAACAAACATAGTAGTCAAGCATCTTGGCAGGTTGGATTTCTCACTCTTTTTAGGATTTCTGGTATTTTTAGCCTATTCATGAGGATATAAAAAAAAGACTCTTAGAAGTGGAGTTTAAATGGAAGTAGTAAGGTGGTTTGTGAAGAGCACCTTGCAAGTGTAAAATCACTCTCCTATATGAAAAACAAGTAGTTCCATTGGTGACCGAAGGAGTAATATGATTAAGCAGGAGCTGATGTCTCGGTGTAGAGTGAATAACAATATTTTTTTTCTTGATTCTTGGAGTAGTTAATTATTTTTTTTGTCCCTAGTAATATCGATTCAGTTAAATCATATGGCACCTATAAGGTGTCACTACCCTTAAAGATGACTTAAAACCTTAAATATTACATTAGATTTTGTAAGTCATGAGTGTTTACTGTATATGGTATTGGTGTATGTATACGCACAGTAATAATAGCTGCAAGAACAAGACTTAAAAAAAAAAACCACCAAACAACCCACAAACCCCAAATCTTATGCTTGAATAACTGCTGAATCCCTATACATTGAAATACAATTCAAATTAATGGCATTGTATGGATAAAGACAGAGGTACTTGAAAGACTAGAAAAGTGCATAATAATGAAAGGGGTTTCAGCTCTTGAATACGTTTTTTATTACTTTCATGAAGTTTTATATATAGAATCAGGCAGGATAACTTCAGAATGAGATTGTGTGGGTTGCAGATATGTAACGCGAAAAGGAGCAAATACGGAGCTTTAGCAAGTGGTTGAAAAAGTCCTAAGATTCAGTTACTGGTTTAAAAATCTGGTAATGCCATATGATTGCTAAATTCTTCATCCGTTGATAATTTTTTAATTTATTTTTAAATCTTAGCCTGTTCTCCTGGATAGCAGCAGCATTTTACCAGACCGCATTCTCCTCATGGACACTTTTTTCCAAATCCTTATTTATCATGGAGAGGTAAGAGTTGTCATTTCTTACATAAATACGCTTTTTCTGTAGGAGTGCTACATTATGGAAGTCATGGGAAGTCAAGCTCCAGTACTAACGCACCTCAGTGCTTGACCCTCTCATCTGCATGGCTGACAGCAGAGTCCTGGTTTGTGTTTGTAGTTTCGTAGTTTAAGATGTCTGTATGCAGATACCTGACATTACTTGATGTTTTGGTCCTGTTTCTTATGAGGAGTTTGAGATTAATTAGCTTCAATATGCAGAGTATTTGTTTAGATCAATATTTTTCCTCTTTAGAGAGTGTTATACCCTGCCTCCCCCTCCTCCCCACTTTTCACTCATTTATTTTAGACTGTTAAGTTGGTTCTTCAGGGATGGGGAGTCAGAACACCAAGTTTTGTAGTCACCCTTCATCTGCACTGTCCTGGAGGAATGAAACTGCCCCTGGCAGTTAGGTAGATAGACATTCCGTAGTAATATAAATTGAAGTGCTTGTGAACTTGCTGGTGCTCTGCCTTCCTGAAGGAACTGAGCTGCTGCTTTTTGCTACTTTGCAATTGTAAATGGATCACAGCTGAGAGTTTGAAAAATGCTGTTCTGGATGATGTTCTTGTAGCTGCACTGATAAAAATATTTACTAAACTTCAATACTTCTTAAGTAGCAAAATGTTATCTCATTTTTGTGAGGTGCTATCAGTAAACGGCAGTGGTGGGCCGCTCTGTGAGGGAAGGGGAACAGGGAGCTGAACATCATTGCAAGGCAGACAGGATCTTGTCACTGAGGATCTGTCCCCACTGTACCTGAGCGAGGCAAGCAGAGCAGTTGTGGGCAGTAGCCAGACTCAGCCTTCAGTCCAGATCTCCAGACAAATTGATGGGGATGAGGCAGGTCCAAGTTCTGGCCATGAACTTCACTCCTAAAGGATGGGGAAATTGTGCTACAGACTCTGAAAGATATCAGTATAAGTACTTACTTCTTTTATGTCATAGATGTGCATATTAGAGAAGTGTAAGTAATATCTTTGACCTCCTCCAAACAAAATATTTGGCATATAAAAGGTAACAAAAAAAAAGGAAATACAAATGGACCACAAATTGTTAAGTTTGAACAAAAAAAAAAACCAAACAAAAAACTAGTGGTTTGTTACTTGCACATCTTGGCTTTTAAAAATTAACTTGCGTATTATAGGGCAGAAAGGGATGGGTGATAGAAAAGATAGAAAAGAGGCCAGCAATGGCACATTCTCCTCTGAAAAGTCCTGTGTATCCTCTGAGAAAGTTTGGTGAATCAGTTCTAAACTTCTTTCTTTCCCTTGTCCCCAGACCATAGCTCAGTGGCGTAAGTCGGGGTACCAAGATATGCCAGAATATGAAAATTTCCACCACTTGCTACAAGCTCCAATAGACGATGCGCAAGAAATTCTCCATTCCAGATTTCCAATGCCCAGATACATTGATACAGAGCATGGAGGAAGCCAGGTATGGTGAAGTATATATTATGTAATCTGGGAAATGATGTGTTAGTAATGTTGTGAGATTTTTTTTTTTGGTAGTAAACATGTATTTCTGTGCTAAAATATACATAAATTACAAATCAATGTTTTGAATCTGAAAGCTTTTACAGAGCAAGATATTTAATAGTAGCTTTTCCCCTAATTTATGAATCTTGTTATTTATTATTATTTTAACTGTGTTGACTTGGGCTCTCAGATTCTTTGTGTATGGTGTGTAGGGTGGAAAAGACAGTACTTGTCTGGGTCTCTGAACTAATACCAGAATTATTCTTTGTGTTATTTTTTTGAAACCTACTAGTTAATGTCTTGTTGATACTCACATTTGCTGTGCTAGTGCTTGAAAAAGACAAAAGCTTACTTTCAGCTGCGTCCGAAATTTGTTAGCAGTTCTTCATTATAGCTGTAAAGTCCAGGATATGGCTTTATTTGCGGAGGTGCTGTTTGTAGTGTCTGTATCTCCAAATAAAAGAAATTACATATTTCATACATATGCAACTTTTTTCTAAATGCGGGAAAATTCTATTTGATAAGATCAATTTATTGTCTTTTTTTTTTTTTTTTAAAGGCTCGTTTCCTGCTTTCAAAAGTAAATCCCTCCCAGACTCATAACAATATGTATGCATGGGGACAGGTGAGTATGAATCTGCTGATGAAACTTGTATGCATGATGTTTTCTTCCCTCTATTTTAGAAGGTAACTGGCACTTTGTGTACATGTAAGTAATAATGGGATGTTTTGAAACTGAAAAACAAATGCAGTTTTGGTCTGATGTGACCAAAATTAAAAAAGTTAAGAAAACTGGGTTTTATTTCTTCAGACAACAATGATCTGATTTGCTATTTTAAGCTTGTTAGGCTGCTTTCATGTCTGGCTAACTTTCTTAGACAGTGTTGTCTTAAGACTATGCATTTTTGTTTGCCTGACAGAGCCCCTCAAAGGACTTTCACTGAAACAGTTTTGCAAAGTCAAAAGTAGATAGTTTATTGGGGCAACAGTTACAACGGTTTGGAAAAGTCACTGATAAATGCACTTACTGCCTTAGGACTAGATATCATAAGGCTAGACAATGATTGATTAAACTAAGTTTACGATTCATTAAGCTTTTACCTTTTCACCTAATGAAGTTTAGTTTCATCCAGGTATTATCCAATAAGTAGCAGAGATGCAAATCTTACCGAAGTGTGTTCCTACTTCGGAAGGAGAGAAGAGCAAACTCATCAGCCTATCTGAGAGGTGGAATCATATTCTTGTCCACACCATGGAGGACTTAAAATACCAATTTTATACTTGCTGTAGTCAAACAGGATTGGTTCCCTGTTGTTGCTGTAAAAGATGGTAGAAGGGCAGCCACTTTGTCATTTTCATATTGGCGGGTGTGTTTTTTCATGTATACACGAGGCACAATGAGGATTTAGGTAGCTTTGGTGAGGCTGAGCTGTGTGGTTTGTGGATGAAAATGTATCTTGCTCAAGGGCAGAACAGAACTGTAACACTTCTGTGTTGCTTCTTCCTCTACCCGTCTGAGCCATTAGTAAGGCTGCTTGACCTTTGCCTGGTGGCCTCCTCGTCAGTCAGCATGTTGCAGCCATGTGTTGTTGTCTCCTTGGCCACCTGTCGCACAGAGCTTTAGATCTCATCCCTATAAATACCTTCAAAAGGGACATGAGAGCACTTACCACACATAAAGGCTAAATGACTTTTTTGCAATAGGGGAAATGAGTGTTGGAGGTAGTTACAAGCAAGAAGTGGAAAATACACCAGTGCCAATGTGCTGACATTTTCTAGAATTTCTGTGGCCTTGGTGACCAGGAATCCATTTTCAAACCTTGCCTTTAGGAAGTTATTTTCAGAAGTTAAACATTCTGTAGCAGCTTGTATTCTTGAATGTTGCATCTCTGTTCCATGTTCTCCTTCCACATTCAGCTTGTATAGTGGGAAGTGAAACACTGCTGTAAGTGCTAGTGCAGTGTCATCTTTTCATGCTAATGTAATGGCTTCAGACATTTGAAGCTACATGTTAACTGTGCTCTTACAGTATTTTGCTGAATGGTGTTGAAGTCAAGAGTGAGAAAGCTCTGTAGCAATTTTATGGCAGTCGTCTTTGTCAAGTAAGTTTTATCAGGGTACCTTTTCACAGGGATGAATTGGTTCTAATGAAGCATCTGGCAGTGAACAGCACTGAGGTCCAAAGTGAAAATACTTTGAAATTTTGTACGGAGTCAGGTCAAGCGTGATTTAACACAAATCCCGAATTCTTTTGCCTGCCAAGTTGATAATCTAACCGGCAGTTTGTTAGTGTCTCTCTTCATCATGTTTCCCCCACAGCACAAATCCGGTAATTTGGTGGGTCTTATTTTTAATCTAAACATTACCTGGAATTTTTTGACATTTTCACATTTCCAGCAGTATAGGACAACTGTTTTCTGCTCATTTAATTAATAAGCAAATGAAACAGTATTCCAAATGTAATACAAAAAATAATCTTTAACTGATCTGTATGAAAATTTTTTATGCTGGACAAATGAGACTTTGATATATCCTGCAGAAGATAGCTGTCCGTTTTAATGCTGCAAAGAATTCAGTGTTAGGGTAACAGGAAATGGTGCATTAATCTCCCCAGGGCACTGCAGTGTATGTGCTCAAGATGATATGCTCTTGTATTTGCAGTTTTTCTGTGAAAAAAGTTGAATCAAGTACTAATTATGAAATGATAAATGTAACTTCTGGGAGAAATTTAAAATTGATTTGCATCTTGCACCCTTTTTCTCACGACCTTCCTGGATTATTTAATGTTTTATTTTGCGCAAAACTGAAAGTCCACATTGACCTGAAGAGGGCACCCACACACCACTGAAAACTGGAGGGGATGAATTGCCTAGTTTGGTTTTCGATATTCTAAATTAAGATTTTCTTTAAACTTTAGCAGGCAGGTGCCTTAATACTATAGAAAACATAATAATAAACTTTTTGTGCTTCTCTATTTTGTGGTTGGTGTATGAAGCTGCAGTTAAAATTTTCAAAAAGGACCTGAGGGTGCTGATTGACAGCAGCTGAACATGAGCCAGCATGTGCCCAGGTGGCCAAGTCAGCCAGTGGCACTCTGGCTTGGATCAAGAATAGTGTGTCCAGCAGGATCAGGGAAGGGATCATCCTCCTGTACTCGGCACTGATGGGACCGCACCTTGAGTCCTGTGTTCAGTTTTGGGCCCCTCACTACAAGAAAGACGCTGAGCACGTACAGAAGAGGGAAATGGAGTTGTGGAAGGGTCTGGAGCACCAGTCCTGTGAGGAGCAGCTGAGGGAGCTGGGGGTGTTTAGTTCTGCAGAAGAAGAGGTTCAGGGGAGACCTTACAACTCTCTACAGCTACCTGAAAAGAGCCAGGTAGGGTGTGGTCTCTTCTCCCAGGTAATAAGCAATAGGAAAAGGGAAAATGGCCTCAAGATGCCAGAGGACATTTAGATTGGATATTAGGAAAAATTTCTTCATAGGAAAAGTTGTCAAGCATTGGAATGGGCTGCCCAGGGAAGTGGTAGAGTCACCAGCCCTGGAGGTATTTAAAAGATGTGTAGATATGACACCTAGGGACATGGTTGAGAGGTGGGTTTGTCAGTGCTGGCTTAGTGGTTGGACTCAATGACCTTAGAGGTCTTTTCTACCTAAACGATTCTATGATTGTTAAATAAGAACTCTCAGACTTAGCATTTGATGGGCTTGGAAATAGAGCATCCTTTAATCTCATCTTGGCTGCTAGTAGATGATAATTTAGTGTGCCTTCCCTGAAAGTGGTTGTGTATTGTAGTGATCCGTGAAATCTTGCTGCACTTGGATTTGTCCCTTGATCGTTAACTGAGAACTGTTTCTGGCCAGTTTTCAGAAAACAGCATCAGTTCTGAGTATGTTTGTTAAGACTTTTATGTCTGTGTTTTGGAAGACTTTGCAAGAGATCAGATATCTCTGGTTTAATTTGGAAATAGAGATGCTTAGTAGCTTTGGAAAGGTAGAATTGTTGAGATTAATAGGAATTCTTCCTACATCTGTAAATGGAAGTAATGGTAGACTGGTCTCAAAAGACTTAAGGGAGTTACTATCTAGCATTTACAGAGTTGCCAACTGCTGGTTTATTTTGACTGTAAATTTGTTCAAAAATAGTAATTAAAACATGACCATTTTGAGCTTCTTGGATTTGTGAAAATACTTCTGAGGTCAAAAAGTAAATTGCAAGAATCCACCCAAAAGGTTTTTTCAGATCTTTCGTGATCTGATTTCTCAGGGTTTCCAGATACTTTTGGTCTTTCTCAGAGGTGGTACAGAGCTATGGGAGAGAATAGGCCCACTTCTCTTTGGGAAAGCCAGTTGACCTTTGCTTGGTGTCGAATCAGACCCTTAGGGGAATTGTTTCTTCCTTTCACCATTTGGATATGTCTGAGCTTCACTGACAGATACTGATTTGTTAGTTGCATCACTTGCATATTACTGTTTCTCTCCCCTTTGCTCTGCTGAGGTAGGAATGATGCAGGAACTGTGCCATGGAAATTTTATTTACATTTAAAAGTTTGTAAGTTAGTATTTGGCAGCTGTCAAAAACTCTTGAGTTTTGTATGGCTGATGTAAAGATCTTGCTATACAGCAAGTCATTGCTTTACGCATTAGTATGGAAGAGAAGGAAGTTGTGGTTTATGCTTGAATTCACATAAATATATGAAAATTTATGTAAATGTACAGTCTGCTGGGTTTTTTTGTCAGAGAATTTCAGCAAGGATAAGCTTCAAAGATATTTCTAAATTTATAAAATGTTTATTCAGTGGAACATATTGTGCATTAAAATGCTTTTTCTTCACAATTCGTATTATCAGTTCTCCTTTTTTCCATTATTTCATAGGAGTCTGGAGCACCCATTCTTACTGATGATGTCAGCTTACAAGTATTTATGGATCATCTGAAGAAACTTGCTGTCTCTAGTGCTGCCTGAGATTCTGCAGTGCATTGAAGGCACAGACAAACTGCAGCCATATTTCAGCTTTTTCTCCTTTACCCTTTTCCATGTATCTCTTGACAGAATGCTCTGATATGCACAAGCTGCCTGACTAGATGTAAAGCAGTGTTGTTTTCAAAGAAAAGCTTTTGTTATCAGCATTTGTTTTAATGCGAACTGCAGTTTGTAAAAAAACAGATTAAGTTATAAGCAGAGGAAAAAGTACAGTCATTTTGATTACTGTGATGCTATAATTACTTTGAGATCATTTGCAACAAATTTGAGATGTGATTTCAATTTCTTGTTTGAATGGTTGGGGTTCATTATGCTCTGCAGTACAAAGGCCTGTTGAACAATAAGGGAAATCTTTGGTGATGTCGGGCTTTCCAGACTGCCATATGATTACTTTTGCTTACTCAATTTGAGCATGAAGTGAACAAAGCAACAACAAAAAGCATATAAGAATAGTATTAACTCAGTCTTCTGACTTAGGCTGATGAACTTTTATTTCCTGCAGAGATATTATTGTTCATGTATTGTTTATTTTAGGGGTATTTAATTTCAGGTATTTCTTCCCATTTACCCTATTTGAATTTTTGGGAGCAGAGTTTTTCTTTATTTGAACATAAAGAACTTGAACTGAAAAAGTGTAAAATCCGCTGTTGCACAAAATTTAAATCTACGTGTATTTTGACCAAAGTATCTATTATCAAACACAGTACAGGTGAATATGCTCAAACGTTAACACTTTCAGCTTGAGCTAAGAAAAAATCCTACACTACCAAAATGAACTGAGAATACAGCCTTGATTTTTGTCTTGGTGAGTATACTTAAAAATAAAATTTACCTTTTTTATTATTGCCTTATGATGTTATTACACTAATGCATGACACTGCACATCTGCTTTTTGTTTCTGCATCCTTTTTGTTATGAATTCAACAGGCTATAGTTCTTGTTGAAACAGTATTACATAAAATATGATGTAACTAATTTGATATTTTGTTCATACTTGGTTTTTTTTTTTTGGCTGGATAAATTAGTAGGCTTTCCCATTTACTTGTTGAAGTTTACACATAAAACAGATGTTTACATAGGTAATATAACATTTTCATGAGCAATGATGTGAAGTGTGGTAGTGGACAATGAAAAATTGTGCCAAGTCTAAAGGAATAGAGAATTTTCACATAGGAAATTCAGTTGTTTACTGGTGTGATAAACATGAGGGTGGTTTTTCTCTTTTCTGTATGTTCTCAAAACTTGATTGAATCAATTGCTCTCTATTCCTTTGATCTAAATGAGATGAGCTCCTTTTGCCTCAATACAAATAAAATCCATGTTTTTTCTCTCACTTCTTGTATTTATTGCACTGGCTTCTATCCGTTCTTGAAATTAAATGTGGAAATGAAGGTAGTAGTGATAAAATTCAGAATAACTTCACCACTTTTATTCTTGTTGGTATCAAACTAGTTTAACTTCCAAAGGTACTGAATGGTTTATGCTAATGGAAGATAATTCAATTGGCTTTTTGACTTTCTTTTGTTTTAGTTAATAAACAGCTTAAATTTTCTTGAAACACCAAATATGTCCAATTTATTTAATAGTTAAGTACTGTTTGCCTAATAAATCAATTCATCACCAAGTCATGATAATGAATGGGGTTTTTTGTGTTTTCCTTCCTACCCTTTATCCAACTTTCACCTTGTAATATATTTTTTTAATCCAATTTCTTAGCAACATTAGTTTATTGAGTATTTAACATTGTCAAAGACTTTCTGGAAATCGAAATACGTCTGATGTATCACCTTCATCCTCTTGCTTATTCACCTCTTCCAAAGGCTCTGTGGTTAACGAGACAGGGTTTTCCTTCCTAAGAAGCATGCTGGTTCTTTCCAGAATATCCATATCTATCCATAGGCTCATAAATCTTACTACAGCCTCTACAATTTTACAAGGGATTGAGATCAGGCTCATCATTCTGTAACTTGCAGGATTCTCTCAACAGCCCTTTTTGTGGATGAGAGTGACATGGGCAGTGGTCCGCCAGTCATCTGGCACAGTGGTAATGGTAGTTACAAGTGTTCACTGGCACATCTGCCCTTCCATGTCTCACTTCCTTTGGAGCTCCTTAGTAAAGGCCATCCAGTCCTGGTAACTTGGAACATCTCATTTGTCTACTTGATCTGCTACCTCTTGCATGTTGGCATAGGTCAGGTGAGCTACAGTAGGGGAAGGAAGCCATTTGTTCACTGAGAATTTATCAATATTTAAAATAATGTATTCTAGGGCTGTGATACAGGAGAAAGTAGTTTAAAAAAGATAAATTGCTACAATTTGAAGTCCTTGCTAATGTCTGTATTACTGGGTTTCTTGGTGAAGAGATGCTACCAATCTGCAATATCCATGACACTCAAGGTTGATGTATTTACGATTGCTTTGAACATTTGCTTTTGGCTGGAAACAGATTGGAAGTCAGAGGAAGAGTTGGTCAAACATTTTTGAGAAAAAGACTGGAAAATGTAGCCTTCTGCAGAACAAGGGATGAAACAGTTGCTGACTGTTCTGTTAAGGCCTGCAAGTTAAAATTATCCATGGGAAGTCAGAGGTAGGGGAACAAGCCGTCAGGTGCTGCTTTCACCACTTTGTTAGGCAGGCCATGAGTTTTAGAACAGTACAAGATCCGTTCTTGATCTAAAATTCCTTGCTGGACATACATAGGCCTGAAGCATTGCCATCTGGGAAATATGTTTGTCTCAGAGAGCAACATGGGTGAATCTGAAGTTAAAGTTTTGCCAGGATTATAAAATCAGATGGAGTTCATAGCAATGCAACAACTATTTCAGTTCTTTGATATTCTTGTATGTGGTGTTAGGACATACAGGAAAGCACATTGTGATTGACAGTGCTTACATAGTGCATGGTCTATGAGGTGCTTAGTTCTACCTGCTGCCTTTTCCTCTGCACACCTTTACAGGCTGTACATGATATACAACCATCTAAATTTTTCTTCTCTTTCCAGTGCCTTAAGTCCTGAACTTGGGTCCATTTCTTATAAACGCATGCTGTTTATGTGTTCAGATCAGCCCACAACCAGAGCTCCTACTGTCAGTGTCTTAAAGATTCTCTTCCTAAAGATTAGGAAGAGAAATGGTGTTTCATCTATTTTGAAACAAGACATTTAGAGCAACAGAAGCCATAATCTAAAATGTGGATGATGATTTAATATGTATAAAAACCTTTAAGCTCTGAAGTATTTCTGACTGGACCTCAAAACCAGAATCGTTGCCACCCACACAGATATTTACATCAGGAAAGAAGGTCAGAACATCCTTGACAGTGCTGTGCTCTTTCACTAGCAAGACATCAAGTCTCTGCTGTTTGGTTTCTAGCTGACTGAGCTGTTGTGATAAATGCCCTGGCTTGGCCTCTTGGCTGCCCCTGCTTCACAGGACTGGGACTGGCACAGTGTGTTAAGAACCTTTGGAAGTAGTTGACAGTAATTTAAAGTCCTTGATGGTAATTTAATCTATTATAATACACCTTCAGGATATCTTTTTTGGACAGTGTAGGATTGGGTTTTTTAGCTACTCTTGGTTTCATATTTTCTGGGGTTTTTTTTTAATACCAGCTGTTAATTTGCTTTCCCCTTCCTGTGGAAAAAGTAGTGGATTGTTAATTGTAGACTGTCTCCTTGTGCTTGGATGGGATAACTCCCGGGTTTAGACACAGATTTAACAAGCTCTACCAAAAGCTGAAATTAAATTGCTTAAAGGCATGTGGATTTGCCTAGAAATACAAATACTGTCAAATTCCTAGAACATCACATCTTGGTATGTGAAACTGTGACATCAGTGAGTGGTCCTATGGCTGCCATCAGTGTCAGGAAAATTGCATTTCCCAATGTTCCCTTGGTTAAATAGAATAGTTGATGAACAGTGATGAGCAGCCTATCCTGTTCAACCAAATCTGAGGCAAATTACTATATTACCTCCTGTCAGACTGTGAAGCACAATAGAATTGAGCTCAGTTTAGCTTTTGGCATTTTGTGTTCATACAAAAGTTAAATGTTACATGAAAGCCAACAAGCCTGAACAGAACAGATGGAAAAATTAATGAAGCTGTTGCTCTGCCCTGAATTTAATCTAAATTCTTCTTTAAAATAGCAGATTGTTCCTAATAGTGTAAGCTTTTGTATGAAGGAAGAAGTGTGATGCGAAAAGATAAACAATTAAATCAATGTCCATAAATTGATTTTTGGCAAAAATTAAGTAGAATAATCACTGCATACTTTAACAAGGGAGGCTGTCCCCAGTTCCTACAGGTTTTCCATTTTGTGTCATTCCATCCTCTTCTGTGACTGCCTGGAGGTATCCAGCTGTGTGCTACGCTTGCCATGAAGGGGGGTTTGCTTGCCAGCAAATATGTGTGAACAAGCAGTAGGCTGTTTGGCTTTCTTGGGGAGAAATATGCTGTGTTATGATCTGCAGTCAGTTTCATGCATTGGAACTGTGCACATTAAGGGGATATTTCTCTGGATAGAGAGTGGCCAAAGACTGATATACCTTACTAGAAAAAGAACCTGGGTCTCACGAAGTCCAGGCATGGCAGCCCTGTCATATTCTCTCTTACCTAATGCTGGGAACAGGCAACCACTCAAGGAATGAACTACTTTCAAAGCATGCCTAGCAATTATGTGATCAGGGTAGCTTGGAACCATAATGATTGTTGAAGTAGGGCCAAAATAAAATTGGGATGGCCTCTGAACTCCATGCACTTCCTCCTGGGTTAGAACTCACCTCTTTGTGGTTGCCAGCATTTCTACCCCAGGAGAGCTGCCAGTGACTCATGTACCAGAGTTCATAGTCTACAGATAGCATATGGTATGGCATTGCTTTTGTAGGGTTATTAGTAAAAGTTTAGCAAGGGAGCACAGCCATGTAGAAAATAAAAGCTAAGTGGCAACCCAGAAAAGCTTAGGTGGCACTAGATTGTTTTGAAGTAG
Source organism: Pardalotus punctatus (assembly GCA_013400915.1). Classification (NCBI taxonomy): domain Eukaryota; kingdom Metazoa; phylum Chordata; class Aves; order Passeriformes; family Pardalotidae; genus Pardalotus; species Pardalotus punctatus. The sequence continues at coordinate 22,513 of VZTX01028881.1, read as the reverse complement.
CCCTTGAAATTAATAAGTACCAAAGAAAAGGATTTTATGCTTTTAGCATTCAACTGTGAGCTCCTTTTCAGCTGCAGACCAGGAGCTTGTATGGATTTCGCTGTTTTCTGTAGCAGAACAGACATGTTTGAGTCTTGGCTCTGGATTGTTGTGAACCTTTTAAGGCCCTATCCTGTGTGACCTGAAGCAAGTGCTTCCGTGGGAGAGGGATTGTTTTTTCCTTTTTTATTCTGTTTCTTCCTCCTAGATATGTCAGCATTGCAGGATAGCTTGAATTACTAATTGAAACATGAACAGTTTAGACTGAGCTATCCTAATTTGCAGATGTGTCACACGTGGCTAATGAAGTAAATTTTTAAGGAGTGTATAGCACTGCTGGTTTTTAATTAATCTTTGAGTGTACTTTTGTTAGCCCTGTTTTTTAAAAGGACTTGTGTTGAATTTTTTCTAGAAAACTCACAGGAAGTTTATAGGTGGGCAAAATACTACTTACTGCATTTTTCTGGTGTGCTGTGGCACAGCCAAAAGAGCAGTGAATGACCCTCAGATCTCTTCTTGCTACCACAGTTGCTGTGTGCATGGAAGCCCAGCTGCTGACAGACTCGTGTTTGTCCAAGAGCAGATGCGAAAGACGATCTGCAAGGGGAGGCACTGACAGCTGGCCGAGCTGGCTCTCAAGGGCCAAGCTGGAGCTATTAGATGTGGCTCATGGTTTCAGGCAATGCTGCCAGTCTAGTTAGGATCCAAATGTGACCGTCCCATACAAGTTGCTGTAGTATTTCCTCCCACTCTAGATTTCCCCCACTCCCACTCTGCGCTGAGGGGGATATGGCATGAGCCCAGATATGGCGTGAGCAGCGCTTGAGCATGAGGGGATATAACTTTGCGTTTCAGACTTGCTCCCACTCACCTGCTAGAGGAGGTAAGTAGAGATGACACCCTCTAAATGATGGCACTGAACCAGACAATGGAACTGTTCTCTGGTTTTGGCCCTGTAAAAGCAGAAAATGAGAAAGCTAACTTGTTGCAGAACTCTTAAGAATGTATATGTTGTCATTTAGAAACTGAGGGTTTTATCACAGTCTCCTTGAAGTTAAAACCATTTGCAGAACATCCAGCGTTTTCTCACTGGAGTGCAGACAGGTCTGAAAAGAGAGGTTGCCATCAGCTAAGTCCCCACAGCCGTACTTGTTTAACAGAGACTTTGCTCAGGCGGGTCTATGTTTTGCGGTTTCCTCTGTGAATAAGATGTCAGCCACAAAAGATATTTTAACATCTACTGAAAAACTAACTTTGCTCACAAAGAGGTAAGGTGGAATTCGCTCTGCAATGTGGGAGAAAGAGCAGCTGAGATAGAAAGCATGTGAAAAAGTCTGGGGTTCTGTGCAATAGGAAAGAATTATAAGTGAAATGCCCAGGTGATGGAACAAGTTAGCCATGTGAAATGCAGTACCTTGGAGATCCCTGCCAATCTAACCAGAGCAGAAAAATCCTTGCTACATTCCAGTCAGGAAGCTAATTTAATGTGAAATGGTACCAAGACATCCTGGAGCTTTCATTTGATTATGAGCACCGGTTTGGCATCCTAGAGCAAGCAGTTGTTAGTGGCTGTTTCCAAGGAAGGCAAAAAGGCCCCAGAAGCAGAGCTGTGCCATGAAGCAGAGGTAGAGGTAGCAGCAGGTAGAGCAGACTACTGCAGCCCTTGCAGAATAGATTATACAGTGTGTTCATGGCAAAAAGATCTTTACTCACTTCTGTTTTCTGAATTTTGGTCCATCAAAAGCAAATCGAGGCAAGTACACTGTGATTGCTACTTTAATAATTTGGCTGACTACAATGAAAAAGATGGTTGTGCTGAAATTTTAGTGTGTAGATGTTCTGCTGTTACTTCCTTTCCTTTGTGAATAACTGAAATTGCTTTACTTTGTACTTACGAGATGTTTTAGTCATTTTAGGATGCTTTTGATCATGGGTACACAAAATGATGGCCGCAGCTTCCAGATTGAAGTGATTCAGTGACTTACTAACCTAATATCCTCTTTCTGGCTAAGGGATATGAATGAATTTTCCTTGAGAAAGGAAGAATACAACCCTGATTGGTAACTGTAAAAAATGGATGGATTTGGTAATTACATGTGATCTGCTGCACGGTAGAGTTCCTTTACTGTATATTCTACTTTTCACAGAATCACAGGAAGGTGGAGGTTGGAAAGGACCTCTGGAAAGGACCTTCTTGTCCAACCTGTTCAAACAGGCCCACCTACAGCTGGTTGCTCAGGATCTTGTATAGAAGGCCTTTTTTGACTTGAAAAGGAATTGAAAATCTACAAATTTAAAGACAGGTCCTTGCACAGGCTACCCTGTTATTTCAGCATAATTGTAGCCCAAATGGAAATAGTCCCCTAAACTACAGGAGATGCACCAAAAGCTCTCTCCTTGCTGTGCTCTTTTTGGCATGGTGCAAAACTACATGTATAAACACACAGGGAGTATTTTTTGAGAGATGATTTTAACTGAAAAGATAACATATGGGCAGGACACTTTCAAAGGCTTAATCCATCTTAATCAATAGACCGAAAGCAAATTAAACAAAAAATTAAATTGTTCCCTGTAAGTATCTGAAATACTTGAAGTGACAGGTCCATGGAGGAGGCCAGTTGCCTCTGCATGAAAAATTATACTTTGTCCTAGTTAAGTAATGTATATAAATAAGTCTGGATTTATTTTTTGAGTTGCTATATTTGGTAATGTATGACATAATGCCGTTCAAAGCAGAGCTTGAAATAACCTGGAATTAAGTTGAACAGAATAAATAGGACATCTGTTTTAGTCAGATTTCTGCAACTTCTTAATCTTAGATGCAACCATTTCATTTGCTGATAGAACTATATATCAAAAAGATGTAATATTTGAAATACTTCATTGCACATTGAAACTAACAGACCCCATGTCCTTGTGAGAAGCAAAGAATACTTTTACAGCTTCTGCCTCCAGTCTCACAAAGAACTGGAATAATTTGCTTTTGCAACTTTGATCCCAGTGGAACAAGTAGTTGCTTTTCTCTCTGTGTGTGGATCAAATGTGTGTGTTAATCTCCAGCAGGATCAGAGCTTTGGTTAAAAGAAAGTGTTATCTTCTGAGATGAGTATCAGTACTTAATGCTAACAGATAAGCCCTTTCCACCACACTCTGGCTGCTATTCCATATTTTTGTAGGGTTGCAGTAGCAGGCCAGCTGCAGAGAAAATAGTAATATGGATTTGCAGCATCACAGTAAGTGGGAGTATTTTCATCGCTTCATTACCTTTAGCAAACCTCCAGACGGCAGTAGGTACATGAAACTTCTGGTCTGATTCTCGTTCCAATTAGTTACTGGTGTAATTGAGTGTTTTTGATTGTTCCTCTTTTACATCCTGTCATGGTTTAACTCCAGCGAGCAACTAAGTACCACTCAGCGGCTTGTTCACTGCCCACTCTGCCTCTGGTGGGATAGGGAGAATTGGAAAAAGGTAGAACCCATGGTTTGAGATAAGAACAGTTTAATAATAAAAAAAAAAATAAATTAAAGTTGCCCTGCTCCTGCAGTCCTACAAAAAACTGGAATGCAAAGGCCAGAGCTTATTTTTCTTAACCTGGCATTAAGTACTGGCTCTTGTCTCACAAGACAACATCTTCCTTTAATGAGTAACAACAATAATAATAGTAATGAAAAGGAGAGGGAGAGAAAGGAGAAAAAACCCCAAGAACAACAAGGGGCACGATGCAGTTGCTCACCACCTGCTGACTGATGTCCAGTCCATCCCTGAGCACCAGCTGGCAGCTCCTGGCTAGCTTCCCCCATTTTCATATACTGGGCATGGCATGCTGTGGTGTGGAATCTCACTTTGGCCACTTCAGTCAGCTGTCCTGGCTGTGCTCCCTCCTGGCTTCTTGTGCACTGGGAAATGTCCTTGACTTTGGCTAAGCACTACTTAGCAACACCTAAAACGTCAGTGTGCTATCAAACATTATTCTCATACTGAATGCAAAACACAACACTGTACCAGCTACTAAGAAGAAATCTAACTTTATCCCAGCTGAAACCAGGACACACCTGTGTAAGTGTGGGCTCAATTAGTGTAGAATTCCAGTTAAATTCACCTTAGAAAAACACAGCAATATTTTCTTTCTTTCTTTGTTCAGTTTGAACTGCTATGATAAAAATAATGATGGTGCTCTAAAGTAAACAGCCTGTTACAAGCATTTTTGATGTGTTAAGAAATAATATCAAAAGAGCTACAAAAAAACTGATTTAAAATTGAAATTCCCCTAGGTGTAACAAAGCGTATTCTTTTAAAAAGTGAATTTTTAAGATGCACACAAATAAACACAAGAGAGAGAATTCAGTAAAATGATCCTGTTTTGATCCTCTTTTTCTAACAGGTATACAAAATAAGAACAAACTGAATACACAGACACTGATTTGCATGCATATTTTTTATATCTGTGAAAAGAGGAAAACAGGCTGTAATTGACTAAAGGAAATGAGATATGTTGCACCTGTGGGCTGGTCACAGTTTTGCCCAAAATGCTTACTCAACTGGAACACACATAAGAAGACAATTATCTAGAAGGTATAAAATGACCAGAAGAAAACTTCTTAAATTAGGATTTTTAGGATTGATTGAATACTTCTGATAACTCCAGGTTTCTTTTTGGGGAAGAAACCCCATGGAATACATAAAAAAAATTATGCCCCTGAGCAGCTTGAGCTTCAGCTGGGCTCTGTCTTTACTGACACCATCCCTGAATGCCTAAGGAATAATTTATACTCCTATGCTGCCTCTCCTTGTCTCTACTTTTTGGACTTTTTTTTTCCATTTTAATTCATTAGCAGCTCCTTGCTTTGTCAATTGGGCCTTCTGCCAAAGTTTTTGGTTGTATACAAAATTAGCCTTTTTTAAGAATTCGAGGGTGTTTTTTTTGTACATCTGTCCATTTATTATTTTTAGATTAAGTTCTGCTGTTGGCCAACTCACAGATCTTGTGACCCAGTTTTTATGACAATCCTGCCCTGCAGGAGCTGTTTTAAATCTGAATGATTCCCCTCTGTTTCTTCATTCAGTAATTGGGAGTTTTTACCTTAATGCAATGCAGATGTAGTTAAGGTGACATTCACTTGTAACTTTTGCAAGACACAAATGTAGCTCAGATCCAGCTGACCTATCTTTATTCAGATTGCTAATTCATACTTCAATATTTCTAAGTCTTTAACGTTATACACCATGGAATGTGTTTGTTGTACATGCATATTGCATAAGGGCATGGATTTTGGTGAACTCAGCTTTTGATAAGACAATGCTTTTATCTTGGAACACAATACTCAAGGTACACAAATTGGGAAAAGAAAATCTTTGTTCCACAAATGTCAGAGCCTCTCTTGTTAGCTTGGAAGGCTCAGGTCACAAGAACTTCATTTTGATAGGTTTTATGTATGTGAGGACTACAGAGACCTTGTTAAGTTCTTCCTATGTCAAACAGAATTGAAGATTTTTCTGGGGGGAAAAAGAGGCATTGGAGGTCAGCATATTGAATAGTGTGAAGTCAGGACTTGTTCCATACCGTAAGTACTAATAGGCAGAGTAGGATTAGCACTGAAAAAAAGGTGGTTTTGACTATAGTAAAAATCTGCATGAACAAGGTGATAGTGGTAACTTGTGATCACTGAATGAATTTTTAGATTCATTACTAGTAGTAAGACTATGTTTATCCTCTGTTTTGGGAAATAGCTTGAAAAGTTGCTTGCTTTTGTTTTTTCCTTTTTCTTTTTTTTTTTTTTTTCCTTCAAAACAGAGAAAATGACATAATTAAAAACCTACCCAGAACTAGGCAACCTTCTACTGTAGGATGACCCAGTGATGACCTTGGTGAGGGCAGGATCCGATGCCTCTTCCCCGAGCCGTTGCCCGCGCAGGTGCGGTGCGGACCGGAGCTGCCGCGCCGTGCGGCCGCGCTTCCCGCCGTGCCGGGGGGGCAGCTCCTTTATGAGCTGCGGCTACACGTGTAGGTGCCCAGACTTGACTTATAGCATGAAACATCTTTTGGAGGGAGTGAACTGTGCTCCCACAGAGCTCTGGGAAAAGGCAGCAGGACACTTGTTGGGTGTTTCTCACCAAACCTCTTTTCTGCTAATTTTGGTGGATCAAAAACCGGCCGTGCACCCGGCCTGGCCGTGGCCTGGCCGCCCGCCCTCCTGTGAGGGCAGCACAGCCTGGCTGTTCTAGCTTCAGTTTCAGGAGGAAAGAGCATTTGTCAGGGCATCCTGTCAGAAATGTGGCTAAAATCTTTGGCAGAAATTTGGACGTATTTGGCTTCTTCAGTCTCCGATGAAACTCGGGCAATCCCGTTCCCACAGCGCACCCTGGGGTGGGCTCGGGCCTGCTGTGGGGCGAGTCCCGGGCTCCGCCATGGACGCCTCAAGCCCAGAAGAACCGTCCGTGTTGGAAAGATATTGGGGTGCCATGACAGGGGCCAAACGTGGTGCCCTGTGCACTCTCGGAGCACAGCTCCAGGCACAGGTTTCCTTGCTGGGAAGGAGCAGACACAGACACTTTCCCCCTGGAGTGCGGTCACCAGACAGTCTGGCCAGGCCTCAGGTGCCATGTGTGGGCAACGTGGTGAATGTCAAATGTGTGAGGAAATGTGGGGTGGCTGTGCATTCCTGCTGACTCCCTTAAATTACCAGCAGCACCTGAGTGAGAGAAGGGTTTATTTAAAGCTGCCCCATGACTTCCTAGTGAGTGGCAGGTTAGAGAGCATGCCTGCCAGGTCTGCCTATGGTGCTGCTCTTTTGTTGATTTATTCACCCAAGCACCAGACAGAACCTGACTTTGCTCTTCATGGTCATTTTTTTATTATAGAAAAGAGCACTCATTTTGCTGTTTGCTGGGGAAAAGTGCAGTTTTTGACATTATTCTGCAAACTGAGAAGGAAAAAAGGAAGTAATATGGAGAGAATTTCTTGCTTCCTAAAGTACAGATGGCTTAACTCCTTTGCGGTTTTTGTACTGCTGTAAAATACCTCACAATTGTGGCCTAAAGTAGTACAGCATATTTTTGTGCAGCGCTATTTTCCCTTCAGTGCAGCTCCCTTGTTCAGTGTGACTTCATCCTCAAATGGGATTAGATGAGAGCATCCTTGAAGTGCAATGCTGATTAAAATCAAAGCCATCTACTTCTTTGTGTATTCAGTACATGGCTTTTGGAACATAGCATGACCTATCTTTTCTTTAAATTAAAGAAAAAGCAGAGTCGTCCAATGGAGGTCTAAATTGCCATTATCTAAGGTTTTCACTGGTCATAAATTACAGGAATTAAAACGCTTTTGCAATAAATAGGACAAAATATATAAAAATCAAATAAAAGCATCTAGGATTACAGACCTCTTGCCTGCCTAGAGCTACTGCCATAAACAGGCTATGAGCTAGAAATAGAGACAGATGGTAAAAAAATATAGAGGTAAATTGTGCTATATTGCTTTCACGTTATTTCATGGTAAAAGATAGAGACAGCTGAAAACTCATGAGGTCTCATATAGAGACAGGTCAGGGCAAGTGATATGTTGCTCCTTGATTACTTTTCTTCATTCAAGCATTTCAAGTAATTGGGGCCACACAGTCAATGAAGTGGTGCATTTTAATTTTTCTTTTCCAGGTGTGTAAGCTCCAGAGGCTGCTGTAGCTGGAAAGCTCTTGGAGACACTGTTGACTTTGCTGGACAGCACATTGCAGGTAAGTTCTCCAGCAGAATTCTACAAAATTGTGTTGGGCAAAGCCAGCACTAGACTTGTTTTTGTGATCTGAGAAGATATAAAATTATTTTCTCGAGGCTCAGCTGGAAAAAGTTTATGAGTTTGAGTTCTTATTTCCTAACAGGCCAGAGCTTCTTATCTTGAGAACTCTCACTTGTAGATGTATCTTATTATATTAGTATTAACATCCTAAGATATATTTAGTATATCTTACTATATTAGCATTGCACTCTCTGGGCCCAATCTGGATATTTATTTGTTGTGGTAGTATGCTGCTTTACTGAAATGGTGAAAGGCCTAAAGCTCTGCACTGTCGGATTGGTTTGTTGGTTGCATAATTACAGTTGGTCAGAAATATTTTGGGAGGAAGTACTAATGAATGTTCTTTGTTGGAGGAGAAACTTTGTATTCAAAGTTTCTGATTTAGGGAGCCACACCAATCCTTTAATCAACACTAGCTGAATAACCAAGGAGACTACATTGTCATTGGGTGTCTGTTAATGCTCTAATGACACAGTTTTCGTTATAGTAGGGAGTAGGTGCTAACTTCAAAAGTTGTATACTTGTACTAATTTTCTTTCTTTAAATGAAATGGGTTTATATGCTCAAGGGGTGGATTTTGTATGTTGTTTTGGTTTGTTGGTTTTGTTTTTGTTTGTTGGGCTTTTTTTGGTTTGTTTTTGTTTTAATTTTACCACTATGAGTTGAAACAGTCTAAATATTTAAAATGTGTATAAATGTGTATAACATATTTATTAAATACATTCTTTTATCTGCTTGTAGGTAGATGTATTTTATATGCTTAAACAGGAGTAGGGCTTACAGTGTTGCCCTCTGTGTTGATCAGTCTTATTTTTCTTTTTTTTTCATAGTAAATGTGTGTTCTAAAACCTACCACAAACCTTTGTTAAATGTGTCTCTGTTATAGTTCTGTTATGTTATGCAATAAAAGCTGTTGCAGAAGAAGAAAACCCCACCTGAAATTTGATTAAGACAAAAGCTGATTATATATAGGCTTAATTTACATTTCATTTTCCCCAGTAGATTGTGCAAAATGGCAGTAGCCCAGTCATTTCTGCAATGCAGTAATCCTGTGCTTTAACAACAAAAACTGTAAGTTTAGGTGAGGCTAAATAAAACAATGAAATGTAGAGATGTTAGGAAAAACTGTAGTTGTTTTCTGAGTAACTTCTGCTGTTTTCTGCCTAGATGAGTGCTCACAGAAGCAAGAGACCTTTTGCAAGAGGGCCATTACTAGATTGTTTGCACTGTCACCATTTTCACGTAAGAAATTCCTTTGAGTTAAATGAAGTTACAGGATAGTAAGATTAACAAAGGACCATAGGAATAAACACCCACAATCAGGGCTGTTATGGTTCAGTATTTTTGTATTTGCTGTTGTATTTTTGCTTGTAAACGACATTTAGTTATAACGCTTTGAGAATTTGTGCCTTAGGCACCAAATGACTCTAGAAAGAGAAAAGGGATACTCCTGAGCTGTCTCACAGATTCAACACCCAGCTGAAAGTCGTAGTGAGACTAGAGCTTCCAATTATCATGGAATCATAGAATTGTAGAATGGCCTGGATTGGAAGGAACTTTAAAGTTCAGTGAAGAGAAAGTTATGTCAACATTTTAAGATATTACAAACATTGATGTATGCGTTGCAGCTTCCCTCTGACTTCCTTATTTTATAGACAGTGATACAGAGGTTAACAAGCTTAACCAGGAGTCTCTGTTAAATGATGGCATCACCAGAGATGGCTTTTCCATCTCCTGAATGTTAATCTGGCTCCTTAAGAGAACTGTCCTTTCTGTATGCTCCTGTGACCTAGCTGGAAGGTTGCAAGCCATCCAATTCAACATACTGATCTGGAAAGTCATTCCCCTGTAGTGTAAAAAGCTCAGTGTCTCAGCTTAGTTCTGGATCACCACTGACTCTCTGGCTACATTCAGTCTAAGTAGAACTAACCATGAATACATTCCTGCAGCTGTGTTTTTTCTTGGGATTATGGCTCTTGTTACACTGCCTTGTTTTCAGGTTAGGATGGAGTAATAATCTTATCTCCAAATAATGATACGGGAAGGTAAATATTTTAAAGTCATTCTTCAGACCACCGAATATCTGCCTCTAAAAGCCATCAGGTACTAACTTCTCAAGAGTATGCTGGATTCCTTTGCAGTCACTGGAAGAAGAGAGTGGACGCTGCTTTCAGTGAGGCCTTGGTGTTTCAATAGCTTCAGCATGCACTAGGCAGAAGCCTCTGTTAGTGCCTGAAGTCCACACACTGTAATATGAGCAGTCTTGTGGCACAATTGGGTGAAAATATAGGTGGATAACTGAGATTCTTAGTCTGAAACAATACAGATAGATCTCTTTATGTAAAGTTCTTTTAAGAAAGATTCCCTCATTTATAAACATAAGGATATAACCCTGTGATTTAATTGTCTCCTTCCCATTATACAAGCATTCTTCATGGCAATTTCTCCCACTTTATTAACTATTTAATAGGCAACTTTTATAAACTACCTTGAATGTGTTTTCTTTGTTCTTCTCTGTTAGCAATGATTTGTGCCCAATTTATTCATAGACTATTGATGTGCATACTAAGCTGAAAGAATCTGTCATAGACAGTTTTCCTTAAGTCATGAAATAAAAAAAAGTGAAATCTTCTGTAAATGAAATATAAAAAAGTAAGGGGTAGCTTTACAGGTAGTTCGTATTTTTTAGTATTTTATAGATGATAATAAATTACTTGTATGAATATAACCATTATATTTTCACCATTATAATTTTCAATGGATGTGTTTTTATTAGACTTTTTCCCCCTAAGTTGTTAAAAAAGATTATAAAACAGGCAGCGATACTCTTTGTGATGATGTGATAACTTACTAATGTAATAGTATTAGCAAATCCAACGATCTTCATCCTAATAGAGAGGAACAAACTCAGATAAATAGCCTGTTAGTAAGAATTAGCTAAATGACCTTGTAAGCTATTTTGTAAAGAAAAATTTTAAAAACTTTCTGGAAAAGCAACCCTACTCTTGGTAATAGGCGTGTTGCTAAAGACAGACAGCAAAAAGACAGTGATGTATAGGGCAAAATCTTGCACCTTCTGACACTAGAAGGAAATGTACTGAATCCAATTTCTCTTACATTGCTCAGAGATTGAAAAGTTAAGTTGATTTTGACTTTCTTGAGTAGCTGACCACTTCAGAAAAATAAGGGAGCTAACTCTAGTGTCTTTTTATTCCTTAGACAATGAGACTGAAGAATATAGTACCTCTTAAAGTGTTAAGAATAGGCTCTCAGCTGCTGTCCTCAGAAGTCTCTGACAGCTCAGGAGCATATATTCTCTTTCAAAATCTGTGTTTTAGCTCCCTGAAGGCATCCTTTTAGCTTCTAAGGGTGAGAGATGGCACCGTTTTCATTCATCTTCTATCAATTTAAGATGCATGGAGGGACCCTTAACAAATAGCAGGATGTGATTGGAACCTTCAAGAAATCAGCTTGTGAGTAAGAACTGGGAAGAAGAGGTAGTCTGTCAAATAAAGAGAGATAATAACAACAACACGAACAATATTAATAATAATAACAATTATAACAACAACAATAACAACAGCAGCAATATTAATAATAACAATAATAACTACAACAATAACAACAACAATCAACAATAATAGTGATGGCCATACATAGTGGGTTTCTTTGGGCTTCTTTTGGAAACATGCTGAGAGATCTATTTAGTGATGTAGTGGACTGCTATAAATCCTACTGGACTTGTGAGATCAAGGGTTTGTCAAGAGGAGCATAGCTTACTTGAGATGAAAAGGTATTGGTACATCAAGTCATGTATCTGAAGTGAGGAAGCTTGAAGATAAAAAATCAGCTGAGGTAAGCTTTATATTTTCAAATAGTTGTTCCGTTGTTTCTTCTTGGACTGTGGATGCTGCTACCGCTGTTTGCCAATTGATGCATTGTCACATTCTGATACATTAAAACTAAAGATCTTTAAGAGCATATTGCCTCTTTATGCTGATGTGATCTTATGTTGAATTTGAGCCTTTCATGTGTCACTAAAGAACACAACTGCCAAAATTAAAATGCATACTGAGCTCTTAGCTTTGTGACTGCTGCAATGTGTCTCTTTGCTGTATCTGAAATAACATTGCTCCTAAAACAGTTGATCTGTAATTACAGCTGACCAAGTGTACCCTAAGTTCTGCCCCACTGCAGATGTTGGTGGTATGCCATGTAGCACTACAGAGAGTCTTTCTAAAGCTCCAGCTCCAGACTACCCTGATCCTGGATCTCCCATGATATTATGACCTGCATTATTCTGTTTTTCTGATGATGCTTGGTTTATCTGTGTCTTAGGCCTAAGCTCCTAAAAACCAGTAACACTGACAGAATTGCAAGTGTTTGTTTGTCCTCAGCAAGAATCTTTCTTCTGGATCCTCTTATGCAGGCATTTGACTACTCCAAACATTGGATTTATGCAATAAAGCAAAAAATTAAATAAGAAACATGGAAATTTTTCCCTAAATCGGTGCTGTTAGTTTCTGCTAGGTTCTATAGGAGACTAATAAAGTTCCTGCAGGGTTAAAGACTGTGAACACAATTACTCAGAATTCACCCAGTCCTGTAAGATCTGGCACTCTTGGTGCAGATAAGTATTATGAATGTCTCAGAATGAGTTTCAAGTCTGAGACTGATGTAGCAAAGTCCTGGTTGCTCCAACTGTGCAACCATCTCTGGATGAAGACTATGGTATACTTCAATGTTGAAAAGAATTTGTTTTCTTCTTCAGACTGTTGGGACACATAGGTAGCTGAAGACACAGATATGCGTGAGTTTTGAGTGGCAAGTCACATCCTGGGTGTTCTTACTATGTAGGCCATAACATGTTTCCATGGAAGGAAGGAATGTTCCTTTTATTCTCTGTGTAGCAATTGGTTTTCATAATGCTTCTCACAGCAGATGTAGAGACAGGAATCCTAATCTTTTGATAACGTTTTTCATTGAGTTGCAAGTTAAACCAATGCTACCTTTTACCATCAATGTTGGAAAACAAATCTGTTTTCTCATCTACTTCAATGCTACCTGAAGGTTACAGAAATCCTATGACTGTTAGTCTAATACACATTGTAGACATGGAGGGAGGTGAAAAAAAAATCATAAGGCTCTGCAGAATTTGAATACAATGGATATTTCCCCTCTACCATCAAAGAGTAAAACAAAAGCTACTGGTTAACAATTGAAGTACTGCAAGAACAAGGAGTGAGACTGAGGTAGCTAGAGAAAAAAAGTGTCTGTGGACCTGATGAAATATGCATTAATATATGGGAGATATATGTCAAGCCAGTTCATCTACCCAGGGAGGCTGGGAGTCTTGTCTGTTTTAACAGCCTCAGTGTTCAGAATCAGAAAACTGTCTATTTTAACATTAGGAACTAATTGTCTTAGATTGCATTTTGTTTAATAACTTTGTTTGTAGAATGGAAGATGGATGGTACTTTACTAGCAACAGAGTTTGAAAATAGAGTAAGAGAACAAGGGTTGTCTTAAAATTTCTTTAATGTTAGAAATTTTCTGACTTTTTGAAATGTCTGAGCTTCTGCTACTCTCTGAAGTCTAGGGCTACTTAATGGCAAGAAGGGGCATTTTTAGAATGTGTTTTATGTATCCTGAGTTACAGTTGCTCTTCAGTTCTTGTGTTTGTTGATATGCATGTGAGAATATCCAGAAAAGAACCCAAATTCAACCCACTGTGTGGGGTGAATGGAATAATTGTCCCCACTGTGACACTGAAAAAGGCACAGAAGACCCTGTGGACATGAAATTCCCCAGACTTTTTCTTTGCTCATGTCAGTGTACAGCCTGCAGTTAGCAGCTGTGAACGTTTTCAGCCTCGTTGCACTTAGAGCAAACCTCCAAGAGAACAGTCTGAAATGTCATGATAAGCCTCTGGTGGTCCAACTGTAAATCTGAACTTCAGTGGTTAGGGAAATTTTTGCCCCTCCTGCATGATTCCTGTCCCTACTTGCTCTTACCTCCAGCCCTTTTCTGTTTCTGTTTTGGAGAGTTTTTTCCTAGTTGAAATCCTCTTCAAGCAAGATTTAAGGAAAATTTCAACAGCCCTATCTCAAAAAGGCTGAAAATGAAAAATAATCATATGCTGTGAAAGGGAACCAATATTACATATAAACTAAAAAAGTGGAATAGCAAGTGGTAGATGCTGCTGATGACAGCGGAAACAGAAATAGTCTAATGAAATATAGTCTAACTTTTTTCAGGAAATGTACCACATTGATAATCTTTCATATGAAATGAAGAGTCCACTATCTCAGCTGCAGTTAGAAGTCCTCCACATGTGTTTTGTGCATGTAACCTCCAGCTTGGTTGTGCAGTCCAGTCATTGAGAAATTCCTCTGAGTATGGTGTGAGGTGGTAGGCTGCAGGGAGGATTTTTTCTGTGAGACTGTAGATATTTCCTGACTCAACAGAAGGGTGGTGTGTGGATGCAGGCCAGGAAAAAATTGGAGCAGCTGCCACTTAGTGCTGGCAAATAATTTTCCTTGGGGAATTTCTGGTGTGACTGCATGGTCTTTATGCTTGACTTGACAAGACAGAAATCTTGTCAGAAACAAGAGAGAAATCTTTATCAGTTTCTTTGGGTATCTTAATGGTGGTATCTTGTAGATGGAAAAACAAATTGACCTGGTAAGCTCCACTTTCCACAACACTACAGTTTTAATGTCAAGATGAAGATAATCTAATCCCAAGAGTATACTCCCCACGTTCTTACAGGGAAAATGTGACACCTCAATTTTCTGGCCTGATGCATGTGGTGATGTAGTAATGATCTTCAAATGCACAAACCCAAAGCTGATTGTCATTCTCCGTAGAGCTTTCTGTCTAAAACACAATGCTCTCATAGGATTATTACACAACACTCCTCAGACGCACAATAACTAAGGTTGTCTTTTAGATGTTTTTTTGACAATGGACTAAATTCCACTGCTGATTGAAATGGTAGTCCACAGTGTGTCCACTGCAGTTAGGGATCTATCTCAAAGGATGTCACCGCCCTGATTAAAAACTGAGTAAACAGTTAACTTGCCACTTCTCAAAATGGGTCTGTAGCTTGTGCCTAGGCCATAAGTAGTGTTGTAATAATAGTTTTTGTGATAATAATTTAGCCAAATCAGGCCTCTCAAGCTTTAAATTTATTTTAAGCTCCCTTTTACTTTTTTAATTTTCAGCTGTATTGCTAAAATTGTTTTGAGAAACTTTTGGTTTGCTTGCAACTTGGTTTTTGATGAGGTGGACCACTGTCTCAACTGCAGTAACAAAATTGCTTGGTGTGTGTGTTTTTTACCCCGTGTTTTTTGTCTTGTTTGGTGAACTGGTTCACAAGTTTAGTTATGAAATGATTGTTTAGATTTAACGTTTCTTGTCCATGTGTAAAATGAAATAGCACTGGATATGTGCTATATGTAGCACTGGACATGTGTGAAATCTTCAGACTCCTCTTAGAGCTTGAAAATATTGTGTCATACCTGTATAGGCATTCCTGTTAAAGAAAAAAAAAATAGTTCTAAGCAACTCAGTCATTATGGTGGGATTTTTTGTATGCTTGGAGAAGTATAAGACCTTGCACAGAAAACAGATAAAACAGAAAAATTTGGCTTTCAGAACGTGCCAACAAAATTGTTTCTTTAAAAACATTTATTACAAATACAGCTATACAACAGCAGAAATGAAATAGTCTTTCAAACATATGGGGATTTAAGTTACCTCTAAAAGTAACAGATTTTCTATCCAAGAATCTTTCAATCTTCAGCCCACTAATTTCAGCTTTCCAGGTGACCTTTGCTGAGGGAGGGTGACAGGTCACATCTGTTACTGTACGCTATGGGCAAGGATCCTGAATTGGAATGCCATCTACTGGTGCTAGCTCAAAAAATGCTAAAATTTCTTTAACTTGTGCAGGATTCCTTGAGTAGGGAGGCTGGGCCAGATGACCCACTCTGGTCCATACCAACCTGACCACTTCTGTGATTCAGCCTGAGCTTTCCCTTTCACTAGCTGTCAAAGATAAGGTGAGGTGTTTTATTATTTCCACCAACAAATCCTCCAGGCCCGCTCAGTTGCTGCCATGTTCCCAAAGACTTTTTCTTGGTGTACTATACAAGAATTTCACTCATGCTGATAAAATGAAGAGCTGTAATTACTGTATTCTAATGTAGCCCACTTTTCTTAAGCTCACCAGACTCAACTATTTTGCTACCCAGGCTTAGCTGATTTGCTATTTAACATTTTTATCACTTCTCAATATCCACAAAGGGTTTTCAGTGACGTGATGTAGGAATAGATATCTGTTCATGACTCCCAAATCTCACACCAAATTTCTGGCTATGACTTAAAATATTTGGGTAAATTCTGGAACTGCTTATAATAGCAATAGTAACTGTTTCATGGCCTCATCTCTGCTATATAAACTTTTCTGTGGAATTTTCAATCTAAAGCTTTAGTGAGTGAAGCAGACCTGTTTCTTAGCTAATCCTATGATAAAGTGCAACAAAGACAGGAAATATTCATGACTGTGTAAAATTTTCATGTAAATGCAATATTATGCAACTTCCATTATAAAAATGCAGCTAGATCTAGGATAATCTTATTACAATAAATAACAGTAAGTTATTATTTCTGCTCTTGTAACTCTTTCATTCTTCAGTCAAGTCCCTGCAAAAGTTATTGTTTGTTTTCTTTCTTTCAGTTGGCTTATGCAGGACAGATTTCTGACCGTCTTGGTACCTTGAACTGATTCTCTCACATGGGGAATATGGGAAAATCTCATTTCTTAGGTGTTGCCAACAAAAAAAAATTACCAGACAAGATATACAAGATATCTTTTCTACAGTAGTTGCCCATGTGCAAGTTCCCACAGGAAAAAAGACAGCAATCTTCCCTGTGTGCTGATCAGACTGAGATTTAATAGGTTAGGTTTTAAGTTTACTATATTGACTGAACTGCTTTAATAATGTTCTTTTCACTCTTTTTCCTCTTTCTATCAGCTCTTTGTATCCTTAGAAATGGGAACATGCTTTTGGTCACAAAGCACACAGAGTCAGACATTTCTATGCTGTTGAATGGAAGCTACTATATTTGACTGGGAACTAATTACAATGGCTGGGAGATGGCTCAGTGACAGGCCCAGAAGTAGAGAAGTTATTTTGTCAAGTAGATTGGTGTTGTAAGTGATGGCTTATCTGTGCTAATTAATTTACAAATGATGCATGTTAGAATGAATTCTGTTCCAGTAACAGGAAGGATTTTAATTCTCTAATTAGTGTCATTTTAGCTAACACAATGGTATGTTTTGTCTGGCACTAGTTAAGGACATTCACAAGCAGTGAAAGAGAAACGCTTTTTATTCTTGAAAGTGTTCTGTGATGCTTATAAATATTGCATTGACTTTTATTTTAATAAATTAATTTCAGATATAAAGTGGAGTATCAAGTTAAATAATCGAAAAGGCACATTGTTTTCTCATCAGTTTTCAAAGTATACACACACAGAGTATTACACAGCTTTCTAAAGAACCAGCCTTGCAGCTATGGTATTCTTGATATAACTGGTATCTGTGTGTTTTGATGGTTGACTGCCCTTTAGGAGGGTCCTGATCAGACCCCTGTGGTCTGATTCAGAAGCTGGAGAGCTTCACGATGGTGAGGTCAGACTTGGCACCTTCAGCATCTTGAACTTATTTGTAGATGTTTTGTCATTCACCTTGGGTTTTAAAATTAGTACTTCCTCACCCACCTCATCAAAGGAGGCCAGTTTGCTCTGCTTATCTGCATGACTGGTTTCTCCCTGCTTGCCCCCCTAAACCCTGCCAGCAGTTCCAGTACTTCCTCTTAAGAGGGAAAATGATCTTTTAATTCTTACCTTCTCTTTTTCTATTGGAATTAGCCCTCTCAGTAACTTTCACACATGGTTACAGTAAATACATTTGCAGAACAATAAAATAGCCACTGTTTTCCTGGTGAGTTGAGATGAGTCTCTTGAAACACATCTCTACCTCTGAATGTTTACCACTGTGCAGATTCAATCAAGAGCAATAAAAACCAGGTAGCACTAATTCTATAGGTGTCTGGTTTGCCATTTTGAGATGGAAAATTGAATTCTGTGTTTATTTCACTCACATAACCCTGCAAAGTGTGAGTGTTTTATTTCTAACTTATTAACCTTCAGGACAGTTACAGTTTCCTGCAGGATGGGAGGTGTTTGCTTTTAGCTATACAAAATTTTGTTAGTATTTTTGGGAGCAGTGAGTTGCAAGGGGGAAATGGAAAGAGAGCAGACATAATCTCTGTGTGCAGATTTAACTTCAAAGTAAGGCAGCTGGCACAAGAAGAGATGAACCTCTTGAACTGAAGAAAATGTATATTCATTTTTCTCTCTATTCACATAAAATGTTGAAACTACGTTAGTTATGCTTTAATTCAAATTGTTTTTTATTTACTTTTTAGCATAACCTCTCTTTAAGGATGATATTCGAAGGTAGCTGCAAAGTATCAATGCAATATAGCCATATTTTATTGGTTTTTTGGTGGAAGGGAAGTGTCAGTATGGGACTTGATGGCAGAAGAATTTCCATGAGTGAGATTTCCTCTAATAGACTGATGGCACCAGGCAAAATGACAAGCAGAAGGACAGTGGGGGAGTGAGTGCTTAAACACTGAGAGCCACAGGAGGAAAGTCTGATATGAAATACTAAGATGATTGATGAGGAAATTTGGGCTGGAGTGTGTTTAAAAAACTACCAATCCCATTTCAATACAGATTATGTTGGGAAGAAACTGGGGTGTATTTTTAGGGCTTACTAGTAGGTTTTTAATCACATCTAAATGCACACCCCCTTGTTGCTGAGTTAGTACATCCCTTGGAAGTAGCAAATACAATTTTCTTAAAGAAACTATTAAGGAATATGCTGAAGTTCTTGCCTTCATAGTGACAGGGTCTTCTGCTTACATGTTCTACTCATTATTTATTATATTTTCTAATTTTTATCTGTATATGACATTGCCAGGATTGTGGTTTAAATATTAGAGACCTTATTAAATGTTAAGTTTGGGGCTTCACCTCAGATTACTAAGAAAGCTAGTGCTGAAAGCTGCAGCCTCCCAGATAACACATCCAATCTATCCTCCCTGACCTCCACTAGCTAGCTAGGAATTTCTAAAATTAGTACAGGGATGATCTATAAAGGAATTTTGTTTCATTGACACTTATGCTGAGATATTTAGATTTCTCTCTGTAAAACCTGAAATTATATATTTAATTAAGCTACCAGCTTTGGATAGATGCAATGCAGTGGTTAATGACACAAAGTTCCACAGTTTTTCTATGGAGTGGTAACATACGTCCCTGTGCTCTGTACTAACGTCCTGTGTTCTCCTTTGGAGTGATGAGCCTTGATCTTTGTCGCCTGTGCTGCAGCGTGTGCTGGTGCAGTGTGGGAGACTGGGCCCGCTTGAGAGGTTTGACCCACGGAAAAGACTGAGGCCATGAAGTACCTGGAAGACAAGCATCATGAGATGTTATGAACAATACATAAAAGACAGACCTGTTGAGTAGTCTGACATTCCCTGGAATGGTGTCTTGATCAGACGTACGTACCTTAAGGCCTCGAGGCTTTCTGAACTGGAATCTGTCTCTTGAGCGATGCAAGGCAAGTGCTAAAGCTTGCTCACCCAAGCCATTTTGATTAGAGCAATTGTAGCAAAACTCTTCCTGGAACGGGAAGTGGTGGATCACTGAAAAGTTAATTCCTCAGAGATGCCCAGGCCAATGGAAAACCTTAGCATCGAGTTATAAGAGAAAACCGCCACCCAAACTCCCTTCTCCATCACCAGCAGAAAAGCAATTTCATTATAATTGAAAGATTTTGCTGTGTGGGGTGTCAACAGATAGGAAAGCCAGGCACTAATGTTCTAGTTCATGCCAGATTGGATTGCAATTTAACATTTAAATGGGTTAGTCTGTCTATACATCTATTTGTGGCTATTTCTGATCTTCCCCTGAGAAAAGTGAGGAAAAGTGATCCATAAATCATGCTGTTACAAATGTCTATTTTCCTGGTTTCATGAAGAGAAAAGGTGTATTTGTTTCTTCTTTCCCCTTCACTTATACTTAAAAAACAGCTTAGGTTTTATCTTCGTTAAACAGAAACGACCTTTCTGTTTGTAACCAGGCTGATGATGTTGTGTAAGCCTTTGGCAATGACTGTGTGCTCTGCGGTTTGTGTCGGAAGTTGGTAGGGCTCTTCTGTCAAAGCACCAGTAGAAAGGAAACGGCACATTCATGCGCACCATGTAAGAACAAGCATGTAGGCTTATCTGCTCTGCCTGCTCAGCAGTAATGTGTCTGTGCTGCTGCTGCTGGGGAGCTCTGGGGCGCAAGTTTCTGGGGTGTTAGACATGGTTGCCATTTGTGTCCTTTACCAGCTGCCCTCTGACTTGCCAGTAAAACAGACTGGGTTGTGTTTTCTGGCCATCCCTATTCCTCTCCTGCCATTTATTTGCACGTTAGCAGCAGGATGAGAGGACATAGCCTCAGTTGTGCCAGGGGAAGTTCAAATTGGAACCAGGAGGAATTTCTTCATGGAAAGAGTTGTTAAACATTGGAATGGACTGGCCAGGCAGGTGGTGGAATCACCATCCCCAGCGGTGTTCAAGAGATGACCAGATGTGGCACTTAGTACCATTAAGGTAGTGATCAGTCAAAGGTTGGACTCAATGATCTGACACATCTTTTCCAACCTAAATGATTCTGCAATTATACTTTCTGCCTTTTACAGGGACCAGTGTTAAGAACCTGTATTATTATGAGATAGTGTTATAAAACTACTTAATTTAGGAAGCAGAGCTGTGTACTTGCAGAACCTAGGGAAACCACTCCTTGAGTGGAGCTTTGAAAAATGGAATAAAATCAATACCAATTTGTTTCAATTAGTCAATGCCCCAGTAATGCTAAACTGTGTCAGGTCCAGTGAGCTGTGCTAAAGTGGTGGAGTGAATGAGTCTTCCCCTCTTCCATTGTGACCAGTCACAGATATCTGTCTGGAGTCCAGGAAATTCTGCATCGTTAGCTGGTGCTGGGTGGAGGAGAGCTTCTCTGACTTCTATTCTAGGCTAACACTGAAGAGGTTTTCATCTAAATACATGTTGCCCAAACATATTTTTCGTTAAGTTGCAATCTTTATTATGCTTTTTTTGTTTGTTTGTTTTTTGTTTCGTTTGTTTTTTTTAAAAAAAAATTTTAATTGTCTTTTTTTTTAGATGGATGGCATATTTTGTTTTCCCTGAGTATTTGGGGTTTAGTCCCCTCTGATTTGGGACATCTGGTGGAAGGAAAAGATTACTCTTAAAACTTGCAAGTAAAAGGAGTACTCTAACCTTTTATGCGCTTTTCATTCTGGCATTTTAAGTACTGGTTTACTGGTGGCTGCACTTAATCTCAGCAGAGGGAGGTAACTGGAGTTTTCTGTTTTTTCTTTGGTACAACAGATCCTTTTGTTTTGTTGCTGGTTTTGCAGGTGGGGAATCTGTACTCTTATGGGCAAGGTTTCTTTTGTATGCTGAGACTGTGCTTTAAGGGCTTTGCTGTATTAATTCAGTTTGTTATATGTGGCTTTGGGAGTACTTCATAAGGTAAAACCACAATCGATGGAAAAAAGGACAAAACAAAAGAATATTTTTCATGCTTTAGGGGATGAATAGTGGAACAGATGACTGCACCAAAGGTAGTTGCACTGGTTGCAAAACTGCAACAGTTGAACTGAGACCTGACAAAGAATTCAGAACACAGATGAAGAAGGAGAGAATATGAGGGACAGGAAAAAAAAAGGAAGTTCTTCATTTTACGAAAGGAAATGAAATGTTGGGATTTCAGTGAGGATCAATTCGGCAAGTTTTGTTCCCTTTCCCTGCACTTCAGCTCATCCCATCATCCCACGCCATTTGCTTGTTTGCACCTCATGGTGGAATTTTCTGCTGGTTTTTTTTTTTTGTTTCCCCCTTTCCTTTCCTCAGGTTCTCCTCCTGTCTCACCATCTCACTTTGTTTCCCGATCGCAAAAATTCAATCTGTGAATTTCTGGCAACTTCCTCTCCTTTAAACTGCCCCTCATTTCATCTCACTCCATTGCCTTGTATTCCCTCCATTTCCAAATTTTTGCATTTTGTTCCACTTGCCTTTTTATTTGATCAATCTCCTGTCCCAAGTGCTTGTTCCACTTTTTCTCAGAATTTTGGGATTTCATTTCCTTTCATGAAATGAAGAATTTCATTTCATGAAAGGAAATGAAATCTTGGGATTTCAGTGAGGATCAATTTGGCAAGCTTTGCTCCATTTCCCTGCACTTCAGCTCATCCCATGACATTTGCTTGATTGCACCTCATGGTGGAATTTACTGCTGGATTTTTATTTTTTTTCCCCTTTCCTTTCCTCAAGTTCTCCTCCTGTCTCACCTTCTCACTTTCTTTTCCCATCTCAAAAATTCCATCTGTGGATTTCTGGCAACTTCCTCTCGCTTAAACTGTCTCTCATTTCATCTCACTCCATTGAGTTGTATTCCCTCCAATTCCAAAATTTCCCATTTTGTTCCACTGGCCATTTTATTTGATCCAAAGTCCTGTCCCAAGTGCTTGTTAC
>VZTX01028872.1:0-27700 GCA_013400915.1 Pardalotus punctatus | reverse complement strand
CTTCCATGTAACCTAGGACACCTGGCCACCTCATCTCCCCATGAATGTCCCACCTGGCAGCAGGGAACGGGACTCGAGTGGTGTCACACGTCACGAGCGAAGGGGCTGCTGAGGACACCCACCGTGTCTGGCTGCAGCACAGCCCTGCCTTCCTGGCTGGTGGGACACGTCGGACACACACCGGGAATGACAGGGGAGCGTCACTCACCCGGCTCCGGGAACAAAGGGAGCGTTCCCGGCTCTGCTCCCTGCAGTAACAGCCAGCTGGGATAAAAAATGGCAGGAGAATGACAGCTGTAAGGGAGCCCAGGCAGCAGCATCCATGGCCAAGGCTGTTCCACAGCCTTTTGGCTCCCTGAGGGGCAAACAGGACCCCCCAAACAGGATTCTCCCAGCTCTGCTGGGTGTTTGTGTCCAGCAGCTTTTCTGTCCTACCAGACAGGGTTTCAGGTTTCTCTGGAGAAGAAAAAGCTCTGGGGAGATCTCAGAGCCACTTCCAGTACCTGAAAGGGTCCCAAGAGAGCTGGAGAGGGATTTTGGACAAGGCTCGGGAGGGACAGAACAAGTGGAATGGCTTCAAACTGCCAGAGGGCAGGGTTAGGTGGGATATGGGGAAGAATATCCCTGTGAAGAATATCACCCTGTGAGGGTGGGGAGGCCCTGGCACAGGGTGCCCAGAGCAGCTGTGGCTGCCCCTGGATCCCTGGAAGTATCCAAGGCCAGGCTGGACAGAGCTTGGAGCAACCTGGCACAGTGGGAGGGGTCCCTGCCATGGCAGGGGGGGCCCTGGATGGGTTTTAAGATCCCTTCCTACCCAAACCATTCTGGGATTTTAAAAGCAGGGTGGGGTCACCCAGAGCACCTGGAGTATTCCCCTCTTTGCCCTGGCAATGTCCATGCACAGCCTTTCCTCAGCCTCTGACTTTCCAGCCGTTCCACAGAATTCCCGAGCGCTCTCACAGGTGATTTGGGAGCTGGGAATAACAAAACTAACAGGCTCCATTATTTATTCCTTGTGTTTGGCACACCGGGAGGCAGCCAATAACATGGAGCACCATGGTGGAAGGGGCTGTGTGCTCCGAGGGGGAACGCTGGCTCCAGTGAATTTGCAGCCTAAGTGGATGAGACAGATGTGGGGTGGGAGAGGGAACAAAGGCCAAACAAGAGCTGGTGTTGTTCTGCCCTGATCTTCAGGCTGCAAAGAGAGGGTTTTCTCAAGAAATAGAGACGGGATTTGCTCTGAAAGGAGATTCCTGGTGGTGGGGCAGGCAGTAGCTCCTTCCCTCTCCAAGGAGCTGTCTCCAGGAGTGTGGTTTTTGGAATGCCTCGGGCACAGCTCCCAGGGAAGGACACAGCCTTGGGAGCACCGGCAGTGGGGTTTGACCTCTGCCCTTGGCGGGATCCTGCAGAAACCAATGACTGCTGCTCCCCAAAATCTCCTCTTCCCTCCAGGTCATTCCGGAGAGCTGGCACAGAGCCCAGATTCCCGCACGGGACTTGCACACCCCACTGCAATAGGGAAAAAGTCCTTATCCCAACCTAAACAGTGAGCAACTCAAAGGCAGCCGTGAATATGCCAGCGCTCCTCTTGCTTTTTAGGATTAAAAAAAAAAATCTCGAGAAGACACATTTCTTAATAATCATTCCCATGCAGGAGATAGGAGGCAGATTATGCTAATTGCCAGCAGAAGCCTGATGTTCCTTTATCCCAGTAAATTCCAACATGCTCCCAGACACATTCCTGCCTGCCGTGTGCTCATGTGTTCATTTGGAAAGGATGCTGGTGAAGGAGGGAAATTAATTGTTTTTAGAGCAGAATTCTTGGATTTTGATGCTAAACAAGGCAGGAGGCAAACCTTGTATGGATGATAAAAGGGCAGGGCTTCTTCCAGTGAAGGAAACTCCATGAGATTCCTCAGAACAATTCCCATTCTGCGGGTTCAGGGGAACCTGTTCCCATATCACCACAGCTGATACACCCTTACTCATGAGGAGGGAAACACTCCTTGGTGTGTCCATGCCAAGTCCCAGAGCTGCTGGTTTAGGTGGGAGAAATCATTCCAGGCATTTCAGGCAGTTGATGTTGGAAAAGGCCTCCAGCATCACTTTGTTCACCACGGAACCACGGCCCCAGTGCCACACCCACGAGTTTGCTGAACATTTCAGCAAATTTCCGAATTCACAGTCACAAATTTCCCAGGATATTCTGAGTTGGAAGGGGCCCACCAGGATGACCAAGTCCAACCCTTCAGGGAATGACCCCTACGGGGATCGAACCCACAGCCCTGGTGTTATTAGCTCCGTGCCTGCCTCCACCACTGCCCTGGGCAAAACATCTGACCACTCCTTTAGGGAAGAAGTTTTCCCTAATATCCAACCTGAGCCTCCCCTGGCCCAGCCTGAGGCCGTTCCCTCTCCTCCTGTCCCTGTTCCCTGGAGCAGAGCCCGACCCCCCCGGCTGTCCCCTCCTGTCAGGAGCTGTGCAGAGCCACAAGGTCCCACCTGAGCCTCCTTTTCTTTGGAATCCCAGTGCTGAGCATCCCAGCTATTACCCCTAAATCCCAAGCACAGAATTCCCTGTACCAGGAGGATTTCTCCCACCACCAGCACTGAGACCCAGCCCCAGCAGCCAGCAGTGACCCCGGGGTGCTGAGCTGGAGCGTTGTGACACACGAGGTCTTTGTGCAGCCTGGCAGTGACACCAGAGCCAAGCAGCTCTGGGGAGATGAGAGATCTGGTTACAACGTGCTCTGTCTGAGGCCCAGATGCGGGAAAATGCATCATTAACCAAGGATGAAACGCCACCATCACACTCTGCTCTTTCCCACCATTTCCCGCTGCAGTCACGCTGGACTGATGCTCCCATCTCTCTGTGGAATTTCTCTCCCTCTCAAGCTGCTGTGCCTCTCAAGCATCACCAAACCAGCCAAAGTCACTCCACTGCAACCCCCAAGGCCAGTTTTGCTCATCATGCAAGGAGCACAAACTCAGATTTCAGTCAGTTGGAGACGGTTCAGATCCAACAGCTTTGAGCCGTGTGAAGCTGCTTCGTATTTAGTCACGGAATCCCAGAATGGTTTGGGTTGGGAGCGACCTGAAAGCCCATCCAGTGCCATCCCCTGTCATGGGCAGGGACACCTTCCATGATCCCAGGTTGCTCCAAACCCTGTCCAGCCTGACCTTGGACACTGCCAGGGATCCAAGGGCAGCCCCAGCTTCTCTGGGCAACCTTCTCTGGGCAACCCCCCTCACAGGGAGGAATTTTTTAGCTCAGACAATTTCTCTTTCCGATCAGGATTCCCAGCTCAGAGCCTCAGCTGCCAGCACTGAGTTTTCTCTTCTTTATTAAATAATTACTGAACCTTCAAACTCCCTGAACAAATCTCCCCTGTGCCCTGTGTGATCTGCCAGAGGCTGCGGCGTTGGCTCCACCACGGATAGAAACTCCGGAAATAATGCACACCAACTCCTCGTGCAGGCTGCTGCAGAGAGCATTTTCAAGGCATTTCTTTCCAGAGGGACAGATCCATTTCCTTTCTCATTACCTGGCTCTGTTAGAGACCCTGGGCTCTGCATCCACAAGCAGATCCCCACTCCTGCTTCCAGCATGCCCAAGGTGCTGTTTGGGAAAGGCCACAGGTGGGTGTTTACAAGCACGATACACACAGTCCTAACAGGAGAACAGATTGGGAGTCCTCGGAGGATTGCACAGGACAAAAACATATGGGACAGACACAGATCCAGAAAACGGAGAGATAAAAAGGATGGTGATTTCCTGATGCTGTTGCTGCCACCAGGAATGTGTGGTCCAAGAGTGAGATGCCTCCACTCTGCTTTTACCTCCAGCACATGTTTTAAAGTCCTTTTGGCCTTATCAGGAGGCTCTGTGATTGTGCTGGAGTTTTTTTAACCCACGGAATTGCATTCAGACAGATCTTGACTGTGAGAATGGGCACGGGGTGCCCAGAGAAGCTGTGGCTGCCCCTGGATCCCTGGCAGTGCCCAAGACCAGGCTGGACAGGGCTTGGAGCAGCCTGGGACAGTGGGAGGTGTCCCTGCCTTGGCAGGGGTGGCACTGGATGGGCTTTCAGGCCCCTTCCAACCCAAACCATCCTGGGATCCCATGATACGTACTAAGATAAAATCAAATCAAACAAACCTTTGTGTGAAAGAAGAAATCCCCAAGGAAAGGCAGATTGATTTTTATTCCAAAAAGCTTATGGATAACAGTGGAGGTCAGATGGGCAGTTTCTTATTCAGACAGTACTTCTGTCCAGTGCACCGGAACAGGGGACACTGGAGCGGTGTTGAAGGGACACATTTATTTGCCATAATTTAATGTTAGCTCCAAAGAGATCGGATTTTTCCCAGCACTTCATATTCTGGCAGGAGAGTGGGACTGACGAGGTCTGATGCAAAGGCAATGAAAAATGTGAAAGATATCCATAAAGTGAAGCCGTCAGCTTTAAGGTTCAGCTGGATGAACTGCTCCAAGGATTTATGGTGTGGAAGGCAGAGCTACGGCAGCTTCCGAAATCATTGCTGCAGTCACAGGAAAGGGGATGGGACTCCAGCCCGGGTGAGGGAGGGTGACATCCAAACCAGGCTCATCGTTCATGGATCGCTCTGGACATGTCCACGTTCAAAAGTCACTTAGGAGAGTAAGTGCCATCACCTTTAAATGAGACTTTGATATTTCATTAATTATAGACTTAGAATGATGGACTGGTTTGGGTGGGAAGGGACCTTAAAGCCCATCCAGTGCTACCCCTGCTGTGGCAGGGACACCTTCCACTGTCCCAGGCTGCTCCAAGCCCTGTCCAGCCTGGCCTTGGACACTGCCAGGGATCCAGGGGCAGCCACAGCTTCTCTGGGCACCCTGTGCCAGGGCCTGCCCACCCTCCCAGGGAGGAATTTCTTCCCAATATCCCATCTAACCCTGCCCTCTGGCACTGGGAAGCCCTTCACCCTGTCCTGACACGGCAAGTCTTGGTAAAAAGTCTCTCCAGCTTTCTTGAAAACACCCTTTTTATATTGAAACACCTCAGTGAGCTCACCCCAAAGCTTCTCCTCTCCAGGCTGAACAATCCCAGCTCTCCCAGCCTTTCCTCCCAGCAGAGCTGCTCCATCCTCTGCTCATCCTGGAGCCTTCTCTGGGCTCTCTCCAGCAGCTCCAGCTCCTTCCTGTGCTGGCCCCAGGGCTGGGGCAGCTCTGCAGGTGGGGTCTCACCTGAGCACAGGGGCAGAGGGGCAGAATCCCCCCTTTCCTGCTGCCCACGCTGGGGCTCAGCCGGGCAGGGTTGGGATCAGTACAGAAATCCCTCTCCTGGCTTCCAGACCCCAAAAGCTCCACAATACAAGACAAGGAGGAAAAAGGTCTTTCCCTGAGTCACAGGTGAGGTCCTGTCCTGCCAACACCTATGCAGACCTTGGAAGCATCGGAAAGCAAAGGGAACTGTCCCTGTGGGGCTCATGGAGGGAATCCTGTCACCCTTCCCGCCACCCAGCCCTGTGGGGCTCCTGGGACACCCGGCTCTGCTCACTCCAGGGCAGGCACTCCTCAGGACCAGCTTCTCATCTGGCATGTCATCCCATTCCAGCCAGCAACATGAGGGAAAGGGAAGAAAATCCCCTATTTTTAGCAGAAAAAAATGCAAATTTAAAGCATTACCTAATCCAGAGCATTTGTGGGACTGACTTCATTGGTTGGCTGCAAAACCCTGATGTGGGAGGAAAGATAAAGGCAATGAGCTCCCCATTCCCATTTCCAACCACACAGGTGTATTCATGCATTGGAATGAGGTGGGAAACTGGGCAAAACCTGTTGGGGTTGATAAAAGTTATACCATAATAGCACATTTTATTGATCTGCAGATAAATGCAGATAAATGATGGGAAGTTTTCCCCAAAGTTATCCTTAAAGTTATCCTCAAAGTATCCTGCAAGCCCTTCTTGTACAGCCACCAATTTATATAAATATCCCGGAATTCTTGGGCTTGGCAGTCAAAAATGGGAGCATGTCCTTGCTCGGGAATTTGGTAATTACCCCTGGAATAGAATCATTTAGGTCGGGAAAGACCTTCAAGGTCACCAAGTCCAATTTTTGTCCCGCAGCCCAGAGCACTGAGAGCCACATCCTGGGACACCTCCAGGGATGGGGACTGCACCACCTCCAATGTGATACATCCCTAAATTACATCCTGCACCAGGGGCTCCCTGCCTGGGGCTCACACGGGGGGATAAGGGACAAATCCATGCCAAGGAGGAAAAAAAACTCGGAGCAACCTGGTTTAGTAGAAGATGTCCATGGCAGGGGGTTGGAATGAGATCAACTTTAATGTCCTTCCAACCTCAACCTGTGATTCTCCTCGATTCTCCAGCTTTGGGGGGATGGAAAGCTGTCCCTGTGGTGAGCTGGGGTCAGGATCCCAGGCAGGGAGCTTCTCCCACATCCATGGAGAGCAGCACAGGGCGGTTCTCCATTGGCTGCAGCAGATACAAGAAGGAGCAAGGAGGGGTTCTGGGGCCTGACCACCCCCGCCTCCACCAGGAAGGTGCTTTGTACCTGGCATCCCAAAAATCCTTCCTGTTAAATCCAAAACCCTACTCAGCAGCATCTGCCAGTTCCCCAAAATGTAAATTTTCCAGGCAGACGATATTGATATGCACTGACATTCCACAGGGGGCTGGGGAAACTGGGAATTTGCCAGAAATAGGCAGCTCTTTCTTCTGCTTAAAACTCACTTTTCATCTCACATTCAATTATCAAGCATGGAATGTATTTTTAGCAGCTGGCATTAGGAGAGCGCTGTCACTTTCGTTCCAGCCTGACTTAAAAGTTGGGTTTATGGGAAGACTTGGAAGAGTTTGTGACTGTTCCTGTCCCAGAACTGGGAAAGAGGAGCAAGGAGAGGCTTGGCAGGTATCTCTAGACCCCCCCAAAATGAAATAAATCCGTGCTGAGGCTGGTTCAGGGGATTGGGGTCTGATGCAGAGCTGGCAGGGGTGACAGAGAGACAGAAAATGAGGCAGCAGAGGAAGCCGCTGTTGACAGTGACATTGTTAACAGGATATCAGCGCTCAGGATTCAGGGACCTTCCTGCCCCTGTTGCAGCAGCAGGAAGATGAAGAAGTTTGGGAGAAATCTGTCAGAAAGTCACAGCTCTAATCCTGCTCTTGGAGATGCCCATCCTCCCGGGGCCACCACCCCCAGCCCTCGCCTCACCTGCAGGGTTTGCATTGCAAGAACGGCACGGCAGAAGCTTTTAGGGCAAGCAGAGGAAGTTGTTAAAGCCTCTTGTTTCCATCTCCCTTTCACAATGCACCTTCTATTCCACGGGAAATACGAACCAGCCCGGTTAATGCTTGGGATTAGGCTGGAAAGAAAGAAAACAAAAGGAAGCAGTTGCCTGGGTTAGGAGCGTTTGGAGCTGCCGTTGTAGCGAGTCCCTGCTTCTTGCCAGGTGTTTTGTTGAGTTCAAGTAAAACATCAAAGTCCATTATCTTCCCCGCCTTGCCCTCAGCTCCTCGAGCCAGAGCACAGCACAAAATTAATTTGGTTTATTCCAGCACACGCGATAGCCGCCTATCTTCTCGACTCCCTGGCTGCAAGGAAACAAATTTCCTCCTTAAGCACTTTCCACTTGACCTCCTCTTTTCTCCACGGAGAAAATTGAGGTCAGGGAGCTGCTGTTGTGCAGTGGCTGCCGCTCTCCCGGTGCTCCATGGCCCTCACGGGCACGGGGTCCCTGTTCATCCCAGCTGGGGCTCCTGCCTGCTCCCTGCTCCCACGAGACCCTGGAGGATTCAGGAAGGCAACGGCTGCATTTCCCACTTGGTCCAATTATTTTTTAAGCCTCTCCTGTGCTGCTGGAGAGGTTCTATCTGGAGCTGTGGTGGGGGCAGAGCTGCCAGCAGGTGTCTGGAGCAGAGCTGGTGACTCCAGCCATGCCATTGACAGGCAGATGTTTGTGGGCTACCCCAAGCTGGAAATGCAGCAGGAGAGGGGTTTGTCTCCACGTTCCTTTCCTCCTTTTTCATCTGCTTAGAACAGTGAGCACAGACCCCTGAATCCCCCCATGCCCTCCCTGCTTTGGGCTGGGCATGCCTGGAGCCACGTGGAGGGGATGGGTGGCCACTTCCAGCCCGTGGGACAAGTCCTCAGCTTCCCTACCTGCTGGATCAGGAGTTTGGCACTGACTCCCATCCCAGGGCTGTTCCCCTGCTGTTTGCCACGTGCTGCATGGGCACGAGAAGCAGAGTGTACTTGCACTGTTTTAGAATCTTCCTTTCTCTCTCATGGAGAATATAGATAAACTGTACTCCTTGTACTTTCTTAATCTCTGTGTTTTGTGTTAGGTGTTGTATAAGCTGTGACCAATGGTCTTAGGAGGTGGATTCCCTCCTGACCAATAGTTACTAGTTTATTAGTGCATATAAAAAGAAGTTTTTGTAAATAAAGTTCTCTTCTTCGCCATTTCAGGTCCTGTCTGCCTGACTTCCTTTCCGGCTTCCACAAATCCCACGAATAACAGAAATCCAGCCAACAGCAGAGCAGAACCTCTGAGCCCATGCCGTGTCACCACAGGCTGTGACACAGGAACACGGGATTTGGCCAAGCCAGCTCGGGATGTCTGGACTGTCCTGGCACCGACACTCCCGGCACCACCCACCATCCTCACCTGCATCCCAGCGCTGCCCAGCGGGGCGACGAAGGCATGGAGAGGAGCCCAGTGCTGTCTCTGCGGGCACAGCTCTGACAGACAGCTGTCTGCAGCCCATCACACACGGACTGACAGCAGCTCCCGCAGCTCCGGCCCCACTCTGCTCCATCGGGGAGCGCAATGTCCCTTCAGGATCCTGCAGTCCCGTCTGAGACGGGCTTTGGAGGATGGGACAGGGATTTCTCCCTGCCAGGGCAATCCTATGCTCGCTGTTTCCAGCTCAGGGTGAAGGTGAGGGGGAATCTGGAGGTCCAGGCCATCTCCAGGGGTGAAGGGCAGAAGCTGGAGCTCTGGGTCACCCACGGGGCAGGGCTGGAGCTCTGGGCCATGGGAAGGACGGTGACCCACCAGCCCATGGAAGGCACCCACACGGTGTGTGAAACCTGCCCTCCTTGCAGTTATTCCATCCCTCAGGCCAGCAGGCATGAAGAGAAATTCAATTTAAATGCACAGATGTGGAGGCACTCTTTGAGTCTTCAGTCTCAGGGGGAAGAGTTTGGCCCTGGCAAAGAAAGGGTCCCAGCCCTGCATTTTCTTACCCCACTCGGGTGGACTCACCAGGTTTGTCAAACATCCCCCAGGCTCTGTGGAGAGGCAGCAGGGCCACTGTGGGAGTCCAGAGCCCACCAGGACGGGCCTGACGGGCAGAGCCAGGAGTTCCTCCGGTAATTGTTGCTTCAGGAGCCGGTTAATGTGGATATGCAAATTCCTAGAGCGCGGCAGCACTGATGCATCCGTGCCAGCTGTGCACCTCTAATGACTGCAGGCCAGCTCAGCACTCCCATTACTCCTTGATTACAATTTATTTACTTCATGGAAGTGCCTGGAGAACAAAAAAAAGGCCAAAGCCCTGGGCTGACCCACCACGGGCTGGTGCATCCCGAGAGAGCCCCGATAGCTCTGAGGTTGGGTGGAACTGGTGGGGTGTCCTGGTAAGGAGTTGGACTCCCTGATCCTTGTGGGTCCCTTCCAGCTCTGGGGATTTTATAATTCTATGATTCCCTTTGGAAAAGGGCAAGATGCAGCACTTCCCCATGGACACACTGGGGGAAAACTGTGATATCATTATTTCAGCATAAAAGAAAAATATGGATAACCAAGGATGCATCAAACTGAAGCAGCAGACTTCCTGCCCAGTCCTTTGGTGATGCTGCTGTGTTTTCCCTGACTCCTTCTCAAACAAACTCTTGCATTTCTGAGGTGTCAGGTAAGCTTATTTTTCCCTAGCTCCCACATTTGATTATTGATTTCCAGGGAAAACTTCCTGCCTTGCCAGTACTCAGAGTAAGATGCAGTGAACAATTCCCGAGAAATTATTTTCATGACAAATCCAACCTTTTCTCTCTGCTCCTGTAACACACACGAACTAATTGTGGTTTCTTTGTGCTGAAAATTATTCCACACCTGGGCTGGTGATTTTGAGCATTTGTTTTTTCACCGTGTGAGCTGATTTTGAGACGATATCTCCTGTCAATGCTGGATATTTGCATCCCGATGATTGTGAGTTGTTCTCATTGCCTCCCTTTCTCTCATTTCACGGCAAAACAAACCCACCTAGAAGCGACAGCCAGGGAAGGAGCAGAGGGAGGATGCCAAATCGTTCCTATCTTAACTCTAACGGATTTGCTGAGGCCACTACTCCCAGAGCCTCCCCAGTCACACAAAGGCCGTGCTGCCAAAGGCTAATAAAGATGCCTAAGTGGTGAGTGTATTATAATTACCTATCGGCTCGTTTGCAAAAGCACCAGCAGTTAAAAGGCAGCAAATGAAACGATCCCGGCCTTCCTCGGCTTCCCACATAATGAACAAACACATTGCCCATGGCAAGCTCACAGGAACAGATCTTTCATTACGATAAAAGAGTCTTAACCTTGACCAGCCGCTCTGCTCTGCCTGCGTGGCAGTTGTTCCACAACTCAAATAGTTTGTTTTGCAGCCCTTTGATTCCCACAAAATGCTACAAAATCAAGCATTTTTTATTCAATAGATGCGCGAGGTTTTTTTCATATTTCTTCAGATCTTCCTTGTGCGGTTTAGAGCAGAAAGTGTCTGGCATAAATTCCTGATTGCATTATTAATGTGGAAAAGGGAACATCTGAAGTTAATCTATTCCACTAATGGGTGCTATATAATACATTAAGTCAGGGTAAGCGTGTGATATAATAAAGATCCGCCGGGTGAGATATTCCGAGATCACTGATTTAAGCATAATGGTTATTTTGGTCAATGGTTATAGATTTTTAATAGAATTCCCATCTGAGTGCTCATTCTGGACCAAAATGAAACAAGCCCTCGTAACAACCCTGGGGCAGTTTTGGAGCACCACGATGTGAAAAGGTTCTAAAGTATCCAAAGGAGGGATACGAGGATGGGGAAGGGTCTGGAGGGGCTGCAGCGAGGAGCAGCTGAGGGCACTTGATCTGTTTAGTTTGGAGAACTGGAGAGGGCAGAGCTCATCCCAATCCATGGCTTCCTCCCGAGGGGCAGCTCCATCTCTGCTCTCTGGGACAGGGGCAGCACCCAGGAATGGCTGGAACTGTCCCAGGGCAGGGTTTGGGATGGAGATCAGGAAAAGGTTCTTCCCCCAGAGGTGCTGGGCACTGCCCAGGCTCCCCAGGGAATGGGCACGGCCCCGAGGCTGCCAGAGCTCCAGGAGCGTTTGGCCAGCGCTGCCAGGGATGGACAGGGTGGGGTTGTTGGGGGTCTGGGCAGGGCTGGCAGAGCTGAACTCTGATCCTTGTGGGTCGCTTCCAGCTCAGGATATTCTGTGCATATTAACACTTTTGTTTTCTCCAGAACAAGTTCCCTGCCGATTTCTAAAATCTTTGTATTAAAAGAATTAAAATGTAGAATTCAAGCATCCGATCAAAGTGGTAAGAATTTCTTGGTGCTCCATATGACTCAATTCAAACGTCAGATCAGAAGGTGAGTGAGTGTATGGGCTGGTCTTTAATTCACAAGGAAAAGAAATATACGAAGTAAAGGAGTATACAAAGAAATGTGTCAGCTGTGCTTTAAAACATTTTTCCTTTTTCTGTCTAGATCAACAGAACTCAACATATTTCACCCTGGAGAAAGGGCCTCCTCCTGGATTCCAAAGGGATGAATAAGCAGATCCATTTCAAGGACTCCACAGGCAGCAGGATTGCCCTGAACACTGTGTTGCAGCTCCCATTTTTCCTGCCACAAAAGCACAACTCATCAGCTCAGCTCAAACCAAATTAATGGAACGCTTGGAGAAAACTATTTTCCAACACTATATTCCTTGATTTCCTAGGGAAGAAATCAAAACCATTCTAAAGCAGGGTGAAACCCCCATGGGCTGCACAATTGCAGGGAAAGCTGGGTTTTGTTCTGTGCCGAGTTTCCCCATGTGGATCCCGATAGCCCCAGCAGAGCTGCAGAGCCAGGCAGAGGGAGGATGGATGTGCACAAAACCAGGGATCCTTGGGTTCACCTTTCACAGTAATTCCTGCCAAATGCCAGGCTCCCCGTCCTCTCTGAGGTGGGAATATTGTGAGGGATGAACCAGGAGAAGCTGAGGAGCTCCAACAAAAGCTTGACTGCCTTCCCACCATTGTCTGCAGGGGATCACTGGCAGTCCCTGCTCAGAGCTGCTGTCCTTGCCCCATCACATCCTTCCCAGGAGATGGCAGAACCTGGATTTGGGAGCCTGGATGTGGAATGCTGACCCCAACTCTGCCCCTGGGGTGGGTCCAACACGATGCTCTCTCCACAAGTTCAGTCCATGTAAAAGCCCTCCTGAACACCAGCACCACTGAACTTCTGCCTGGAACTAAAATCTTATTTCTCAGAGGTGTTTGGAAAAGCTGACCCCTTTCTCCAACCTAGGCTGGGCCTTTTGAGGCATGAGCTGGAATCCTCTCCAAGCTGGTGCCCAGAATTCCAGTGTGGTGTTCACTGGGATAATCGCTGGCAGAATTTGTGAGCACCTGACTCGGTGGAGAGCTCTCTCCATGGTGGGATCGTGTCTGCTCCAGTGATGTCACTTACTGGAGATGGCTTGAGCTGGATCAGCTGCAGTTTCCATTTTTGGATTTGCAACCTGCAGGATAAACTGAGCCTGGCTTCGTGCTGGTTTTGGAGCTGATGGAGAAAATCTCCCCCAGCCTCTCAAAAACAGAGCAAAAAGAGAAGAACTCCGGATCAAAAGGATGAAAGGAAATCAGCAATCGTCACCCAGCTCTTTGGCCACCCCCGGTGCCCTGGGAAGCGATCCCGGGGGATTGGGGGGATCTGTGTGCGGGGCCCTCTGAAGGATGCACTGTCCGGGAGCCAGTGCTGACATTCCAGGACCGCAGAGCTCTCCTGCCCAGCCCAGCTCATCTGTCACCCGGGACGTGTTTACGAGGCGCTGACAGCCCGCTCTGGGAGGTGATTGATACTGATTGGAATTGTTATGCAAATACACTTAGCTACTCTCTTCCCTACAGATTCTCCCCGCTTGTGACAGTGGCCATTTTCTCCAGGGATTTTTCCTCCTATTTTTTTTAAAAGTCCAGGTGAGCTGGACTCTATGGCCTCAAACATCCTCAAATAGAGCAAATAATGTGACAAACCCTGAGGATGGATCTTTATCAGTGCCAGGCAACAGAAATGTCTCTTTTACGTTCTCTGTTCCTTTGCAAGGATCTGTCACCCTCTGTTGATAGAGACAATTTTCAAAGGTATCAGAGCAACTTAAAGGCTCCAAGTGCCACCTTTAAAGTCAAATATGAGTTTTCCACAAACATGGGTTTGTTCAAAAGTGCAACACCACCTACAAAGTGTTGATTGGAGTCCAAATGAATCCCTAAGGATGCCTGCTTAGGCTGAGCTGGGAGAGGGGCACTGTAAAGGAGGAACCGGGAACAGCTCATGCTTGGAGATAAGGGAGATGTGGGGCCCGGATTGTCCCTGTAACTCGTGGCAAAATTCCTGAATAACAACAAAAGGTGGAGTTCTGATGTCCTTGACAGCCGCCTGACTGCACAATGACAGTTAAAATTATTTTTTATATTTGGGAGATATTCCTGCACTACTTTGCCACTTCTACCTGCCCAGAGCTGCTTTGGAGCTGAGAGAACCCCTTTGGTCTGGAATGAAAAGCTTTGCTCGTATTCAGGAGGAACTTTTAAATTTAAGCCCAACTTTTGAGTTGAACAGAAACCAAAACGTTACAAATCAGGTTTCACAGGATGGTTTGGGTGGGAAGGGACCTTAAAGCCCATCCAGTGCCACCCCTGCCATGGGCAGGGACACCTCCCACTGTCCCAGGTGGGGACAGTGTCCTGCCCTGTCCAACCTGGCCTTGGACACTGCCAGGGATCCAGGGGATCCACAGCTGCTCTGGGCACCCTGTGCCAGGGCCTGCCCACCCTCCCAGGGGAGAATTCCATTCAATTAGAGCCCAGGGGAAGCTGAAGCAAGCACTGGAGCAGTTGGACTCCTGGGGGCAGCTCCAGCTGGTGATACCAGTGAATTACTGTGGTCCCTGGAAGATCCCAGAGCAATTTCTGCTGGCTGTGGAAGGCGCTGCTCAGAAGATCCTGACTCTTTGGTGACACCACTGGAACCCAGGTGAGCTTTGGTCAGAGGGGTATGGAGGCCACTGCCCAAGAACATGGAAGCATCTCACTCTCCATAACTCCCCTCCCTTGAGCTCCTGCCCCAGAGTGCCTATTCTCTGTCACAACAGACTGCCGGCTTCAGGCAGGGTGGCTGGAAAGCTGGGGAAGGCCCTGGGGGTGCTTGTCCACTGGAACGTGCTGCCCGGGGAGGTTTGGAGTCCCCATCCCTGGAAATGTCCAAGGAAAGCCTGGACGTGGCACTCAGTGCTCTGGGCTGGGGACAAGGTGGGCATCGGCACAGGCTGGACTCGGTGGTCTTGGAGGGCTTTTCCAACCTCAGTGATCCTGGGATTCTGTGATGTCTCCTACTGTCCCTGCTGTCTCAGTCGCTCCCTTCAGCCCCCAGTGACCCTCACGGAGCTGCACAAA
Organism: Pardalotus punctatus; assembly: GCA_013400915.1. Taxonomy (NCBI): domain Eukaryota; kingdom Metazoa; phylum Chordata; class Aves; order Passeriformes; family Pardalotidae; genus Pardalotus; species Pardalotus punctatus. The sequence continues at coordinate 12,978 of VZTX01028872.1, read as the reverse complement.
CACGGCCATGCCTTGAGCTGTCTGCAAACTCGACAGCAAAAAACATTTGGGGTACCTGAGAAGGGCATCCACAAAAACCACCCGGACCCACCGGATCAGTCCTGTGCCTACAATTCCCATCGATCTGCTCCTGCCTCCCCTCTTTAATCAGGCACCGTGTAAGGGTGGGAAGGGACATTTACAGCCACCCTCCTTCTCCTCCCCAACAATCAATGGTTATTAAGTGCATCTTTGGGGTGGGGAGGCGAGGAGAGAGCAAGGATTCACATTGCTCATCAACCCGGAGAGACTTCATTTTCTATTAGGGCTGATAAACAAGCTGGGAAAATAAATCAGTTACATGCTGCTACCTGACAGGCATCCCCAAGGAGCTCCTTGGAATGTGATACAGCAGGGGCAGCTCCACAATTCTGCTGGGGATGGGCAGGAGAACCAACAGCTTCCCAAAGGACTTTTCATCTTCCTTTGTGTGGAATAAAACACTGGGAGGCTGATCTGCTATGGAAACACCTGGAAAAGGCGTCCCAAGCTCTGCCAAACCCCAAAGATGAGTCACAAAAACCTTTAAGGAGTGAAGTGCCCAGCATGGATCAGCTGGTGACAGGGCTTGTGCTGCCCGGGTGACATGGGAGGTGGCCAAGGGAGGGACATTGGGTGGCTTCTCTCACACCAGGGAAGGGAAGGGAAGGGAAGGGAAGGGAAGGGAAGGGGCCAGGCCTCATTACCTCAGGAAACACCTGGACTGCAAGGGCCCATGGAGTGGTTGAAACCCTTGGCCAGTCAAGGAAGATAACACAGGGTCCAGATCCTCCCTCCCCTCGGAGCAGGTGGGAAGGGATTTGAATCCCAGCAATGTGTCCTGGTGCTACAGTGACTCCAATCAGGGGACATTAACAAGCTCCAGGACTCTCAGAGGCTGTCACAAGATAGATCAAGGTGCTGAATTCCTGAGGGCACGTTTTCCCTGTTTTCCCATCAGGGCTCCCACAGAACAAGGGCTGTTAGACAACCTGGCTCCCGATCCATGCCACCCATCCGTGGGAGCATGGAACAAATATGAACCTCTTCTTAATGGGAAATTGCTAACGCTCCATTACCCCACCCCGTTATTCACATATTTCTCCTGCCTTTTGACTCCAGGCAAGCCTGCAGCTCCGAAAGGAAGTTTTCAGAAGTATCAACAATGTCCCTTAATCACTGCAGTAATAAATCATCCCTTAAAACATGGGAACTTCAGTCTGACCAAAAAATGGGGTTTAGAACAACTACTGAATCATTCATGCCTTCTGTTCCTGTGATAGAGAGCAGAGCTACATTAGGATAATGGAAATTCCAAAGAGTTCGCAGGATTTGGTGGAATAAGGAGATGCAGCAAATCACTGTTGACAAAATTACAGGAATAACCAGGCCTTGGTCATCACATGGAGTGAATGCAGAGCCTTTGGTGGGAAATGTCTCTGCACCTCCAAACTCTGCTGCAACAAGGCAGGAGATGGAAAACTGACCCTGGAGTGCTGAGCGAGGCAAGATAAAGGAGTCAGCAGCAAGGAGAGCTCCAAAATCCAGTTCCTGGACTGTCCCCATACATGGATGAGCCTGTGACCATCAAATTCCAGAATCCCACAATGGTTTGGGTGGGAAGGGACCTTAAAGCTCATCCAGTGCCACCCCCTGCCAGGGGCAGGGACACCTTCCACTGTCCCAGGATGCTCCAAGCCCTGTCCAGCCTGGCCTTGGACACTGCCAGGGATCCAGGGGCAGCCACAGCTGCTCTGGGCACCCTGTGCCAGGGCCTTGCCAGCCTAATGACCAAGAATCTCTTCCCAATATCCCATCTTATCCTGCCCTTTGCCAGTGGGAAGCCATTCCCCCTTGTCCTGTCCAGGTCCCACCTTTTTCCCCTCCCAGCACTGTACGTGCGGGTTAATGCCCAAGTGCTGGATCTGCAATCCAGTTATCAGTGGAGTAAAGAAAAGACACTAAAAGTGGTTAGAAAATTCCTCATCTGTCCTGGTTTCAGGGGCTGTAATGAAGATGCAGGACCTTTCAGCTCAATTCAATCAGCCCCATTCACCAGGCACCTTATGATCCATTAGTTCAATCCCTCCAAATTTGATTGCAGCGTGTTTTGATTCCAATCAATTGTTTTCAGCTCTTCTCCATTGATTTCCATGGACTCACATTATTCTGCCAAGACTCCAGTTAAACTTGGCATTTGGACCAAGGCAGGAGCACCGTGGGCACCTCATGGGAGGTGGCTGGGCTGGGCCAGCTCTGCCTGGGACAGGGCCAGCACCACCCTGCTCCCAGCAGACCAGTGCAAGATGACAATTCCAGATTCAAGATTTTTCCAAACCATCTTCCCTATCCCATGGCTTCAGGGGGAAGCTCAGAACTGCAGCTGGAACAGAGGAAACCCTGTCCATAAACTATGGGGACACAAGGGGAAATTTTTCACAGTGAGACCGGTCAGCCATTGGAATTATCTCCCCAGGGAAGTGGTGGATTCCCCAACTTTGGACGCTTTTAAGGTTTAGCTGGACAAGGAGCTGGGTGATCTTGGATCAGATGATTTTTGAGATCCCTTCCAACATGTTATTCCACGATTCCATGAACTGTGACCTAACCAGGCATGGCAGAGGGAAGAGTCACACACAGAGGTTTCCTCAAGTTCCTCAGAGTCAGAAACCATAGGAAGAAGAAGCAGAACTAAAGCAGAACTTTCCTCAATCCCAGGGTACTGATCTGATTATTGCTCTAAAAGCTATCAGGAAAAGAAAGAGCATCTCTAGGGAAAGGTCTGAGCTGGGGACAGCCACTGGAGAAAGCTTGAGAAAACAGGGAATTTGTCTCCTGGCATGCTGTTCTGTGCTCCCAGCTGAGAGAACTTCTGGCTGGACAAGTGGCTCATGGATTCCAGACAGGAAAGGACCTCCTGTCCCCAGGGAGAGCTCTCAGAGGAGGCCGCTTCACTCCTCCCTTGCTGACACTTTCTCCAGTTTAATTGACAGGGAATATTTCCCTGTGCACCCTCTGGAGTTGGCCCAGCTCATGCAGAACTGACACCCATCCAAGCAGGACGAGGCAGAAGACTCTCCCTAAGCTCTGTCACAAAATCAGGGCAGCGAAACAAACCCACAGAGGATACTTCCGACTCGGTGGAAAGGTTGCTGTCAAAACCCCAGCCCTGCATTTCCCCAGGAAGCAAGCCTGAAATGCAAGCAGGGGTCTGGAGAGAGCTTGATGGAAATCCCAGGTGGAGGCAACGGAGAAATCAGCTGCCACTTTCCTCTGGAAAGATGAAAAGTTGACAACGGCAACATTTGAAACATTGGTGACCTTTCTGAAGCTGAATGAGCAGAGCAGAGGGAGATCTTCAAGCCAGCACATGGTGCAGAGGCCGTGGGATGTCACTGTGCACTGGCCTGCAGAAAAGGGATGTCCAGTTTACAGCCCAGTCCCCACACTGGGATCACCAGTCCCCACACCGGGATCCCAGTCCTCACACCGGGATCCCCATTCCCACCAAAACACATCCNCACCGGGATCACCAGTCCCCACACTGGGATCCCCAGTCCCCACACCGGGATCACCAGTCCCCACACTGGGATCCCCAGTCCCCACACCGGGATCACCAGTCCCCGCACCAGGATCCCCATTCCCCACACCAGGATCCCCATTCCCACCAAAACACATCCCCCTGGAAGCCTCAGGTTTTACACCCTGCTCCGGGAGCGGGGTGCAAGCTCTGCAGGACACGATGTGCTCTCCTCACGGCCACCTAGGCTCCTGAGAGATGGCTCCCTGTGTGTGACTGGGGGGAAAGAACTCGGAGAGAGCAGGAAAACCTTCCCAGCTTGCTGCTTAATGGAGTGCGAATGAATTGGACAGCACTCCCGCTAATGTGTCGGGATGACGCTTAGCACTGGGAATGACCTTGTTGAAGCTAAAAAATGAACACGTTCACAGCTCCACGTGCAGGAGCTGCTGGATGCTCCATGCAAATCCTCAGCGCTGCTGTTCTGCTGCTGATTCCAGGGGTGTGGGTGGAATTCTCCTCTGCTCCTGCCCCAAAGTTGTGGAGGAATGGAGTCTTTTGTGGAGGGATTGAGAGCATTTGGGGAACTGCTTTTCCTTTTGCATGCTGTGTTCTAAGGTAGAAAGGCTGAGAGTGCCTGGAAAAGAGAGAGGTGACCTTAGAGCCCTTTCCAGTGCCTAAAGGAGCTCCAAGAGAGCTGGAGAGGGACCTTGGAGAAGGGATAGGGACAGAACAAGTGGGAATGGCTTCCCACTGCTGGAGGGCAAGGTTTGATGGGATATTGGGAAGGAATTCCTGGCTGTGAGGGTGGGCAGGCCCTGGCACAGGGTGCTCAGAGCAGCTGTGACTGCCCCTGGATCCCTGGCAGTGTCCAAGGCCAGGCTGGACAGGGTTTGGAACACCCTGGGATAGCAGATGATGTCCCTGTCCATGGAATGAGATGAGCTTCAAGGTCCCTTCCAACCTGAGCCATTGTGGGATTCTGGGATTCTCTGATTTTAACTCTGGCCCTGTAAGAAAGCATCAAACATAACAATGTGGAGTTCCGGGGTTGCACGTGCACTAAATTAAGCCTGGGAGCAAGTGGGAAAGGACCTGACTCCTAAACATCTCATTGGCTCCAGCTCCAGGATTGCTCATCAATCTCCAAAGTGTTGAACAAAAACTGCAGTGAAGCAGCTATGAATGAGCTACCCAAAAACTAAAATAAATCCATGTGGTTCCTGGGAATCCTCCACGTGCAGGAGGTCATGGCCTGTGCAGCCCCTTGACAGCACAGACACAGCTCAAATTAGACTTTTATTTAGTGTGCATTTACAACATGTGATTAACCTCATGTATTTAGATTTTTTTCATGTTGGCTTTTGGAAAGAGTCTCTCAGGAGGAAGGAAAGCAAAATTGATAAAACTGCTGAAATTCAAGGTTTACTCTTGGTCTTTAAGCATAAACTCCTGCTCAGCCCTGAATATTTTTTAATTCTTTCAAGCAAAGGGAGAGAAGCTGTCCTGAATGCTCTGTGTACTGAAATTAGGAAGTATAAGCATGGAAAAAAGCTTGGAAAGGATGGGAAAAGGGGAGGGTCAGCATAGAAACCGTTATTTGGGATGAGGGTAAAAGGGAAGGTGAATCCCAAAGCTGAGTTAGGACACTTGACTTGCTCAGACTCGAACTGTACTGACCTGTGTTCACCTGCTCTCCCAGATGTTAAAAACCTTCCTGTATCCGTGCTGAAAATCCCAGAAATCCAGAATCACTGATGTTGGAAAATATATCCAAGACCATCCTGTGACTGACCCCCACATTGCCCCCAGCCCAGAGCACTGAGTCCCACATCCAGGCTTTCCTTGGACACTTCCAGGGATGGGGACTCCACCTCCCAATGCCTGACCACCCTTTCCATGGGGAAATTCCTCCTGATGTCCAGCCTGACCCTCCCCTGGCACACCTTGGGGCTGTTTCCTCTTGTCCTGGGCAGGTGGAAAAAACTGCCCCTGGCACCACTTGTGCTGCCTTGATGCAAGAGGCCAGACAAGCCCCCAAATTACCATTCCCAGCAGGAATTGCCATTCCCAGCAGGTGTTCCTGCAATGCCTGTGTCCTGCAGGAGGAAAGCACCTTTCTGCCTAAATCAGGAGCAGGGCTTAAGGCGCAGGAGGGCAATAAAATTAGAAAGGGTGGGAAGATTGAGGGTTTCTGCTCCTTCCCTTTTCCTCCCTGATCTCAGGTTATTGATGGAAATTTCTCAGCAGGAAGGGCACCCGGTTCTGGCTGGAATAAAATCCTCTTATCAGGAACAGGAGGCTGCTGCCTCTGTGTCCCTTGCCCAGAGCAGCTCCCGCTTCCTCTGCTGCCATGCATCCAAATGCCGAGACTTTTCAGGGAACAGCACAGCTTAAACAGGATTGATTTATGCACTCTCCACAATGTTCTCTGGATGCTTGGAATGCATTTATATCCCTGGTCCCTCACAAGGGCTCCAACGCGCTCCTCAGAGCTGCGTTATTTCAGAAGGATTTCCTGATGCCCTGGCACATTCCCGCTTTTGCACCACACGCGGCCGATAACAGATTTGTCAGTGGAATTGCCTTGCTATCAAAACAATAAAAAACAGCTGGCAAGGTGACATTTCGGGGGAATTCAGTTCCCTCTCCGTGGGTTCCTCTCGTTTTGTTTTATGTGTGATATCTTCTCCTCCCTGCCTCTCATTGGAAGGTCAGCGCAGAGGGGGAAGGAAGTTGGTATTAAAAGGAAAAACTTGGTTTGATTTAGAGCAGGCTCGGAGCTGCTCAGGAAGATTTCTGACAAGGGGACAGAGGATCAATCATTTCTGAAGGCGTAGTGCAAACATGGATCCCTTAATCAACATGTTGGACTCCAGTTCTTCCTCCTGCTCTGGGAGCACTTGGATTGTGGATATAATTTCTGAATTTCCAGAGGGTTTTTGTTGAGAGTACTCACTCCTTTCCTCACAACAACATAACACAACAGTTGCAATTAATTATGTATGCACTTGAGTCCAGACATGAGCTCACGCTGTTGGCTTGGCAAAGCAACTTAATTAATAAATAACGATGATGATGATGAATAAAGATGGGAATAAACAAAGGGGGCTCTATATGAGGGATGAAGCATGAAGTATTCATGCTCCAGGCTGTCAACAGACTCGTTCTGCTGAGCCCACCTCACTTCACAGCACTTCAGCACTTTCCAACCACCCCCAAGCTCCTGGTGGCTCCAGGATTATATCCAGATCCAGACTGGAATTCATCAGCCATGACACCAGAAAAGAGTTTGACTCAGGATCTTTGGACCAACAGTCCACAAAAACCAGGCAACAGGGTCAACAGCTGCCATGGTGATGATTGAGAATGGCACTGAAACAAAGACAGGAGGTGCAGTCACCAACTGCCACATTTCCCTGGACACTTTCATAGAAGCACGGAACCAGAAAGGTTGGAAAAGTCCTCCAAGACCATCCAGTCGAAATCCTACCTCTAAGGAAAGTTTTTCAGAATCATTTAGGTTGGAAAAGCCCTTTCAGATCACTGAGTCCAACCATTCCCAGCACTGCCAAGGCCACCACTGCCCTATGTCCCCATGTTCCCACATCCACACGGCTTTAAATCCCTCCAGGGATGGGGACTGCACCACTGCCCTGGGCAGCTGTGACAGAGCTGGACGACCCTTTCTGGGAAGGAATTTTCCCTAATGTCCAATCTAAATCTCCCCTGGCCCAGCCTGAGGCCGTTCCCTCTCCTCCTGTCCCTGTTCCCTGGGAGCAGAGCCCGACCCCCCCGGCTGTCCCCTCCTGTCAGGAGCTGTGCAGAGCCACAAGGTCCCCCCTGAGCCCCCTTTGCTCCAGGCTCAGCCCTTTCCCAGCTCCCTCAGCCGCTCCTGGTGCTCCAGCCCCTTCCCCAGCTCCATTCCCTTCCCTGGACAAGCTCCAGCTCCTCCATGTCTTTCTTAAAGCAAGGAGCAATACCAGAGTATTCTGATGGACCTTCATCCCAAGCCCTGGGCACCACATCCAGGCTTTGCCCTCTCCCTGTACCTTCACTCCTTTGATAGATCGAAACCCAGCTGGAACAGCACATTTCCAACACTGGCAGGTTCCAGGTTTGGAGGAAGCCATATCCAAAATTCTCCTGACTCACTCCAAGGGCATTCCAACCCCTCTGTCCTCTCAAACCATGCTCACTCTCCTGTTCTCTGTCCCTCCTGAACTCTGCTTGGGAATGGGATGCTATTCCACCTCATCATTCCCAGGATAGCTGGGAAGAGTGAGCAGGGCTCACACTGTGGAAGACACGGAGCAGGGAATGGGCAGAAGCTGTGCCAGGCTCAAGGCACTGAACAGAGGCTCTGAGTGTCCTGGAGTGATTTCTTTTAGACCGTACCACATGAACCACCAGTAAAGAAGACTCAGAGGCTCCTGCTGCTCATTCCTTTCTGGCCTCCAGCTCCTTGTTATGTTTGTCCTAACAGAAGTATCGACCTGAATGGGAATGATTGATGAGGAAAAACACCGAGCTTAACCGAGCTTTTCTTCCCTTCAAAACAGGGCTTTCAGCAAGAACTCCGGTTCAGGGGTGTCTCTTAGTAGGACATCACTTCATCGCATTTTCCCCATTCATGAAGATAATCAGAGAGGGACAAGGTGTTTTCTCTTTAAAGAGGAGGCAACACTCACTGAATCCCTTGTGGAGACTTTTGAGTTTATTTCAGATAGAAATTTGGCTTTTGGGGATGTAAGCCTCAGCTTGCAAAACCCGTGGCATAAGAGCAACCAGGCTTTATACTGAAAATCACAGAAAAGCCCACCAGGCGAGAAGCTTGCAGATGGAAATGACTGCAGTTCCCTCCTTTTTAATGTTTTTCACCATCACCAATGTTGTCAGTCATTGTTAGGTATTAAATTGTATAAAATACAAGCTCTTGGAACCAAACATCAGTGCTTATCAGCCTATGTCAAAAGTCAATTTTTTCTTTACAGCAATTTCGCCGGGAAATTACTTCTGGGGAGCTGCTCACTGCGGCTCAGCCCCGGCTCCAGAGGCACAGGGACAGGAGCCATGCTCTTCTCCTTTCTCCCCAGGTCCTGCAGGTTGGCTTTAGAAGGTTGGAATGGGTTGGGTTGGGTTGGGTTGAGAGGGACCTTAAAATTCATCCCATTCCATCCCCTGTCCCTTCCACTAGACCAGGTTCTTCTAAGCTCCATCCAACCTGGCCTTCCCTTAAAGAGAAAATCTCCCATCAGGTCTGACTTTTATTTTAAAAGGCTGAGGACAGGTCATATGTGAAGTCTAAATTACTAAATTAGCACCTACAGTCACAGGCATGGGGAAATAAAAACTCTTAGGGGATTTATACTGTTAATAAACCCCCCTGAGTGTGTGCCTGACAAATAGCTTGTGAATTAACCTAATAAACAACCACTGGGTGTTGATAAATTGCATCTGGGTTGAAAGCAAAAGAGTAGAGATGGCTTGAGCTGCCTACAGAATTATGATGGATATTCTTCCTTTATGATATCAGCATCCAGTGGCTGGGACACACGAGCTGTGGGGGACTTGAAAGGTGATGGGTTTCCACCATCGCTGCGTGGTCCAGTTTCCATCACATCTCACAGAGCTCAAGAGCTGGAAAGTCCAGACCAAACTTTTCCTGTCAGCTTTGACAGAGATGGAGATGAAGCTTTTCTGAAATGGAAGAAAAGGTGATAATGTTGAAATATGGCATCGTTGTGTGGAGCTGACTTTTATTCAAGCTCCAGAAAATGCTGCCTTAAATGCAGTGAGGCTGGAAAGGCCCAGGTGAGTTCATGTAAATAGAACCATGGAATGGTTTGGGTGGGAAGGGACCTTAAATCCCACCCAGTCCTACCCCTGCCGTGGGCAAGGACACTTTCCACTGTCCCAGGTTTCTCCACAGCCCGTCCAGCCTGGCCTTGGACACTTCCAGGATGCTGAGAGCTGCATCCAGGTATTTAAAATGCAGAAGGGGAGTGTTGAAGAAGGGCCTTCTCCAGGTTTACCTGCAGCCTGCTCCAGGCATGGCAGAGCACCTCGTTTCCCTGCCCATCCAACAGCCCAGCTCTTGTCATGAGAGCAAAGGCAACCTTTGGATAACAATTCCAGACAAAAAGCAGCATGTGAGAACACACATAATTTGTCCCACTCCAGAAACCTGAGGTCACTCAGCCGCTGTCCCAAAGTTTAACCTTGACCTTGTGACCACTGACTCCAGTTGCAAACCCTAAATGGGATATTTTGGAAGCAGCCAGTAACCCTTCCTTCCTCACTATGCAGACATGGAGCAGCAGACCCTTCAAAAACTAAATGCTTCTGATTAATAGAATAGAATAGAATAGAATAGAATAGAACAGAACAGAATAGAATAGAATAGAATAGAATAGAATAGAATAGAATAGAATAGAATAGAACAGAACGGAACGGAATAGAATAGAATAGAATAGAATAGAATAGAATAGAATAGAATATGCAATAGAAACTTGGTTTTTTGTCTGCTGCTGCCTTCCTACCTTCAAAGCCAAGCCCCCACATAGCCTTATGTCCTTCCCATAGAAGGTGGGGTCATGTCCTGTACCAGCTGAGAACCTCCCGGCACCATCAAGGTCTCCGTTTTTGGAAGAACAACCCAACCATGACATTTTCAAGGTGAAGACCTCAGAGGATAAGCAGGGATGTTGGCCCTTTGTGACTGCTGAATAAATCACAAAAACCCCCACCACCACCCAAAAACCACCCTCACAGCAGAGCTTTTTGGCCTAAGGGTTTAGGATGACACATGGGTGTATTGGACCTGGCTTTGGCTCCTTGATCTCACGCTGTCTTTCCACGTGACCTCAGGCAAACCACTTAGTGTCTGATAATTAGAGACTCTTAAACTGATAATTAGATATTCTTAAACTCATAAAAGTGTTATGAGATGGCCAAGGTGGGGTGGAGGTGGAAGACTCTCCAGAAGTACCTAAACCAGATTGATTTTTAAATCGATGTGATGCTTGCAAAAAATGAAACGCCTTTGATCCTCTGGCAGCCTCATCACATCTTCTGGATCCCTGTCTGTAAAAGAAGAAGCCAAGTAGCAATCAGGAGACCTCATTCCTCTCGGAATTATCTGGCATTCATGAAATAGGCCCTGAACTGCAGGAGGATGGCATTGCCCCTGCAGTGACCCCACAGCAGGAGGAAAGAAGGGACTGCACACGCCCAGAAGCAGAAGCACCTTGGCATTTTGTCCCCCACCACAGGGACAGGCAGAGCCCATCCCTCAGGTTGTGCCATCTGCTATGCCAAAGTCATAACTCCCTGCCAATAACCTTAATTAAAAATATTAATGCTGGGAAAGGGTGCCTGGAAAGTCTGCAGCTCCATTCTGCTTTCCTTCCAATGGCTGGGTAATTGCAATAATTCCTGTATCTTGGGGAGGACCAGTCCCCAGGGCCTGCCTTCCCGTGCCTCCAAGTGCAAAATCCTTTATTATTTTCCAGGCTGGCTCTGCCACCAAGGTGGTACCACTTCATTAGGAAGAGGGAGAATGGATATCAAGCAGAACCCATTATGGACTGGGAACGGGGCCATGCACGGGAGCTGCTGCTGAGCTGCTCATTCAGGAGCTTCCCACGTGCTGGGAGGGGAGGGAGCAGGGGATACACATCCCCCTTCCTGGCAAAGACGTGTCTTGGCAGCAGGACGTGGAGCAGGACTTTTCCCAGCAGCAGGCTCTTTCTCCCTCCTCCCTTCCTCCTGGAGCAGCTGGAGCAGCAAGGAACATGCAAAGGAGCAAAGAGAAGAAAATCAGGCTCCAAAATGCAGAGGTTGGGGGAAATGCTGAGGGAAGTGCTTCTGCCCTCTGGGGACAGCGGCCAGAGCTGTTCCATGTGGGAATAACTCCAAGGGTGGAACCACTAAGAGGAAGAGAGAGGAGTCTCACATGCATCACTGCTTTAACTTCCTACTTGTATAAAAAGCAGAGTCCTCCTTAGTGCCATGGGAGGTCAGGATCTCAGCTGGGATAAACTGGGATGTTCCACTGCCTTTAATCAACTCTTGCTGAAATTCATCTCTGAAAGCAACAACCCCAACCTGCTCCTGCTTCCCAAATGCCTCTTTCCCCCAAAACACACCCCCCCCCACTGATGCAGCACTGCAGTAGGGGGAGTTTTATATGCAGAAAGATTTGGGAATTTTTAACTATGGAAACATATGGAAAAGAAAATTAACTTTTGAATTCCGTCTGAGCGTGCCCCCACCTCTGATCCACCTTTTCCTAGTGTGTCCTGTTCTCAACACACATCAGGAAAACAGAACATTCCACTGATTCTTGTCCCTTGGCCATTCCATTAGGAACCCCGTGGCAGTCAGGGAGACCCAGCCCCAGCACACTGCAGGGACCTTCCCATTTCACAAAATCCCAGATGGTTTGGGTTGGGAGGGGCCTTAAACACCATCTCATTCCACCCCCTGCCACAGGCAGGAACACCTTCCACTATCCCAGGTTGCTCCAAGCCCCGTCCGACCTGGCCTGGAACACTGCTGGGGATGGGGCAGCTTCTCTGTTTTGGATGTTATCACTCCAGCCAGCCCCATTTCCCACCTGCACAGGAGCCAGGGAATCAGCCAGTCTAAAAGGAAAAGCCGAATTTCCCTCTGCCAGTGGTGCGGCACTTGCAGGAGGGCACACAATAAATAAATAAATAACTGATAGCCCAAATTAATCCCCATTCTCACACATGCCATGCAACCCAAGCCATCAGTGCTGGCCGGTGGGGCGAGCTAATTACCACCCTGCCAGCAGATATTCCATGAATCCTGTCAGGATGTGACAGGCCGCGGTGCCGGCGCCATCCTTCCCAGCGGAGCGTTCCCGCCTGGCATTGCTGTCACGTCGCTCCGTGATGAGCCCGTGATGAGCACCCCAGGAGCAGTTCTGATAAAGTTCCCCTATTCACAGGAACTTTTGTCTGCTTTATTACATTATGTATTCCTCGGAGCCAGGCTGGGGAAGCGGGAATGATTAGTGTGCCATTTGCAAACACGTATTCCCATGTGCGAAGTGATTGCAGCGTATGTGCCCCTATAGCTTTAGGTAAACCTGGGTTTAACTCCTCAAAGAAACATGGAACAGCAGTGTAAGGTATGGAAGATCTCATTCCCTATCCTTCGTAATGTGGTGGGGTAAGAATTGTGGTGAAATCATGTTTTTTCCACTATATTTTTGAGTACATTTTCACTCAGGAGAAATTTTTATCCCAGATGTTCTGAATTTTTCACGAGGATGTGAAAATGTTTGGGGGCAGCGATTGCTCAGCAAAACGTAGCCTTATGGTACAAGAACCTCCCACCAAGGAGTCACACAGAATTCCAGAGGGGGTGACGTTGGAAGGGACCATGGTGGCTCACCTGGACCCACCTCC
>VZTX01028871.1:0-11218 GCA_013400915.1 Pardalotus punctatus | reverse complement strand
CACTGCTGGTGTCACAGTCATGGCTGTGTCACAGCAGCAGGGATGTCACAGCAGCAGTGGTGTCACAGTCATGGTGGTGTCACAGTCATGGTGGTGTCACAGCAGTCATGGTGATGTCACAGCACTGCTGGTGTCACAGTCATGGTGGTGTCACAGCAGTGCTGGTGTCACAGCAGTGCTGGTGTCACAGTCACGGTGATGTCACAGTCATGGTGGTGTCACAGCACTGCTGGTGTCACAGCAGTGCTGGTGTCACAGTCACGGTGATGTCACATCAGTGCTGATGTCACAGAAGCAAAGGTGGCCCAATTGCCGTGTCCTCGCCCTCTGTCCTTTCCCCTCTGCAGCTGCCCCATGCCACCTCTCTGTGCGGTGATGCTGTGGGTGTCGTCCAGGGGCCAAGAGCCGAGCTGGCACCTGGAGCAGCCCAGCTGGGGCTGTGGGGCCGTTCCTGCACAGGGCAGGGAAGCAGGAAGGGGCCCCAGATCTCCTTCTGCCCTGGATTTCTGCAGTCTGGTGCTGGCTGTGCACCCAGCTCCTGTCACCGAGCCCCTGGTGACACTGGCGCTGCCCCCTCCTCTTCCCCACACTCCAGAGGGGCTGATCAGCTCCCTGCCCACTCCACAGCACCCTTCACGTGCTCTCCAGCCCACTCCAGGTCCCAGTGACGCTGCTGCAATCAGGCCAAGAGGTTTCATTGGGTAGCAAAATTGTGACCAGCTTCACTCCAAATGTCTTGCTGTGAGCCAGGCCAACACTCTCCAGTGATTTTCCTTCCTCTGCTTCTCTGTCCCTTCTCTTGGTGTGCCTGGTGGCACTTCCCAGCTTGGCTCCGCAGCGGGCACAGCTCTGTGGGATTTGCTGGATGGGGGACACCATGGGCTCACTTTCCTCCAGCTCCTCCCGAAGGGTGCAGTTCCCTGTGACCCCCAGGGCCATCTCCACACTCAGCCGTGATTTCCAAAAGGCTTTTGGGTCAGCTCATGGGGGATTTGCCCGGGAGCTCAAGCTGAGGTGGCGAGGAGATCTCGTTATCCTGTAACAATGGGATCTCGTTATCCAAACCTCCCCTCCAAATTGCCACATTTGTTTTACCCCTTGCTGTGGAGAAGACCCAGAGACTGAGAGGGGTTCTGCTTCCTGCCCCCACATCCTGCAGCTCAAAGTCTCTTGTGATTAAAGCCCCGGAGTCTCTGAGCCAGGATGTGGTTGGAGGGTCAGGGCCATGCTTTGGCCACTGGAGGGGTGACAGGAAGAACATCCACCCCCATGGTGAGACTGTCCCTGTCATTCCTAGATCCCAAGAGCCTGGTCCATGCCCTGTCTGGTCCCTGTATGGCTCTTAGACCCAAAACTCCCTGCTCTCAGTCCATTCCATCAACCCTCTGGCACTTCTTCATTTCACTGCTCCCACATCCAGACACGTTCCACCTGTTTCCAAACCAGGCTGCCGGGCAGCAGAGCCCAGAGCTGGGAGCGGCTTCTGGGCCACCAACCCATCATCCCTGCAAGAGGCCAGGCCAGGAACACTGATCTCCTCCCCCAGACCCCAGGAAGGAGATATTTCCCTGACCCCAGTGCCTGGAGGTGCCCACCCCGTTGCCCAGATCTCAGACAGCATCTCTCCAGGTCATCCCACCACACCCTCAGCCCTGGCAGTCCCATGGGTGCAGGGCCAGCTCCTGCCCTGTGCCAGGCCACCAGTGACGCTGCTGGTGGCTATGGACTCGTTTGCCTGCCTGGCTCCCTCAGCCTGTGGCTGCCAGGCTCTCAGGCATGTGGGCTGCAGTCCCTCCTGCGAGCCCTTGCTCCGTGCCAAGGGAGCTTTTCTTATCTTCACAGGAATGAAAACCTTTCTGAAATCAAAGTGCTTGGGTGGCTTTGAAGAGTTTCCTCTGGAGATGAAACAAGGTTGTTTGCGAGCGCCAGCAATCGCTGCTGAGCCACAGCTCCTGTGGACACCGGGCTGCTGGGAAACACTGGGCAGTGGCCCTGGGGCCACCCCGGGCTGGGCACTTTGGCCACAGGAGCCACCTCCAGGCTGGAAGCTGCCTCTCGTGCAGAGCCCACCAACACAGAGCTGCTCTGACTCATTTCTGCACGCTGGGAGTTGCGTGCCATGAAAGGCAACCAACAAAGGGACGTGTGAGAGGATTATGTGGAGATGCTGGAGATGTTCAAAGCACACCCTGCACTGCTCAAAGCCTCCAGTGCCCAGGACCCACAGGGCCCTTTGGCAAGGGAAAAATGAATTCAAGGGCCAGTGCAGCAATGAGTCAGAAGGAAACCTCTCCCTCTGGAGGAACCCACCCAGCCTGGTCTGATTTGAGGCACGGGATGAGGGCTGCATGTGGAGGGGCCAGTCTTGCAGTGGGTCTGGGGACAGGCAGGGTGCATGTGATGTGGGACTCAGCAGCACAGGCTGTACCGTCCGGCCTGCCCTGGGGAGCAGAGAATGCCTGGCAAGCTGCTGTGCATGTAGATAATTTGTTGTTTGATATTTTCCCTTCAATGCTTTTGTCCTAAAATAAATACACAAAAGTTCAGGGCCCTGCAGGTTGTGCCTGTTAGGGATGGTGGAGTCAGGGATTGCTTTGGAGTGATCCATGCTGTTTGTTTACCAGGATGGGCAAAGTCTGCTCTCCCTGCTTGCTCCCATTTCCTCAGGATCCTGCCCCAAAGCTGCCTCACCCCCTTCCCGCTCAGCCCTGCCACCTTTCCCTGCCTCCACGGCGTTCCCGCTCTGGGCAGGGCACACCGGCCTGGGTGGCACCCAGCGGGGCTCTGTCTCTGGGGACAGAAGGACTTTGTCCTTCCGCAGGAATCAAGGTGCATGCCGGATGGCAGCCTGGGGCGGTGATGCTCGGGCACAGGGGGAAGCAGGATGTGCTGTGAGCTCTGTGCCACCACCCTGACACCTGGGCAAAGCTGGCAGGGGTGTTCCATGCCCACCGTTCCACCAACTGCATGCCAGGGCTAGCACTGGCACAGTGCCATATCCACCACCCTTGTGTGCCCCAAGAGAAGATCCCTACAAGGATCCCACACTCCAGACCTCCAATCACCCCATCGAGGCTCCTTCTCTCCCTTGGAATGTGCTGTATCTGATCTGGGCTGGCCTTTTCCGCAGATCCCAGCTTGTCTGCCACTTGTTTAGCATTGCATTCCCCCTGGAGTCTCACTCCAGGGCCTCTGGATTTTGCCCTGAAGATTTTTTGTCCGGGATATTCCAGAGCAAATGCAGAGCGGAGATAGAGGGGCAGCACCACCCCCGCGGAGCAAACACAACCCCAGCCCTGCACAGGTCACTCAGGTCCATCACTGCTGCCACCACCTCCCTCTCCAGCCCCTCACTGGCCCCGTGCTCCTGCCACGTGCCGGCTCCACAGGGACAATGTCCTCCCACCAGAGACTGCCCTCAGTTCATTCCCATTCCCATTCCCATTCCCATTCCCACTGTGCTGCCCTGCTGTCCCCCATCCCAGTGCCAGGGCTGCCTCTTCCTGCCCTCCATGCCCACAGGGATCTCTTCCTGCCCTGCTGGTGCTGATGGCACCTTGGGTCCCTGTCCCCCAGCTCCCTTCTCCTCTGCTGTCCCCACGCACTCCCCCTGCCCTTGGTCTGTCCCTGTCATCTCTGGCCAAATCCACGCTGACCCTGAGCTCTCCATATGCATGGCCTGGCTGTCCCCACCACTGTCCCTGACCCACTGTGGTCACCCAGGGCCCTGCCACGCTCCCTGTGTGTCCCTGAGCCTTACACCATTTGTCTGGCCGTGGGTCCCAAGTCCCTCCTCGCCAGGAGCAGGGATCAGGGATGAGCCTCTCCCTTCTCCATGCCCAGAGCAGCTCCTGTCCTGCCCAGCCCAGTCTCCATGGGCAAGTCCCAGCCTGAGCCGAGGTTTCTGTGTGTCCCATCCCCGTGCCAGTCACGGGCAGGGCAGGGCAGGTCTGGTCTCCTCTCCCTGACTCTCCTCCTGCTCCCCTGGACTGCAGGATCTTGTGCAGGGAGGTCACAGCTCCCCACAGCTCCTGTCTGGAGGATGTGGAAACCTCCCTTCCCCAGTGCCTGCTTGCCTGTCTCTAGGGCTGGACTGTCTCCCAGCAGCAGCTGGAGGTGGGATTTCAGGCAGGAGACCGTTGGACCCTAACAAAAGCAGGAAATGGGTGTAATTCTCCTTTGGAGGAGGAATGAATAGCAGATCCCCGGAGGAGGCGAGGCCAGCTCAGAGAGCAGCAGCGACGTGAGAGACTCGGCTCACTCCTTGCAAGGCTGCGTTTCCTGAGAGCTTCACTCTTCCTGCTGCTCCCCAGCCTCTCCCCAGCTCTGCCAGACCCTCAGCAGCAAGGCATGAACCTCCAGAGTCCTGGCCAGGGTGCCTGTTCCCAAACCTGCTCCTCCAAGGCCATGGGGTGCCTGGGTTGGAGACAGCCAAGGGGGCCAGGGGACTGGAACGATTCGATCGAGTGGGTGACATCTCAGTTTTGCAATGGGATGAGCTTTAAGGCCGCTTCCAAGCCACACCATTCCATGATCCCACAACTCTGTGACCCCACACCTCAAGCACAGCACCACTCACTGCTTCCTTATACCCAGGATCCCCTGTGCTAAACCCCAGGAGCAGGAATTCGAGTATTTTGGCAATAAAGAGTGCCAGAGGCAGGGGATGGGGAGGGAGCCCAAATCTCTGGCATGGGCACAGTGCTGGGAACAGCAGGAGCTGCCCCTTGGGGGTGGCTCCCAGCCTGGGGAAGCTGTTGGAGGATTCCATGGGCTTCCAACAGCCCGGGAGGGCCAGGGAAGCTCCTCTCAAGTCTGAATCCCAGGATCAGCTCAGGCACTGAGCACCAAAGCTCAATCAGCCGCCAGGGCTTCATTCTGGGGCTCCGCTGTTGCTTCTTGAAGGGACCTCTGGTGCAGCAGAGGATGGGTGGGGATTGGAGAAACCTTCCTGAATCTTGGAGCAGGAGATTGATTAATCAGTGCTCGGATAATTGCAGGGCTCTGCAGACATTCTGTTCCCAGTGGCTCCTGCAGAAAAGGGGTGAGGTGGAGGATCAGGCCAGGGAGGTCGCTCACCCCAGCCCGTCCCTGCCTCGGCCTCAGAGCTGCTCCCAGGATTAAATGGTTTCTTTTTTAAAGCGAGATCTAATCTGGTGACAAAAGCTGCAGCAGTGCTGTGAGCCCATCATCTCCCTGAGAAAAGCTCCTCCAGCCTTCAAATGCTTTCACCACTCGGATGCTGGATTTCAATCCAAGGCTGAATCCGCCTCTCTTCAGCTCCAGCCCTGCTCTTGTCACACCGTGCTGTGGGATTGAAGGGTTCCCCGCTCTGTTTTCCATGTGGGAGGACACAGGCCAGGTGCTCAGATCACCTGATAACGGAGTTTTTAGCAGCATGACATCCCTAGGCCTGGCTTTCCAGCCTGTGGTTGGGTCTGTGGTGCCGCTTCCAGCTCTCCTGGTATTCCCCTGACATCCCCGCGTGTGGGTGCCAGACAAAGAGCTCCAGCAGGGCGCTATTCACTGATTTTCAGCCCCCACAGCAGGGCACACCAGTACACAATGATTCCTAATTACTCTTCCAGGGACAAATCTGCATCTCTGGATGAGGCAGATATTCCTGGGAGGGCTTCAAACGGGCTCCCTGGGTTGCTGGTTAAAAGCCAGGGTTCCTCTCTCCAGCCTGTATGGGCATGTCCAGAGTCACTGCTTTCCAAGATCCAGCCTGAGGGTTTCAAATCTCAGCCTCAGTCCCAGATAAATTCCGGATATCTGCAGTCAAATACCCCCTGACCATTAACCAGGTGTTTCAGCGTAGAAACATCCTCTTCCTTTTCTATCTCATCACTCTGGGTGTCATTTTCCAGCTTTCCCAGCAAAGATTTCATCTCTTCGTCTCCATCATTGATAAAAATGTTTCATAGCAGTGGTTGAAGTGCAGGGCCCTGGGGGAGGGAGGTGGGAATTGTGCTCCTTTCTGCTCTCTCCCCATTAGCAGCCCCCTCGGAGATCTGCCAGGGAAGCAGTTTGAATCCATCTCATCTGTGCCCTGTTAATTCCTTCTAATGCAAGTTTTAATCAAAATGTCAGGTGGAAGGAAGTCAAATGCCTCGGAGAGATCCGAGTGTGCTCTATCAACACAAGTGCCTCGCTCACCCAGCCCGGTGATCCTGTCACACACAGACAGCAGGGCTGGGTGACAACCCTGCTGGCCCTGCCACCACCGCTGGCTGCAGCT
Source organism: Pardalotus punctatus (assembly GCA_013400915.1). Lineage (NCBI taxonomy): Eukaryota > Metazoa > Chordata > Aves > Passeriformes > Pardalotidae > Pardalotus > Pardalotus punctatus. Next base: position 4,977 of record VZTX01028871.1, on the reverse strand, counting down.
CCTCGGCCTGGGGACATCACATCACCAGGTGGGACTTGTCCTAGGGATCCACGTGTGGATGAAAACGCCCCTGAGCATCTGCTCCGAGCCTATACCCACATTTCCTCCTCATTATCTAGGGAATGGCGCTCCCTGAGGAAGGGGATGAGCTTCCGATGTTGGGTGAGGAGGTCTCTGATGTTCAACCCCGATGTACATCCCAGGAGGAGCTTTCAGCGTGGCAATGGTGAAGCTGATGTGGCCTTGAGGGACAGGGGACAGTGGTCCCTGAGGAAGAGGATGAGCTTTCAGTGTTGCATGAGCAGGTCTGAGATGTTCAGCCCCGATGTCCATCCCAGGAGGAGCTTCTAGCACGGCAATGGTGGAGCTGATGGGGAAGAGAGGGACAGGGGACAATGGCCCCTGAGGAAAGGTCTCTGAGGAAGGGGATGAGCTTTCAGTGTTGCGTGAGCAGGTCTGAGATGCTCAGCCCCAATGTCCATCCCAGGAGGAGCTTCTAGCACGGCAATGGTGGTGCTGATGTGGCCTTGAGGGACAGGGGACAGTGGTCCCTGAGGAAGGGGATGAGCTTTCAGTGTTGCATGAGCAGGTCTGAGATGTTCAGCCCCAATGTCCATCCCAGGAGGAGCTTCCAGCGTGGCAATGGTGGAGCTGATGTGGCCTTGAGGGACAGGGGACAGTGGTCCCTGAGGAAGGGGATGAGCTTTCAAGGCTGGATGAGGAGACTGGAGATGCTCAGCCTCAGTGTCCATCCCAGGAGGAGCTCCCATGCCCTGGGATGTGGGGTGGGCTGAGCACTGTGGGAGGACCGGAGCTCAGGGGCTTCCCCGGCTTGCAGGATCTTTCATCCTCCATCACCACGAAGCCAGGCCAGATCTGCATTTGCAGCAGCCCACAGAAGCTGCCTCTGTTGTCTTATTTTTGTTATTTTTGAGAGGATATTTTAGCACTGAGCACATTCCCTCCTGTTGCCATGGCAGCCGTGACAGGGGTTATATACCGTGAGAAAAATACCAAAATTAATGAGTGAGTGAAAGAGCAGCCAAGAGAAAAACAAGGTTAAAAAAAGAGTTAAAACAGTAATAAAAACAATCTCCCAATAATTTGGCAGCGAGCATCCCACAGGCAAGACAGGCAGCGAACATCGGAGCCCTCCGGCTCCTCCGTGGATCCTGGCTGGGGTCAGCTGCCTGCATCCCGTGGCCAGAGCATCGCCGTGGTCCGAGGGATGCGCGGCTCCCACATCATCCCACCGACGCTCCGGATGGGGCTGCACCCATCCAGCTCCTTCCCCCACAAACCTGCAGCCCACGGTGACGCGGGAGGCAAGCGGAGGAGAAGTTCTTTAATGTGCTCATTTCCTCGCTTTTGGGTTTTGAGGATCTTTTTGTTTTTAATTGTAGAAACAAGCGGATTGTCAGAACATCTGTGTTATTAGCATTTGCTGCCCAAATCCGAGCTGCTGCTTCTCCTGCAGAGCCCAGAGCTGATGAGAGAGAGAACAGAGGAGCCTTTGAACTCCTTGCAGCAGACGGCAGCCAGGTTGCTGCGTGTGTGTTGGGGAGGGGGTATTTATTCTCTTGTAAGGTTCATTTGCTCTCCGTGTTTCCCTTTCTTCTTGCTTTCCCAGAGATTTAGCTGGATGCTCTTCCCTCGCAGGCTTTGTTCTTCTGACAAGGCCCCACTGGCACCACGAAGCAGCTGCCTCTGCATGATGCTGGAGCATCCCAGCACGGGGGACCTGGAGCATCCCAGAACGGGGGACATGGAGCATCCCAGAACGGGGGACCTGGAGCATCCCAGAACGGGGGACCTGGAGCATCCCAGAACGGGGGACATGGAGCATTCCAGCACAGGGGACCTGGAGCTCGGGGCAAGCCGGAGCCTCCAGCAGCGGCTCCAGGGGCGGTGGCACTGCCAGCACCGGAGCAGGCGGTAAGGAAGGAGCTGGAGGGTCTCATGGAATCTATGCTGTTAACTCTGCAGAGCTGCAGTCTGAGCGTTTCTTGTTGCTCACACCAGCTCTGCTTTCTGGGAATGCTGAAGACAAGGTGAGGATGGGTGACTCATCTGGAACTGGTACAGATCAGGAAGAAATTCTTCCTTGTGAGGGTGGTGAGACTCAGGGTGCCCAGAGAAACTGGGGATGCTCCATCCCTGGAAGTGTTCAGGGCCAGGCTGGACAAGGCTTGGAGCAGCCTTGTCTAGAGGAAGGTGTCTCTGCCAAATAAGGTTGGAATGAGACCGTCTTTGAGATCCCTTCCAACCCAAACCATCCTGTGATTCCTCAATGACGCCCAGGAGAAGGAAGTGCAGGGAATGACAAAGCTTCCTGTGCTGTCAGAGGGCAAAGAGCACTCTGGCCCTCTGGGAGGAGCTTTCAAAGGCAGTTGGGTGGAGGAAGAAGGTGGAGATGGACGAGGCAGCCCTGGGATGGCAGACCACCAGTGGACATGGTGTCCCCCCAGCTCCCCAGGCCACAGGTGCTGCTGGCACTGCAGAGGGCTCTGCCAGGCAGCTCCTCCGGACTGCACAGAGCTGGTTCCTGATGCCAGGACACTTTCCCCCTGCATTCCTAGACCCTGGACCTGTCCCTCAGAAATGTGTCTGAGCAGAGGCTGAGGTGACAGTCACTGCTGTCCCACAAACAGGTGGCATCCAGTGATCCGTGTATGTGCCCAGCTCCCCAGCACTCCCATGCAGCCGCCAATCGACTGCCCCGTGACTCTTGTGAAATGCAAACCTTTGGTCCCCAACAATCTCTAAAGTTTGCTTTAGAGGAGTCCCTGCTCCACAGGCAGCCTTGGATCCATGGGGTCACTCCCTCAGTTTCTCCCCTTGCTCCAGCTCTCCGTCCCTCCAAGGAGGGCTGCCAGTTACTGATCCATCAAATCTCCTGTTGTCTCTGGGGAATTCCATTCCCTCTCACTGCCCAGCTCCCCAGCTCATGCTGGATCAGCAGGGCACAGCCTGACAAACCCCACAGCTCCTCTCCCTGCCCCAAAGGTGGGCTTTGACCTTCCCTGGCTTCTCACTTCACATTTTCTGCTAAATTGGCTTCATGTGAATTGACACTCGGAGAAAAAAACCCCGCACATGGACATGGAGGAGCCGACATCTCTGCAGGAGCAGAAAGTCTGGGAGGAGAGCTGGGCTTTCCACCCTGAGGGATGCCTCTCCAGCCCCCTTTTCCTGCCTACCACGATGGAGCCCTGACAGGGGCCGAGCTTGCTTGTTGCCGGAGGAAAGCGGGGACACTTGGGAGAAAAGCAGGGCAATTTTGGGGGGGAAACGGGGTGATTTGGGGGGTGAGATGGAGCCGGGCTGCTCCGAGCAGGCAGGCGCAGCCTCTAGATGGTGCAGTCATGCAGCCGAGCTGAGCATGTGTGCAGCGAAGGGCGCTGCGCAACAGGTTGGCGTAGCTCAGCGGGGAGACGCGCTCCCGTCCTCGCTGCGGCGGAGCGGGAAGGACTTTCCAGCATCCTGGCGAGAAATCCGCGCCGCAACCGGCCCGGAAGGCGGGTGAGGGGCAGCGCCGAGGGGTGCGAGACCCTCGGAGGGTGCTGAGGCCTTTGGCAGGGCCGGGCTGCAGCTCCAGCCTCTGGCAGGGAGCGCGGCCGCTCCTTGCAGGAGCACGGAGGCGGTGGAGGCAGCAAGGGAAGGGGCAGCCCTGGAACACGCTGTCCCCAGGCCCTCGGGGGCTTTGCTCGGCCACCCGAGGTGCCGGGGTGAGGAGCTAGCTGAGGGAGAACAGCCTGTGAAGGCATCACAGGGGCGCGGGAAGCTTTCGGGAGTCGCAGGTGCTCGGTGCTGCTGCGCCCCGACACCCCGCAATAAACCCGTGATTCACCGAGGTGTGACGGCAGGGCACAGCTGCCACTCCAGCCCCGCCACCGCAGCCAGCAGGGGAGGTTTGCAGCCTGCCCGCAGCCCTGCCGGGCTGGGGGCTGAGGAGGGGTGGGCACAGCCCCCGCTGAGCTCGTTCCTAAGGAGGGACCCTGCCGGGTGCGCGGCCCCGGGTCCCTGTGCAGTGGGATTGTGGGGCTGTGAAGCGCCGGCTGGAAGAATAAATGAGTGAATGAATTATTAAGACCACCGAGAGGGGAGTGAAAGGGGAGACACGAGCCGCACGTGTGCGGGCGCCGAGCGGAGGGGTCCCCGGCGTCAGGGGTTCGGGGGGCCGCGGGGACCCCCGTTCTCCACGGGCGCGGGGCTGGGCTCGGTGCCGGCAGCCCGGAGCCGGGCGGCTCTGCCCGGCAGCCGCTGCCCGCTCGTCCCGGCAGCCCGGCCGGGCTCGGGATCTGATAAGGAGCCGGAGCTCCACCTCCCCGTGGTGGTGGCGGCGAGAGGCGGAGGGAGCGGCGGGGGGGGGGGGGGGGGNGGGGAAGGGGCCGTGCCTGCGCTGCGCTTCCCCTGCACATCCTCACACACACCGAGGGACGGAGGCGGGCACGGACCGAGCTGCCCACCGGGGCTGCCTCCAGTCTGAGCCGCCGCTCCGCCGGAGGAGCCGCAGCCCCGGCCCGGGGAGGGGGGCGGGCCCACGGGACATTTATATATTTTTTGCCCCCCCTCCCCTTTTTTTTTCTTTTTTTAAAATTTTTTTTCCTTTTTTTTTTTTAATTTTTTTTTTTTTTTCTATTTGGTTTTCATCCGTGGATAACGCTCGAGAGGAGCCGGGGGGGTGGGGGGAGCTCGGTCCCGGCGGGAAGGAGGCGATGGAGACGCCGCGGGACCAGGGCGCAGGGGCTCGGCACGGAGCTCAGCGCCGGCACCATCCAAGTAAGAGCTTCGAAGGGACCGGGACCCCCGCCCGCAGCCAGGCAGAGCCGCGGGGGGTGCGGGGGGGAGTGCGGGGTGCCCCGCGCCGGAGCTCGGCGGTGTGCGGGAGCGCGGGGCCGGGCGGCGGCGGGAGCGGCGCTGGCGAGCATCCCGCTCCCGAGCATCCCGCATCTCTCCGCTTCCCTCTGCGCCGGG
>VZTX01028862.1:0-36545 GCA_013400915.1 Pardalotus punctatus | reverse complement strand
CGGGAGGCCCTGGCGAGGCCTGGCCGCGGGGGGGGCGTGGTGGGGTCTCCCCGGTGCCGCCCCTTGCCATGGCGGGGAGCGCCGCTGGAGCCGGCCCTTCCCGGGGTCTCGGGGCCGGAGCGGGGCCGGGGTCCCCCGCGGGGAGGAGGGGTCGGGACAGCCCCGCTGGGTCCTCCGGCTTCGGAGTGGCGCCGCGGGGACAGGCCGCTCCTCCCGTGGGGACACCAGCCTGGGGTTGTGGCAGCGTGCTGCCTTCTGCCTCCCCCGGCTCGCTGCCCTGGGGAGCTTCTGCTCCTGCTTGGGAAGCGTCGCTCGCCGTTCCTTTGGGAAAGGGACGGAAGGGGGGCTCCTGCTGCTCCTTGATGTTGTCCAGCCCTTGGAGGGCCTGACCATGAAGCCCCAAGTCTTCCAGGACGTGCAAAGACTTCATCCAAAAGTTCCTCACAGCAGTCTTTTCACACAGCTATTTTATTCTCACGTGCAGTGTTGAAGCAGTGAGACTTAGGCTTGAAGGCATTTTTATGAGCCCATGCTACTTTTAGTTTTGATTTTGAAAAGAGGCCTTTCTCTCATCCTTGAAGCTGCACTTACTTGGGCTTCAGGTGGTTCAAGCTGCACGTCTCACAAATTACTTAATCATTGCTGCATATTTAGATCAATTAATGCATATTAGTTTTTATATGGGGTATTATAAAGCAGTATTTTTAATTTAAGAACCTCCTATTAGCTGGGATTGGAGCTCTGAAGGTCATTTAAAGAAGGATTTGACTGTCTTAAATACCTGAGAGATGAAACTGGGAGTAAGAACCAAAAGAACTTGTACTCGAGAAAGGAGTTTTGTTTTAGGAAGTGAGTAAGAGGAAATGATCTCAGGGTGGCATCACAGAGTGTAACCCACGTGTGTCGTGGAGGGTTTGTTGGGGGTTTTTTTAACAACTTGTTCTTTTTGCAAGCTGCAGTATCTTGCCCTCATGAGGGAGATCTGTGCCTGTCCTCAGCATGTCCTGTAGCATATGGGAGTTGTGAAGGTGAGAAGGCTATTTCTGGTGACTGCCGAGCTTGAGCAGAGTTACATCACGGCACGAGAGGCTCTGTTTGCTTTTGTAGGTTTTGTTGGGGGTGAAGAGATGAGCAATTGGAGCTGGATAGGCTTGAGACATGAGACTCTGGCGGTAAATAAGTTATGGTAAATGATGGGGGAGAGCAGTAGTGCTCTGTGTATTTGTAAGTAAATCATTATCCATATATTGATTCAAGGCAGAGACTTTTGTAACTGCTTTTCACATTTTTTCAGTGAGTGCCATAGAGCTCACTCTGTCCCTGTCCATATAAAACATGCCCAGGTTTTGCTCGGCTACCATTCATTTTTTACCTATTACTGGTAAAAAGACAAGTCGTAATAACTAGGATATTTGTCACCTCTTTCTTCTTCAGTTTATAAAGGTCATGGTATAATGAAGTTTTTGAAGTTCAGCTCTCTTCTCCAATGTGGAGCCTCTGCATTTTCAGGTGCACCTTAGCTTTGTGGAGACCTTTATGTACCTAAAGATTGCTGAGTTGTGACAAAAAAAAACTGCTTATTTTGAATGAGAGAGTTTCAGGTTGACTTGAGAACAAAACCAAGACAGAAATAAAAAGAAAGCAAATATAACATAAACTTCTCTAGGTGTTTTTTGGCTTGTACACCTTGAAATCTTTCGTCAAGGAGAGTAGAGGTGATTCCTTTATAACTTTGAGTTTATAGGGAGAAAGAAGGGACACCTGGCTAATGATTTCTTTCCTCTGTTATGTGTGCTATTGCACTACTTTTCCCATTTTGTATTCATAAATAACGAAGAAATGTTCTTTGATAGCTGGTTTGGGTTTGTTTTGTTTTTTGTTGTGGGTTGTGTTTTTTTGCATTCTAATATCCACTGTATGAATAAATGATGTTTTTTAAAAATATGCTTTACTTATAAATCACCTTGAGATTAACTGATGAGAATTTTGGTGATGTATCTTTTATGTGACCCAGACTGGCCCATAGATCTTTGCAATTCCAAGTCCTGCGTTAGTAGGTCTTTTGTGTCTTTTTTGAATATTTGTGAATTTATGTATCTGTTATATGACAGAAATATAAAAAGGCTCCTGTTTATATTTTTGTCTCAAAATTCTGAGGATTATTTAAAAGGCCACTTACTTTGAGATAAATGAGGTGGTTGATGATGTGGACTAATGTCTTCTTACTAATAGTGTGTCAAATAAAACTCTCCAAGAAAAGCAGTAAGTATAAAACAAGTCTTGCAGATGCATTTGTGAGCAGCTTCTCAGTGAAACACTTGTCTGATGTGGTAAGTGGCCCCAGAAACCAAGTTGCATTCAAGTTCCTAAACTGAGTAGAATTTAGCAGTTGTGTACATTCTTTAAACTGAATTTTTTTTACTTTTTTTTTTCTTTTTCCCACCCGTGATCTACTCTTGTTAGAGTAGAGAAACAAGAAGGCAGCTCTCTGGGTTTGTAGTATACTCTTCTATATATCTAGGAAATCACAGTTTACCAGGTGAAAAGAGCTGAAAAGAACTTACTAGGAATGACTTACACTTTCCCATGCTGGGCCTCCAAAAGCTCACCTGTTTTCAACTTTTACAGGTAACTGGAGCCCTTCTCCAGACAGGCAAGGTAAACAAATGTATATTCTTTCAGGCAGTATATGAAAGACAGGCTTTGTTTATGTCTGCCCAGTTAGTAGAGCTCGCATCATGCTTTAAGGTGCTTCAGTAATTAGAAAAATTGCTGACAGACAAAACTGGAAAATAAATGACATGGGCTCATTGTTGTTACTACATTTAAAGCTTTTACCTTCATCTTAATGAGGTGCCAGTTCCACTCAGGCTTAACTGTGTATTGCTTACCTCCACAACAGAGCCAGTTCCTTGTGTTAGGAAAAGATGGTGCTTATTACTGGTAAAAATAAGTAAAAATCAAGCTAACTTTTTCTGGGTTTTATGAAGAGTTGGTAATTAGTTACTCTCTCCTGTAGGAAGATGGACTCCAAGCTGACTCTCAGTCTTGGGAAATTGGCTTGCTGATAGAAGAATGTTGTCACCACAAAGTTTGTGTTGCTTTTCACAGTTGTTACAATCCCTGGTGACTGAAGCAGATATCCTCTATCCTGCTTTTAGTCGCTTGGTTTTCCCAGACTTAACTAATGTTCATTCATGGATGCTGTGTGTAGTGACATTGTCTCTTGGGATAGTATCTACATTATTGCAAGTGTTGTCTTGCCTGTTTATCCCACATTGCCCTAAGCTTTATTTACATGAGAGTTTTGAATTATTGGCTGGGACTGGAACTCTGCCTGAAAACACTTCACCTATAATGCAGCAGAAGCGGTTGGTTTGTGGCTTCTCTTTGATATAATGTTTTCATTAAGTAAAAACACAGAGAAGGGTATTTTCAGAAGATGTTAGTGTGCTTGTTTTGGATGTAGCCCTTTTCCCCAGTGAATCTATCATTGCACAACTTGGCATGACTGGCATTCCCTGATTGAGAGGCAGAAGCTCCAGCTTGCAGATCAAAGTGGAGCAACCGATTGGAATTCAGGTGTCCCAGCAAAACCAGGCAGTGGAAGCTTGTGGGTGGCCTCAGTGCTAGGTAGGTTTTGCACTTGTAAATCTTTAACAGTGGATTCTTGGGAAGAAAAACCCAAGTGCAGTTTGTATTACTTCTGGGAGAACTGCTAAAACTGAGCACAGATATGTTTATGAAAAATTAAACACCTCACAAACTCATAGAAGCTTTAAAACTCATAAGGGAAATGCTAATGTATTAGAAGTTTATGACTTTTTTAAGCAAAGCGTAGCTTCAAGATCCCAAAGTTTGTATGTATCTATGTAATAGGTAAAACTTTCAATCTTTAAACTGTTGCACAGGTATTCTTCGGAAGTATTTACAAATGGTGTTCAAATTAAATTTACAAATACATACCCACTCTCCCCCACCAAAAATAAATCCCACCACACAACCTGCTTGTTAAATAATGGGAGTGGGCAGACTAAATAAGTTTTTAGTTAGGTTTTTTAAAATAAGTGTGTGACAGCGTTTGGAAACAAAGTAGTCACTGCAGTTTTGAAAACAGACTCCTGATGAAAGGGAAAAGGAAACTTTGTGTTTGGACTTCTAAAGAAAACACTGGTGTGTGCCTTACTGGCAAAGACTCCTTCAGGCTCTGCTTTCATTTATGTGTGGAGTTACACATGACATGTATCAGTCCATATATTACTTCTTTCCAATTTAATTCTGCCCATTTCCCAAATAAATCGATTTCATTCTACACTGTGAGCAAATGCTGCTGTCTCTATATACATCCAGTATGCTTTGTGTCCCAGAAGTTGCATTCTCATTCCCTTTTCTGTGATGTTTGGATCTCTGTAGCAAACTGCTTGTGGTGGGAGGAACAAGGGTTGGGTGCTGAGCATTCACTCCTCTGCCTTTGTTTCTCCTAGGTTCAGGTGTCCTTCACCCATGATCCTTGAGGACAGGAGAGCTCTCTATTCCAAGGAGACTTTAAAGCTAAACACAGACCAAAAAAAGGAAGGACAGAGCGGTCAGGTAGCTCCTACACTCAGGGAGGATAGCTGAGAGAGACAACCGTATGTTGTGTTTCTTGCTGTTGTTGCACAGGGCACAGCAGCTGAGGGGGGCTGGCCAGAGGAACTGTTCCTCAGTGTGTGACCATTTGAATGGGGATTTGGCCCAAGAATAGCGATATTTACTTGGATTATGGACTTTCTGTTGTCCCAGCCTGCGTGTTAAGTGATGAGCAGGCGTGGTCTCCTTTTCCTGTAGCAGATTCAAGTTTGTGGGTTTTCTTTTAATACAAAATAATGGGAAAATCTCCTGTGGGTTGTCAGAATGTTGCTGACAAAAACGTTGGATGTATGAAGTTCTTTATCTCTTTTCCAAAATAATGACCTTTGATATTAAGATATGTCCATGAACTTTGGTTTCAGCAGATATTTTGGAAGGGGAAATAAAGCAAGGTACATTTCCTTAGTAAGTACTTAGAAATTCTTATGTCTTCATTGATTTTTCTATTATTATTATTATTATTATTATTATTGTTATTTTCCCCCTCCTCATCATAAGCTGAAGTGTTTTGTCTGTGGAAATTTACATTGGTTTTGAAATGAGGTAGAACATTAGTATAATGAGACTGTATCATAATGAAAGTAGGCTTAATTAACCAGTTATTTAAAGTAGTAATGACTGTTAGAATCATGTTTATGCTGCAGCTGCAATTGATTTTAATCTTTGAGAGAGCTGCCCTTGTTAGGAGCTTTCTGATTAATGTAGAATATTTCTGATTAATAGTTAAGGTCCTCTGTGATATGGAAAGGGAAAAACTGGTTTTCTTCCTTCTTTATGTATATTGAAGAAACAAAAGAAAACCTTAGGATTCTAAGCCAGCTGAAAAAACTTGTTTCTAAAGAGCCAGAGAGATTGAAGCAGCTGATTTCCCACTTTAGGTGAGTGCACTTAGAGCTAATGTCAGCATCTTCCAATGAGTGTGTGAAATCTCACAGCACTGTTTGCTTGATGAGGCTGGTTTTAATTATTTATGACAGTCACTCTTGAAAATGCTATCAAGATTTATGTGGTCTTGGATCAGACTACAGCATTATCTCTGCAAAAAGTGGGTAAACACAGTTCCATAAATCATGGCTATATTGATAATTTTGTACTGAGGAGACAACCTTCATGATGAAATAGCTCAGGGTCTACAGTCTGAAGTGTGTAATAGAGCCTACACATAATAGAGCTAAGAAACCACATGTGTATATCATAATGTTAGAAGAAAAAAGGCAGTTTTAGAGAATATTTATTTTATTTTCAATTTCAGTCTCTCATCAGCTTCTGAAAATCAGTGATTATAAAGCATAACACCTACGCTGTAAAAGGAGCATCTGATAAACCACAGTGGCTTCTTGTTAGCCGCTGTCTATCTGAGCAAGAGCTGAATGGCTTATTGATCATATTTCTTCCCCATATGGTTGCACATTTTTTCAGAGGTGAGGTAATTTTGGCTAGGTCCTTGTTTTGTGCATTTGGCCATTTAGATGGCTGTGGGGTATCTTAAGGGCTTAAGTGTAATATCAGTGCGGGGGAAGATGGGAGATTTAAATCACTGTGATTATATTGGTATAATTCAGTCTAGTGGGTTCTTATTACATATAAAAAGCCTTTTTCCAGTAGTTTCATAAGAAGTAATTTGAGAGTACATTTAAAACCAAACCAACAAACCCTCCAGAAGCAAGAATGCTGTTCCAGAAGAAAAAGGGGTAATTTTGCAGTTACACTTGTACATTGAAATGGGTTTAATTATCTTGTCTTAAACTGCTGTGTGTAAACAAATATTTTGTGACTTCATCACCTCGATCCTGAAATAAATAAGAAAAAGCAGTTGTCATGGATGGAAAGGTCCATTCTGTGTTTCTGCAGTTTGGGTTTTACTCAGTCTAATGATTTATACAAATGATTGTAATAATCATGTACACAATTCTTGTTTGCCATTGTCTGCGGCTCATTTGAATGAGGTATAGTCGTAGGACAAGAGAAATGGGCTTCCTTACTGTTTTCAGTGATCCTGTCAGTAAAACAGTGATTCAGCAGTATTCTGTATTTAAAGCTGTAAGTACAATACAGAAATCAGTTCTGCCTAGTAATACAAATAGCTGCTGTGTGGAGTTCTCCGTGAGGAAATCATCCTGTGTCTTTTGTGGATCGTTTATATTGCAAGGAATCTTGTGACTCAGTTTATTTTTAACTCTGTGGAGTGCTTGTTTACCTTTGCAAAGTGACAGTTTTAATGTCATTCTTTGTTAAACTTTCTTTTGAGGAAAGCAGTAGATGATGTAAGAAAAGCTGACTCATTGCTTTGTTTTACCAAATTAGAGTTTCAGGGATTTTTTCATAGAATGTGTGTTTTCATTGAGTTGTACAAAAGTAGTTGAGCAAAACCACTGAAGTGTCTGGTGATTAATCAGATAGAGACTGCTGAACATACTGATTTTGTCTGTAAGAAAATTAAATTCAGTATTTCTAGGGTGACTTAGAGGAGCAGCAACAAAATTTTGTTTTATGATCGCTTCTCTATCTCTAAGCCTAATACGCTTTTTTAATATCTTGGTTATTGAATCTGTGGAATTGAATCTCTTGCCTGCCTGGTGCATATTTTAATTTGAAGGTTTAAACCTTCTCAAATATAATTTCCTAACCAGATTGTGCCAGTTGTATTTTCTTCTAGAAGAGAAGGTCATACCTTCCTACAGAAGTTGATTTTGTAGCTTGGGATCTTAATTTCAAAGGGTGAACTATTTGAGGAGAAATTTTTAATCTTCTGGGTATGCTGAAGTTTAAAAAGGACTCATTTTGGAGCCACAAGTGGAAAATACAGAAAGAACATGAAATCTAGGAATCTGCATTGTATTCCAACTGCAGCATTAATTGTTAGTGTATCTGAATTGTGGAGAATCATCTTGCTGAGTTCAGAAAGGCATTTTGGCAGGCAGACTGACAGGGTTGGATTGCAGCCCTGTGTTGAATGACTTGTTGAATTTAGTGTATCAAAATGTATTTTATTGGAATTTAATTAGTTTTTCCTCCATGTTCCTCTCTTGACGCTAAGAAATATATGAACTATAAGCAGACTAATGCACTTCTATACAACTGTATTGACTGTTAATTTTCTTTATCTGTGGCATAAAATCATCCTCCACATGAGGAGGGGAAACAAGAATGAGCCATTGTCTGCTGCCTTGATGTGTAAAGACCTGCAAGACAGGCTAAAGGCTTTTCTAGCTTAAAATTTAAGACCTGCCTTTGACTCTGGCTGGAAAAGCAATTAAATGGTCTGTGAGCTAAGTGTGAAAATTGAGTAATGGAGGAAAGAAGGACTTGCAGTCAGTTTTTTAATGTTCTGCTATTGTTAAATCTGTTTAACATCAGTGACTGGCACTTTTTAGAGGGTGCCTCTGATCAAAGATTCAGTATGAGTATTTGTCAGAATGAGACCTAACAATGGAGGTGCTAGAACATCATCACATAAAGGCAGAGAAAATTAGAGTTGGCAGTCTTTAATTACTTTTTTTTTAATATGAAAACTCTTTGGGGATGCTTGGGGACGGTTACACTGTAAAGAACAAAAATTCCCAGACGGCCCAGTTTAAAAGGTCTTGGAGGTCACCTCTAATGATGAGGCAATGATGTAATTGGTTTGCATTACATTATTCAAGTAATCATCTTTCCTCCACACTAAAGCTTTTAGCCTGTGTGAAGAAATCACCGGTGAGAATTGGGCAGTACATTTACTTTAGGCTGTGAACTCTCATTTCATAAATGTGAAGCAGAATTCCACACCTGAATTCTGTAATTCTGAAGCTGTTTGGTCTAATCAGAGTTCAGGAAGATGTCTGTGTCTATTATGGCTTTTTTAGACAAAGTTTTTATCACTTTCCTTACTGAGCTAACCCAGCTGGAGGTTTAGAACAGGGTAAGAATCTGTCCAAGGGTAATCACAACTGATGTAGTTCATGTTCCTCACTGGCTTGTTTCTTTTGCAGATCCCTTGCAGTTGGCAGTAAATCAGGCTACAAATTCTTCTCTCTTTCTTCTGTGGACAAATTAGAGCAGATCTATGAATGCAGTGAGTATATTTTTTTCTTTTTCTCTTTTTTTTTTTTTTTAAATCCCCCTCAGTTGGCTTAATGTGGAAAGAGTAAGAACTGTTTCATTTTTTCACAAGTTGTTTGAAATTGGCATGAAAGGGACCTTAAATATAAATATCATACAAATACAAAACAGTGATTACAGGCAGGGTAAAACTATAAATCAGTGTTCCTTATTTAAATTTAGCTGCTATGGTGTGAAATTTGGTGGTAGATATGAGAACTCTGCTTTTCTAATTTTAAACCCATTAGCCAGGTTACAGAGCAGCTGGGCATAAAAATAATAATTTACTCATGTGAGTGTCTTTTGGGTCTTTATAGTGGCTGTTGGGGCACGGAAGCACTAATATGCCTTTATCAAATAAGGAAGCAAAGCCTTAATTATGGTTTTTTAGTCCTAATATTTTCTGTTAGAAAATTACTCTTTAATATGGCAGCTTCAGGCTTGTTCATCCAAAAGGGTGAATAATTCAGATTCCCATAGCTTCGCAATACTGATGACAGTTGAGTAGGATCTAAGATGAAATGGAGGGAGGTGGTATCCCCAGTTCTGCCAGCCATTCATAGACTTCCCTTTTTTGAGGTGCTAATAAGTCAACTATGAATACTATGCGTGAGTATCCTTGCTTTCTTATAAACTCCATGTGAGCAGGTGGTGCCATGTGAGCAGCAGGTAAATGTCAGCATTTATAGTGGGATCCCATGACAGAGCTGTCCTGAGACTCCATTCCCCAAGTGACCTGACCCTGTGGCATCTTAAGTTTGGAAATGGGGTGTGATTCAGATCACCTATTACCTTGGATGACAGCCTGGTTCTGTACACACTCAATGGAGTGAAGTAATTGTGGGGTTCAAATTAGGCACCTGTGGTCAGGCTAAATTGTGTTGCAGCTACATCTTCCTATTTGAGTCATGGTCTGGTTGTACTGGTTAATAAGTGGCTTGGATTCCATTTTCTTCCATGGAGTTTATGTACCTGACCTCTGCAGTATGTCAGGCACTTACAGGCCTGATATCACCCCAGGAGACTCCGTAAAGATGATTCCTGTTACATGAGACACTGAAAAATATCCTGAGCGGTCGACTGCACTGTGCAGGCCTGCATCTTCTGGGTAGTCCTTGAGGGAAAAAGTACAGATTGGATGAAGTGCTGTGCTCAAAATCTTGCAATAAACTGATAAAGCAGCTGGAATTAGAATTTTGACCTGCTGATTCCAGTCTTGTCTTCAAACTGTTCTGGGGTGCTTGTGTTGACTTAAGCTCTTTGATACTTTAAGTGTTCTGAGTGTTACATCCGTAAAAGCTGGGCACAGTATATGAGATAACATTTAGCAGAATGGTTTGGGTTGGAAGGGACCTTAAAGATCATCCAGTTCCACCCCCTGCCATGGACAGGGTCGCCTTCCTCTATCCCAGGTGGCTCCAAGTCACATCCAACCTGGCCTTGGACACTCCCAGGGATGGAGCAGCCACAGCTTCTCTGGGCACCCTGTGCCATGGCTTCACCCCCCTCACAGGGAAGAATTTCTTCCATATGCCGAACCTAAATTTCCCCTTTATGAGTTTGAACCAGTTACTCCTTGTCCTCTCACTGTGGAAAATTCAATGGTTTGGCCTGTGGAAGCCAGACAGCCTTGGCTCCAAGCAGGTCAAAATATTGAGAGGCTGTCACTTTCTTTGTATGAGTCAAATAATTTTCAGTCTTGGACTTGCAAACCATGCCTGTTAAAACCTGATATGAGGGTGGAGGGCTTCCTGTGTTGGGTACCTCCTTTCCGCAAGGAAAGGTATCTTGAGGCCTCCCAAACACGGTGCCTCCCACTTCCCAATTTAGTTAAAGTGGGTCTAAAGACTTTTTGTGTTGTTTTGAGTGAGCACTGTTAAGGACCCCTCCCTCTCTTCTGGAAGACTGATCTGCCAACTCTTGTGTAGGTGTTTAAGCTAAACTGCAGAATATGCTTCAGCTGTCTTGTGTTTGAGAGAAATACAAAAAAAGATGGGAGATTTGGCTGCTCCCATCACTGACTTCTCCTGTGGCTGCAAATCTCCTGACTCCCTGTGCAGTTGATCCCACTGTAAAAACAAGCATTAGATAGGAGGGTGCTTTAAGGCTTAATGAATGCTTCTAACATGCTTCATGTTCGTGGATTAAAATTGGAATAAAGGCGCAGCTGATCATAATCTAGCTGGCTCTAACCAGCTCTTGTCTGTGATGCTACATGCTTTTGTTTATGAAACTAATCTTGTTATGTATTTGCTTGTTCTCCCCTCACTGCTGATACTTAATTTGTTTTGCAGTTCTTTTTGTTCTTACTCTCTTCTCAATCTGAGTTTCTGGCAATGCTCAATTCTGTAGTGTAAAGGAGATAATACTAATAGAAAATAAAACCTGTGAGTAACAGCATTGCTATAGGGCTTTAGTGCTGCTAAATATATGATTAATTCAGGTCAACTGAACGTAGGATGGGCAGTATAGCCTGGTACTCTCTTGAATAGTTGCTGTTGGGAAGCATAAATTACTTGGCAGCTGTGAAGAGATTTTATCTCTTCTTCCTGTTAAAGGAAGACAAAGGAGCAGAGGTGAATCCTGTATTTTTTAAGTGAATTTAATTAAGTGCCCATTACAAAGCCTTTCTCTAAAGGTAGCTGTCTGTATTATAGTCTTTTTATGGTGAGACTGAAGGATTATCAATACCTTTGAGGCATTTTGCTTATTGAAAATATTTTCTTCTGTCTGGTTGCCGAGTTCTTGTAGTGCTGTGTGCCTTCCCTGGTGCCCACCCTTCCCATCAGTGCAGCATAGGACAGCACTTTTTCCATTTGAATCTCTGCTGCTATTCCTCTTCTGAAATACCAGTTTTCCTGCCTGCCTGGGAGGGTGACAAATTCCAGAAGCTGTGTCTGAACACTGTTGTCCCCTGGATGGGGAAAGAAGCTGTGCTTGCCCTGGAGCTGGGAGCAGTCAGACTGTGGGTTTTGGGTCTCTGTGTACAGTCTTCTGACTCTTGTAAAAGGATGTCATCATTTTGAAGGACTCCAGGCTTAGATGGAAAGCTGATAACCCATCCTGTAAAATATTTGTGAGTCTTTTATGTAACTACTCTGATTCAACTAACACAGACCTCTGTATTTCAAAGTCTCTGCATACATTTATTGAAGCAGAGATTTTTGTGTTTCTTTTTCATGTGTTTTGTGTAGTATCGGGAAAATGGAGAACAATTCCTTGAAAACAAAGTAATTACTAAAATGCATTATCCCTATTGCATGAGAAAATTGAATTTTCAAAGCCTCTGTGAGCTGTTATGTCTTCTCTGGAAAAGTACCATATTAAATACAAGATGTAGATAAAAGTCAATTACATTGCAGGGAGTACTGAAAATGCGTAGTGTAAACCTCCTTTTTCATAAGAAGGCTGTTTCTCTGAAAAAAGTGTAGAACATTAAATATTTTGTGTTCATTTTCTTGAAATAACTGCCCAGGCAAAGCACTTTGAAAGCAGACACTGAGGCAGTGTCATATACTGAGAACGTTGAACAGAATTTTTTTCATGGAATTTCTGTCACTGGTGATGGGAACAGTGCAAATTAATTACTTAATGTTTCTCTTGGCCAAAACAGAAGCCTTCAGAAATGAGCTTTTGGGTTGTTTTTTGTTTTGTTTTTTTTTTTTCTTTTTACTGTCAGTTTTATGGCTTGGAATGTGTTAAGCATTGAGCTAATCCAGAAGCTGACTCCTGAAAAATTTGTTTTGATGGATCAAGGCCAAATGCTCGAGTCATTTACTTGTCTTGATTGGGTTCTGTAATGAAAGGGCAGGTGTAGCCGGTGGCTATGAACAAACTGCAGAGCATTGGTAAAACCCTCTCCAGTTTCTTCCTGCCCTGAGAACTGTCCACTGTGTCCCTGGGGCTTTTGGAGAGGAGCTTCAGGGGATGGGAGAGGGAGGCACAGATGCCAGGATAACTGGTGGGGGGACTTGGCCTCCTGCCAGCTTGGTCCAGTGCTGTGCTATAATCAAATGTTCTGAAAGTACTTCTTCGCCAGAGATCCTGGACTCTCCTCCCTCCTGCTGCCTTCTTCGTGCAGGGATTTGTGCTCCTCCCTCCTTTGCTTTCAGTGCTCCCAGAGCAGAACACTTGGCAAATCTGATGTTTTATGGCTCTGCATGAATGCTGGGCATCAGTGATTCCTGCACATTGTTCTCTTAGGGCCTGTCATGTAAAAGATGGTATGTGTGAAAATGCTAATCGGTGGCTGCAGCAGTCTTGTGGCAAATGAGCTTTACCAGCTTCTCTGAGTACTATAACCTTTATTTCTTCATGGAGAGATATGTGGATATGCCAAGGCTTTTGGTCATCAAAAAGCCTTTCATGCATAATATGGCTTTAAAAACAAAGCAAAACCCAAACACACACATGCAAAAAGCCTAAAAAACGTTTGCTTTCCTGGATTTCTGCAGAGATAAAAGAAGATTGTGAAATTCTAGAATTCTGGGGTTTATAGCTTTGGGAATTTTTTTCTGTTGGATTCTGGGCATGGGGAGTAGACACTGTTCTGAAATGAACTTGTGTGACACCTTGGGCTGGGGGAAGGAAATCTTTTGAAATCAGCACTCACTGTAGATTTTCTGCTTTAAAAGCCTGTCCCATGTCCCACCTTGCCTCTGAGCTGTTGTGGCAGAATGTTTGTGGCATTAGACTATTTTTACATAGACTGAATCTGTGATTCTATGATTTTCTTAGACAGTATTTCCTGTTGATGTGCATCATTCTTCCCTGAAATCTCCCTCTGTATTTTTCCCTTGTTCCTGTGGTTCGTCAGCTGACACAGAAGATGTGTGCATTGTGGAGAGGCTCTTCTCCAGTAGTCTGGTGGCCATAGTTAGCCTTAAAGCTCCACGCAAGCTGAAAGTTTGTCACTTCAAGAAGGGGACAGAGATTTGCAACTACAGTTACTCCAACACCATCTTGGCTGTCAAACTCAATAGACAGGTGAGTAGTGATTTTGCTTGGTGAAAACCTGGGAAAGGAGTTGTGGATCTTATTTTGGCACTTCCTCTGCTCATTGATGTCTCTTCCTTTGGTGACAGAATTACTATTTTAAATTTAGTCGTACTTTTCCAACTGTGGCTTCTGTATGGCATCTCAGTACTTGTATTTGGTTAAGTATTTTTGGTTCTATGTTTATGTATTTACTTAGGAAAATGCCCTGAGTAAGCTAGGCATGCTTTGAGTAGGAGGTTGGACTAGAGACCTCCTGATGTCCTTCCCAGTCTGAATCATCCTTTCATCCTAAATGTGAAAGTATGTGAGACTGACAATTTCTCTTCAGACCAAAATTTAAAGTTATCTATTAACTTCTTATGTTTTTAAATGCTGTTTGCTGAATTCTTTCTAAAAAATGTCACTCAGCTGGTGAATTTTGTAAGTACCTGGAAGCATAGTTTGCTGTATGACTAAGTTATTAGTAGGCTCTTCAGCAAATAGACTTCTCTGTCTTTAGCCAGCTCATTCAAACTAGAGAGAATGGTATCTGAAGGAGAAAATCTTAATGTCTGTCTTTGCCCCCAAAAATTGAGTGTGGGAGGAGATGTTTGCTGTTTGAAGTCATGAGAGAAACAGTGGGTAATTTGATTTCTGGCATAGGGAGTTAGTGTTAAATGAGTAACGTCTAGTTAGTCATCCAGATGTAGTCTACGAAGTGTAAATGAGATGATGAAGAACTTAATAAGAGTTTTTTTTAAAAAGCCATTCACAAATTATTATGGATAAGTAATAGGCTTTATGAATGGTTAAAAGGTCTTGTCTGTTTCTTCTGTTTAGAAAAAACATTGTATTATTTCTACATGTAAATTGGCCACTTGATGGGGGGAAAGACATATGTGCAGGTGCACAATAAGAATTAAGTGAAGGTTTCTGGCTTGTTGACTTAAACTATAATGGGAATGACTTCAGTTTGCACTGGTGTGGGGTGCACTGGTCAGTTCAAGTCACCAGGTGCAGTGTTTGTGTCAAGAGTTGGATCTTGTGTATCATCTGTCAGACTCCTCTCTCCATCAAGTGGGTACAGCCTTTTCTCTATTGGAAGGTACCTGCTGCATTTTTGGACAGAATTTTTTAGGATTGATAAATCCATATAAACTCAATTTCCATGTCACCATTTTGTTCTCTTTCCCTTTATTAGAGGCTGATAGTATGTCTGGAAGAATCTCTTTATATACACAACATACGAGACATGAAGGTATTACATACAATCAGGGAGACACCTCCCAATCCCGCAGGTAAATATGATGGTAGAATCCAGCATAAGTCTGAAAAGTGCTTTCTCTGTCAGTGTAGAGGTTCCTTATAGGGAACTGTAGTGTTGTTAATTCTGCCTTCAAATAAAAGTAACAAATACAAGTGTTGTCCGAAAGCCTATGTGTTTGATCCAGCTGAGAAGAAAGTAGCAGACTCTGCCTTAAACTGCATCTTCCCAATATTTTGGTCCCTGGAATGGATGTGTTGAAATGTTAGAAAGAAACAGTAGAGTGAAAACTGGATTTTGTCAGCACTTGGTACAGTTCAAGACTTTGTCAGGTTAATACTTTAGGAATCATGGCAGACATGGGAAGTTCTACTGTTTAATCAGTTCCTGTAGCTCTATTGGTATTCTTCCTTTCCTGTTTTATATTAAATTTATGCTAAATAGTTGAATATATTGCAGGTTGACTCTGTGATTGCTCATCCTTGGTTCCATTTCTGTTGATAATCTGAGTTATTTTTGTGACACTCAAGCATAGAATCAGTTTTACTGCATAGGTCTTGGAATTTGCCTGTTTCTAATTCTGTTTCTGCATCCCTTCTAGGGTTGTGTGCTTTATCAATAAACAATGATAACTGCTACCTGGCCTATCCAGGAAGTGCAACTATTGGAGAAGTACAAGTCTTTGACACCATCAATCTGGTAAGAATCTTTGAATGCTGTTTCCAGCTCTAGAAAATTACTTAACTTGCTCAGAGAGGAATTACTGGATGCTTAGGTTTCTCTGCATCAGTTTGCAGCATCTCTTGTAGCTGGCCTTTACAGAATGTCAGTAAAAATACAAGTGCTAATACTCGATTTGATAAGTGGAATTGGGCAAATGGGTGGAACCAAGTAGTTTCTGTTTGAATTGTCTTCCTGCTGCTTGTACTCTCTGTGCATATGCTTCAGTGATAGTTTTATGTACTTAGCAGTTACTGAAAAAAAATAGAAACTGTTGTCCATAATGTGAAACCCATATTTGCCTTGAATGTGCTTAAATATGCAGTCTCAAGCTGCACACGTGTAGCTTTTAACCTCTACTGTTCTAAGGTTCTATTTTATTGATTTACTGTAGAGAGCTGCCAATATGATCCCAGCTCATGATAGTCCCTTGGCTGCTTTGGCATTTGATGCAAGTGGTACTAAACTTGCCACAGCTTCAGAAAAGGTAAGGGAGCTTTTGATTGCCTTGCCAACAGTGATAAAAATCAAATTTGTCATTGAGTGTTTTAAGTGTGCACAGTTCCATGTGCAAGTGCCAAGAAAGAAGGCTTACGATTACAATGGGAAATCTAAGTTAAGAACTGTTAATGATATTTGACACAATTTCCATGCTGTGAAATATTGGATAATAAGGTTATTTAAATAAAACATTTTAATCTGGCTGTAATTAGGGCAGTCCTCTGAGTGTTTCTCCCTTTAGTGCAGGATACTTATTAGAAATTAGTTGTCTTGTTTTGATGCTGTCTTCCTAATGAAAACAAGACAGTTAAAATCAGAATAGAGAGAAGTGCCTCACTAGTCTTTGGCATGTGATGACAAATTGTTCATGTAATGTGCATAAATTAGAGAGTCTGAAGCTTCTGCTCTTTGAGTAATAAGCTTAGACTATAAAGGTATAACTGATGAAATCTGAAAAAGGCACAAAGACATCCAAGTGACTGCACTCATGGTACTTGTCTAGTGTGGTCGTTCTCATGATCAAATATGATAAGAAGGGCTGGGTTTGATGCACAGCTTGTTCTCTACATTAGTAGCTCCCACCTCTTGTTTCTGTACTCTTCAAACACATCCTACAAACAAGCTCCATAAATACTTCATGTCGTATGTGGGGTGCATCACAGCAATGAGTTAACAGCAAAGTGGTTTGCTGCTTCTAGTTGTACTCTGCTTGCTAGAGCTAATACACAATGAATGAACTTGAAATGAAATTTTTTTTATTTATTTTTTTCTTTACAGGGGACAGTAATAAGAGTGTTTTCCATTCCAGAGGGACAGAAACTCTTTGAATTCCGAAGAGGAGTGAAGAGGTAAAGTTCAGCTGGGTTAATTACTTGACACTCATTCCTTATGGTTGATTTCCAGTATGTTCAGCAATTGAGCTGGCATCCTGATTTTTTTTTTGCTGGTTTTCATCTTCATTCATCCCTGCATGTATGCTTATAACAGTTTCAGCTTGAACGTTTTCCAATTTCATTCCTTTGGACTTGACTATTCTACAAATCAATCCTGTCAGAATTGTACTCCCTCTTGCCTTTTAAAAATTTATTGCTGAGGGAACTTGTTTAAAGTGGGTCACCTTTTGTAGGATATATTGTATTCTTTTGGCAATTGGAGGCAGTGCATCTAATATTCTCACTCTCTTCTAAATCCTTTTAGTGCTGTGGCCATTGATAGCCATTGTGAAATGGTATTGTGGTTTGTGGTAGCAGTAAATCTGTAGTTCTACTGTACTTTATACAGGGCTGAGACTGAGTTAGATTGTTACTAATTGATCCCCATATCTGGTAAACACCAGAGCTCAACATCATTAATCTTACGCTTGAATAGCCTCAAGAAACTATCCGAGAATTCAGAATGCTTATTATTTAAGGGTTTTTTTGGTTCTTTGCAAAGTAGTGATGAGTTTAGAAATCTGCTTAATTAAGCAAAATGTTTTGACTTCACTGTTTTTCTTTTTTCTTTTCTTTTCCCAGGTGTGTGAGCATCTGTTCATTGGCTTTCAGCATGGATGGCATGTTTCTGTCTGCATCCAGTAACACGGAGACGGTGCATATCTTCAAACTTGAGACTGTGAAAGAAAAGTAGGTTTCAAAGGTGCCTTAGATTTTTCAAGGAAAAGGCTTAAAAGTTGTCTCTGCTCAACTGCTCTGTCCCTTCTCAAAAATGTGGACAGACTTCTTTTGAACACTTCTGTAAAGTAAAAGGGCATAAGAAGTCACTTCTGAATCAGCATCTGCAGCCAAGCTGTGTACTGTTCTCCCACTGAGTAGAAAAGGTGTTTTTCTGCCAAAGAGAACTTGGCCATCCTTCATAGAGGAATGTGGAATAGCTCTAACATTTTCAGTTACATTTGTTTCACCTCCTCTGACATCCATATGGGAAGAGCTATCTCAGCAATGCGTTCCAGCAGCATATAGGGGCTTTAAAAGGCACCAAGTTGTAAAATGTTCCTATTTATGATGTGAGAGGACAGTCTTAATTACATTTTGGTGGAAGTTATTGGAAACAATGATTTGCTCAGTGATAAACAGATTAATAAAATCCTAAAGCATGGCACTTTCCAGTAGATTCTGCTCTTGTGTAATGAATGTTATAAAATGCAGTCTTACATGCAGAAGTATCAGTTTACAATCAAATATTAAATAACAGGCTGAGGGTATTAGAGGACACATTATGTCCCGTAGCACAAATGAAGTGTGGTAGAATTCTCAAGGGTGTTAGTTATTTCTGAAGAGAAACAAATAGCTGCTTAATACCTTAAAAATAAAATGTTTTAAATAGTTTACACACTTTTCTCTCCAAGGTGAAGGCAAAGTCGGTCACTTTTCTCTTCTGACTTGTAGACCTCAGGAAGAGCCTACAACCTGGACAGGTTACTTTGGAAAAGTGCTGATGGCCTCAACGAGCTATCTGCCCTCTCAAGTAACAGAGATGTTCAACCAGGGTAGAGCCTTTGCTACAGTCCGTCTGCCCTTCTGTGGGCACAAAAACATCTGTGCACTTGCCACGTGAGTTCAGAAATGGAGCCTGCACTCCCCACCCTGCTGGGTTGTTTGGGCTCTGGAGAGGCTGCCACTGTAAAACACAACTTCCTCTGCAGCAGAGCAATGGGTCACCTGTGATCATTCCGGTTTAAGAGCAACGTGTCAGAGCTAACACCTCACAGTCCTGTGAGGAAAGGAGGAAAGGGCATAATATTTGGATAGGAATAGCCCATTTCTAAGTGTTGTTTAAAGATGTCTTCTAAACATGTCTTTTAATTTTGAAACAAGAATATTGAGAACAGACCCATGGGCCTTTATGGCGTTTGCTTCCATTAGTGCTATGGGGAGTAATGCTGTATGTTGTTAGTGAATTGCAAAATTAGGCAATCCAGCCTAACCATTAAAGAAGTCTTTGAAAGCAAGTTCATATAATTCTTGTCTCTAAAACAGCGTAGCATTCATTAAAGTTAATTTTGAGGACTAAATCTAATCTTTTATGCTGTCTTCCTCAAAGGCAGGTCCCATTTGGCACAGCTACCAAAGCAATAAGCTGAGCAGTAGTAAACTTATTTTGTGGGGGTTTTATAGTTTTTATGCTAAATTGACTTCATGTCTGTACTCTCAGTCCTCTGATCTCAAAGCACCCTTTAAGCAATAATTAAGCTTTGTAACATTTCTCAAATAAATAAATCCTTCCCGTTAGAATATTTGTCTCTGTATTTGCACAGAGCTTGATAACAGGATGGTAACTTCTGAATCTGTTTTACTGAGTTATATGTAATTGCTTGATTCCTGTGGCATCCTGTTAGCCCCAAAATGTGGGTATGCCGTAATTTTTTTACACACAGTTTTTTCCTGGGTGCTCTAATTATTAACAGCATTCCCTGTCTAGGAGCAAGAGTGTGAAAAATAATGCCTTAAAGTCATAGAATCATTTAGGTTGGAAAAACCCTCTAAGATTGAATCCAGCCATTAAATCATGGGAAGGGAGGAGAGTGTGGTTTCTTATATTATTTCATAATCTGTTATTTAATAATCTCTCCTCTAAACCTTTCTAGAATCCAGAAGATCCCTCGTTTGCTGGTGGGAGCTGCTGATGGGTATCTGTACATGTACAACCTAGACCCCCAGGAAGGAGGCGAGTGCACACTAATGAAGCAGCACAAGTAAGTCCACATCAGCTGAGAACTGTTGTATTTTATTTCTTCTCAAAATCCAGTTTGTTCCTAAACTTAGTTCTCTTCTGGAAAAGTCTTACTTCAAAGAGCTCCTTTCTTCAAACTAATCTTTTTCCAGACCTCTGACATGAACAAGTAACTTCAGAATCCCCCTGAGCCTTCCTTCCAGGTATCCACTACACCAAGCACCACTTTACCAGCAGAAATTTAATCCTGTCCCAGTGCAGGGAGGGATCAATCGCTGTTCTCTGGGTGCTCCTGTTTCCTCTTGGCACTTTGAGTTGAGTTACTTAAACAAGAACTTGAAACGAGTGACACCGTCCTCTTCATCAATAAATGAAGTGGTTACAAACATGAGAAAGATGTTACTGTGACTTCACAGAGGGGAAACTGGCCTAAGAAATTATCCGTGTTCTCTCTCTGCTGGTGTCCTTATTAAACTTCCTTGCATATAGGCCAGGCAGCTGATGTTCTGTAATAGTACTGTAAAACACTTACAGAAATAGGACAATGCACTGTATTTTTTCAATAAGGGTTGGCAGGAAAAGCTAGGGTAATATAGTCAGATTACTTGATCAATCATAGAATTAATGATAATAACTCATAATGATAATCCAGGTTTGCAGCTTTGGTCAAGCAACAATTATAGTTGAAAATCAGACATTTATCTGAGCATTTGAGGCATGACCTGTGGTTAGAGATGAAGTGAAGCCTCATAGAAGGAAGGTTTTACCAAGCTGTCAATCTTTGAAATGTTCTAATACTTTCTTGAGAGAGTTTTCTAGTATCTGTGTATGAAGCAACCACTAATGTTGTGGACAGAGATCAAGACAACCTACAATACTGCTGATTGGAATGGGGTTTTTTAATCATGCAGTCTTTTCTTGTGTATCTTTTTCCTACTATAAGCTACTAGGATTTAGATCTGATGTTTTGTCAGAAGCAAACATGATGCTGATGAGTCTTCAGAGAAATACCAAGCTTTGTCAGGTGCCTTCTTGCCAGGCCTCTGGAATGGAGGGACCAACTTCCTCCTGTTGCATTTCTCTGTATATTATTCTTGCACATCAGATGAAATATTTTCCTAAAACTGTCCTCTGCCCAGGTAGGTCAGCTCTCCAGCTAAACCCTCTCTTCCTGGCAGGCTCGATGGCAGCATGGAGCCAGCCAACGAAATTCTGGAGTCTGCATCCCACGACCGGCCGCTGGTAGCGCAGACGTACAGTGCCGCTGTGACTAAAGGTACATATGTGCCTTCCTCACCCACCAGGCATGGTAAGGAGAAGGCTGGGAATGGGGCAGGGAGCATCTCTGCCTGTTGCTTCCTTCTAGATGGCTGCGTGAGCTGGTCCACGTCCGCACCGAGCTTTGCGTAACCGCGCGTGCGAGGTGGAGCCTTGGTGAGCAGTAGGAAAAGAGCACTCGTGGTGTGCAGTAGCTTTCTGTAGATGGATCACTTGTCTTTGCTATGTTCTGGGTAGAATTTTGTCTTGAATTGTGCTTGATTGCTGTAGTGCTAGTTTCAGTACTTGCCACGTGGTTCTTGGGGCAGTTCTGCACCCAGGCCTTGTGCAAAGCATCTGAATTACAGCCCTGCTTTTTTTTTTAAATTTTTTTTTTTTTTTTTTTGAGAAAGGTTGATAAATGCTGCAATTGTTCCTTTATGGGAACAGCAACCTTTTAGCCTGATTCACTGCTCTGTTAAATCAAGAGAATGAGAACTTGGTTAATGCTGCAGTTCTCCAAGTCAGTGGAGCTTTGCTATGTCTGGCATCCAGGTTAGTGCCTCGCTGCAGAGGGAGGACAGTGGGCACGAATCACATCTGTACTGCACTGCATCAGTGGAGACAGAAAACCTCAGCCTGCCCAAAGCACCAGTATGCATTGCACACACACACGGGAGTTTAACTGTGATCCTGAACTGCTCTTGGCTTGGAGAAACGCAGTCATGAAACAGAGTCATGATAAAAGCAAACATAGGGTGGCAGTGAAACTATTTCAAGCAATGCCTGGTACTTCAGCTCTACTGATTCACTCTGGATCCAAGCCTTAGTTTGTTGCTGCTGATTCCCCAACTCCTTGTTCCTTTCTCTCCAGCCTATACGGATGACCTGGGTGCTGTGGGTGGAGCTTGCCTGGAAGATGAAACCAACTCACTTAGATTGGACGAAGACAGTGAGCATCCCCCCATGATCCTTCGGACAGACTAAACTTGGACCTGTGAACTCACTCCTGAAGCAGAGAACACTGGCTTGATGTTTCTTGAGGAATCTCGTGTTATGCTGCTATGAACTTTGACATGACTTGGGAGAGAGGATGACAGACTCTTACAGTTTTAAGTCGTAGCTGTAGTTCTAATTCTATACAATTGGAAAAATATATGGTTTTCAATTCAGTGGCTTTTAATCTTGCTTATCCATTTTAGCTGTGTTCATTTTTTTTGTTGCCAAATCCTGCTGTTTGTGCAGCCCTCAGAGCCTACTTAGCTTTGCATGCGTTCATGTGCCAAGCAAGCATAGGAGGGGGAGAGAGAGAAGCCACTTTATAACAAACTCAAGTTTGTATTTTTTTTATATATGTATATAATATTTAGCCTATATAAGGAAGGAGTAGAGAAGTGGTTCTGGAAGCTGAGATTAGTTCTGCACTGACAAAGGTCCAAATGGTTTCCTGTGCATGGGCTTGCAGGCATACCTAGTGACTGACATGCAACCTTTCAAATGCAATGGCCTGTTTTTTTGGGTTCTCCCTTCCCTTTCCTGGACCATTTTGTTAATTAAAATTCCTTCTGAATGTTGTGTATTTGTGGGACTGTTCTGTTTGTTGGGATGGAAAACTGGAAGTGTTTCCCTGCATAAGGATATAGAATATAGGAAGTGCCTTTACAAGGAAGGAAAGGAGCTGCTGCAGGAAGAAAAGCTAGAATGAGGGAAGGATTGTTAGAGAATCTTGTCTGTACACCTCTGGTACTTGGGTGTCTGTAGTGGCTGAGAAGCTTGTGGGTTTTTGAGAAAAGACTTGGAATGCACTTTCTTTCCTGTAGATTGTCCTATTTTCTTGGCAAAGTAGCAATAACCTCTTTTTATACTTTTTTTAAGTCATCCAAAGCAAGGATTCTGTCAGGCTGGAGGGAAGTCTGTGTAGAGTTTGGCAGCCCCACTCTATAAACAGCCTTAAGGTTTCCTGCTGGAGGCTCTCAATTCCTGCTTCTTCTCAGTCTGGGGCTGAGTGTACTGCTCTAATAGTGAAAGTTCTTGATTTTTGTTTTCAGATACTGATGTAAATATAAATTACTTTGAAAACTTAATTTACTTCTGGGTTCTCTTCTGCTGCATAACAATGCTTTTCTTTCTATTTTTTTTTTTCATTTCCCCTCTCATTAGAGTACCTCTTATGATACACTCAAGGACTGGTTGTCTCTTTGGCAGTTTTGGAATAAATCCTTAACTGCCCTGACACTGTCTAGGGCTTTCCAAGGCTGAGCAGTGCTGCAGACTATTTTTAGGGTTGTAATGTGCCTTCTCTTAAGTCTTGGATAACAGTTATTGAGCAAGTGATTAGTAAAGTACTTGGTGAGTGTTACTTCCCTTTGCCAAAACGAGCCTGCTTTGCCTTCTGTGTAGCAATGTGGGTTGTTTCCTTTCCCTCTACTGACTGCTTGCAAAGAAGTAAAACTTCTAAAAAGAGTCAAGGAAATTGCAGGTCTTGTGAGGAGGACAGAGGCCGAGTGTTCCAGCTATGTGTGAATTCCCTACCACAGCTAGGCAGTGATGTTCTTTTAGGATTTGGTAGCATGAGCAAGTCTTGTCTGGAACAATAGCAGGCAGTGGGCTCTGTCCCCAAAGCCCTGTGTGGGCAGGTGGGCTTCTCCTACCTCTACAAGTACAGCAGAAGGTGGTAGACCCTGCCAAGAGAGCTCTCTGTCAGGGAGGCTGCTCTGAGTCCGTGTCAGGGGAAGGTGTTTGTACACAAGTGTGTGTGGGAGAGAAGGGACAGGCTTGTTTATTTACTGCAAACCCTTGACAGTCCTAAGTAGTTGGTTGGAGTGGCTTGTGGTGTCCTCTCCAGAACCCAGCACATTCACAGCAAACCCGAGTCATGCTGAAATCTCGCTTAGTCTCTTGACTTCGAAGGTCTGGCTGACAACTCAATTCCATGGTCTGCAGTTATTTATTTATTTTCTGCTTTACTGCTCTCAGCTTTGCTGCGATGTTCTAAGCTGCAGAGTGAAATACAAATCTTGAAGTAAATATAAGCTCAGTGAGCTTTGCTGGCAAACTGAACCACCCAGGAGGTGTCTGCTCATTCCAGACTAAAGCTGGTTAACATTCCTGGTGACATCCTTGGAGGCTTGGCCTAGACCCCACAAGCACAGTTAGCAGTAAACATGCACCAGCAACACAGGTCTGCTAAGCACACAACTTTTACAACTCTTGAGTGTAACAAAGGCCATGTTACACCCTTAAATGTAATTACTAACTTTACTGTTAAAAATGGAGAACATTTATTGTACTAATTTTATCCCCTTCTTGATTTTCACACCTTATTTTCTGCAGGTGAGTTGGAGATCCCATATTCGCTGTATTTGTGTCTTCCATATGCTGTAGTGTGTTCCTGCTCCTGAGCCACACACTGTGGAATTGCTGTGCCCTGCTTGGTTCACTCTTAAATAGAAGCTGAAAGCCAGTTAAAGTATCTTCTTGCTGTTGTAACTGGGAAAATTTTTTGTAGAGCAAAAATATTAATGTTCTGAGGTTAGCAACCAGCTAGGAGGGTGGAGCAGGTTGTTTCTGGTCCCCACTGGCTGTGTATTTGAGAGTGGTGACAGTAGTTTGTCTTAAGTTCGTCGCATGAGGATATAAACTTTTTCTCATAAAATATGACTAATGTAATTTCCCTGTGATGGCCTTAGGCCCTCAGTAACCACCCTGTTGTGGTATGCTACCAAAGTTAGAAGCCTTTCAGGTTGGGGGTTTATCCCAGTGACACAAAGATGTATTTCTATTGTTTTGGTTTTTTTCTTTAAACATAACCAGAAATGCTGTTTGCAGCTGCATCCTCACCTGAGTATGGAGCATGTGATTGCACTGTTGTTCTCTGTGAATCAGGTGGTGTCTAAACATTTCTGTTCTGATGCTCTGATAGACCCAGGGTAAGCCAAGGAGGCTCTAGCCCTGTGCTGTGGCCATGGGTTCCTGGTCACAGGGTATGGGAACACCTGTGCAGCCCCTCTCAGTTTAGACTGACCTTCCTTGGAAGGACAGTGTTTGTTCTGTACAGTCTGTCTCTCTCTCCATATGGGCTGCACTTCTTGATAGCTTTTAATTCAGTGGAAGGTTGGGGCAGAGAACTGAAACAACCAAAGCTGGGGAGGGGGGAACACTGAAAAACTTGGAATCCTAAACTCAGGTCTTAGCTTGCAGTGGGATCAGTTCCCAGTGAGTACCGTAGGGAAGGAGCTGTTTCTCTTGATGTGCAAATGGGCAGCAAATGCAGGTCCTTGGCTGCTGTCTCGACATCTGTCTGTTTTCTCTGTATTTCAAGTTCTGAGGCAGAAAGCTTTTATCTGCCCTGGTCTCTTCTTATGTCACTGTTTCCAAAATACAAGTGATAGATATGAATCTAGCAGTTAAAAGGCAGGGCCTGGCAGAGGAGGAGGAGGAAGTAGAAAGCATCAAGGGGTTGGTAAAAGCTGTTTGTTCTGATGCCCTGTTGAACAAGACATTGGCACGGGTGCTCCCTCTGGGATCAGGTGTGTGCTTGTACCTTGCTGCTCTGGGTCCTGCACAGCAAGTTTCTTGGCTCTGTGTTTTGCAGAGGGTGAGGGTAGAGGTGGTGGCTTTTCAAGTCTGCCTGAATGCAGATAAATACCTGAGAAGACCTTTAATGCAGTGACAGGTGTCTGCACAGAGGAAACTCCGTCTGACCTGTGTGGAGCAGTGAAAAGGGAGGAGTGAGCAGAGGAGCCCCGGGCTGGGTGAGCTGGTTAGCACCGAGCCCAGCACTCTGTTACGTCCCATGCTGTGCTTTCTTGGCTCCAATAATGGCATTAGCACCAAAGCAGCATGCAGTAGGACAGTAGAATTTCTTTCCCTGTGGGTTGCTGAGCTGTTCAGTGTCCCACTGGTGTGTGCAGATGCTCTGCTGCTGTTTGCAGAGCGACAGGAGTCTTTGTCCAAAAGGTTGGTGGGGATTAATCACTGCAGAGGTTTGGGAAGTTCTGTTCTGTGCTCCAGCTGTCCTGGCTAACAGTTAACTTTATTTAACCTGTTAATATTTGAGAGCAAGGCCTGAGTGTCTTCTCCACATGTGCAGAGCAAGCCTTTCTTTTCCTGGAATCTGCTGGCCTGTGAAAGGCTTGTAATGAAGAAAGCATGGCTCTGACTGTAAATAAATCCTTTCAGATTCCAGTTGTACAACCAAAGGAATTCAGCAAATTCCTATTTTTCTAATCATGACATGCCTTCATGTTAATGTTCTTCTGACTGGCAAATCTCATCTTACACTGCTTTGAAAATAACGGGCAAGAAGTTGTAATTCTGGCTTGCAAACAGCTGCCATTGTGCTTGTTACAGGTGTCAGTGCTGTGGCTTTGGCCATGCGGCTGCAGGGACCCTGCATGTGTCCAACGCAGGAGTGGGGAGTTCTTCCCAAACCTGTAGCTCTGGGTTTCTGTGGGGCATTGACTCAGCCCCTAGGTCTACCTGGATCTATTTGCTTTTGCATTTGCTTCCTTACCCGGAGAAAACCCTGAATCCTGCAGTGCTCACTGACTGTTTGGTATCTGTGTCGATAAGTGGAAAAAACTGTCTAACATTCCACCTCACCAAGTGTCTGGCTCTCACTGCTAGCCCGTCGCTCTTTGTAATTTTATAACTGCCTAAGAAATTAAATCTGTGTTGTGATAAGTATTCTGTGTCTTCTTCCTTTTGTTTGCTCCTTGGAGGTGGGGCCGGATAAGATCAGGGTGATGCTACATGGCCCAAACCAAAACAGCAGCAGTTATGAGCCCTCAGTGCCAGCTGTGCTTTGTAGCTGCTCTTGACAAACTCTGTCAGCTTGGGCTTTGCAGGGACTGGGAAACGACAAGCCGAGTTTTTCCTGGCACATTTTGCTTGCAAATGTAATTTTCCCTCTTGTTCCTCCTTAAAGCTGCTCTTCCCAGGACTTGCATTTGTGTATTTTCCTCCTGCTGCTCCGGTGAGTTCCACAGCTGCCTTTATTCCTTTTCCTTCGTGGGATGCATCTCAAGCAGTGCTTTCATACCCACCTCACTCCCTGTGCTGTCGCTCCAGGCTCCTTGCTTCTCGCATTCAAGCCCTGGAGGAAGATCTGGAGCGAGCCCATGCAGATGGCAGAGGAGGCATCTCCTTCTATATCCCTCCTCCTGCAAAGCAGCGACAAGAGCTTTGATCGGGGTGGACAAGAGGAGAAAAAGCCTTTCTGCTCTTGCTAGCAGTGTTGGAGCACACGAGGATGAGATGAGGATGAGACTCTCGCTGTTCTCCTGCGTGGCTGTTTCAAGGTGAGGCCTCGGCTGAGGAGCTGCAGGTGCCTCCTCCCCTGATCCAGCTCTGGAGGGCAATGCTGCCCTGTCGCTGCTGCTTTGTGCCTCCCTTTGCTTCAGGCGAAATAGGCTGTGTTCGCTCAGATGAGTGACTCTAAACTGTTCACTCGGCTGCTGGTGATGTTTCCCCATCCCCTGCCTGGAGCAAACTGAAGATCTGAGGGAAGCTGCTCATGGATTCAGGAAGCGGCAGCGACTTCCATCTGCCGTGGGGATGCCAACAACTCCTCTGTCCCCCGTGTCCCAGGTGGATAGAGTCATCCAGGCTCACTGATGCTTTGGGAGGTCCAACAGCCCCTCTGCTGCTGCCCTAGGGGAGCAAAGTGCAGAATATTCTCCGGTAAGCATGGGGAAAATTGTGAACAATGGGCCATATCCAGCCCTGAAATAGGCAGCCATGGTTGCCTTCAGATCAGCAGTTTTACATCTGTCTGCTCTGAGTTTGGCCCACTAAGCAATCCTGTCTCCAATTATTTATCTTATTACAAGGGTAAACATGGACTCATGCCTGTGTTCCTGCCTACTGTGCTTTCTCTTGGTACTGAGCAGGCTTTTGGGTTTAGCTGTGATGATCTGCTAAGTGGTCAGGCCCCAAGACCCTTCACTATGCAGGACTTGAGTGGAAGATGAAATAACTGAGCAGAAGTACAATCCTGTGGCTGAGTTGAACAAAGTGCTGGGAGCAGAGGAAGGAGTGAGGCACAGGGCAGAGCAGCTCCCACTGCCCCTGGCCTGGCTGGTTCGCAAGGTGGGTGCAGCGTCACTCCTTTTTAGAGCCAGTGGGCAGAAAGGAGATGCTGGGGCGGTGCTGGAGGTCCAGCAGCCAGAGGTGCGTGCCAGCATCACTCTGGTCCTGCCCAGGCTTGGCAGCAACTTGTCCCTCTCTGCAGCACCCACACTCAGCCTGTGCCTGAGCGCACGCCTCTCCCGTGCCACATCCAGCCCACACAAGTCTCAGGCAGGCCCTTGGCAGAGACTTTTTTGGCTAATTAATGATGCACTGTGAGCTAAGGAGGGCGTTGTGCCCAGCTTGCTGGAGCTGAGGAGAGCTGGTGCCAGCTCCTCCAGCACCG
Source organism: Pardalotus punctatus (assembly GCA_013400915.1). Lineage (NCBI taxonomy): Eukaryota > Metazoa > Chordata > Aves > Passeriformes > Pardalotidae > Pardalotus > Pardalotus punctatus. The sequence continues at coordinate 8,031 of VZTX01028862.1, read as the reverse complement.
GGTTATGTTTTGGGTATGGTTTTTAGCAGACTTTTACCGAGTTACAGGTTATAATAAAGGATTTGGAGATTGCTGTGTCCGGATAAGTCCATAAAATAAGGGAGAGGATTTTGGCTGTATTTTGATATTTTGGATACTGTTTTGCAGGGGCAAGGAAGGCCCTGGGAGAGCAACTCGTTTCTCCACAAGTGTAGTCCCGAGCTGGGGAGCACCAAGTGATGCAGGGGCACGGCTCTGCTTTGTCCATGTGATCGGATCCACTTTGTCCACACGGTGGGTACAGAGTCACTTTTGAGTGCCAGCCTGGTGTGTACCTTCTCAGCATCTCCCTTGTCACTGCTGTCCCCTCCTCCCTGCTTGGGTAAGGCTGGTGATACTGGCAAAGCCCTTCTGGGCATGTCAGCCACTGCTCCTCAGCAGCTCCAGATCAGGGCTGATAATTTATTTTATCTGTGGCAGGCAGGCAGAGGGATGGGCCAGAAGCCTGGGGCTGTGGTTGGTGAAGGGAAGGCTTCTGGGGGCAGCAGTGGGGGGCTGTGCTCTGCTGTTGTGCAGATGCTGGATGGAGGTGCAGGGCCCTGGGGCCACAGAGTGTCCCTGTGCTTTCCTCGGGAGCATTCCAGCCTTGTCCTGCGAGCATCCATGTTCTTTCTTCCCTTCCCTGGGACCATCCCAATCTTCTTTTCCTGGTACACCCCTGTTCTTTCTTTTCTGGGAGTATCCCTGCTCCTTCCCTAGCAGCATCCCAGCCTTTTCTCCCCCAGAGCATCCCTCCATCTTCCCTAGCAGCATCCCAGTGTTTTTTCTCCCATAACCTCCCTACTCTTTTGCTGGCAGCGTCCCAGCCTTTCCCCCTGGGTGCATCCATGCTCCTTCCCTCGTTTACTCCCATGACATTCCTCCTCCACTTCTTCAGCAGCTCTCTGCAGCACCTTCTGTGCATGCTGAGGGCATCTGCCTTGCACTTGTGCTCCTTGACCCAGAGCAGAACATGACACAGGGAAGAAAATACTGGTGTGTGTTTGCCTTCACCCAGCCCCTGAGCCAAAACTGCTCGGGGAGGTAGAGAGTGCTTGGCTGCTGTGTGTGCCACAAGCTCCTGCCGGGAGCTGCCATGCTGGGCTGAGGGGACTGTGGTGGGGTGGCTGTGTGGCTGTGCCACTGCTCTGCTGTGTTTTCCTGAGCAAATAACGCTGCAGCTTTTGGAATTGGGCCCAAAAACTGAGTTCTGGCAGGGGAAGGCGAAGCTCTGGGCTTCACCCGGCCCCAGAACCTCTGCTGTTGGCTGAAGCCTGGAGCAGGGCTGGTGTGAAGGGAAATACAGACCCTGGACGGTGTCCCCTCCCTCTGCACCACCAGGGCACGGGGGTCTCTGCTCCAGGTGTCCCCTGAGGACCCCCCTGCTCTCGGTGGGTACCAAGCACAGTGAAATCATGCAGGGGGTCTCTCCTCTCCCCATCCGAAAACAATTCAGAAAATGAAAGCCAGGAGACAGGGCCAGGGACGTTATCTCACCCCTTTTTAACGATGCAGATAAGGAAACAGCCTTTCATCTCTCCCAGGGCGAAAGGCAATTTGCATTTCAAGAGGGCAGGACGAAGCTTTTTCTCTTTACCATCCGAAATTCGTTATTAAAAGTCTATTTGGAGACAAAACAACACATGCACGGGAAGATGGCCTCTGCAGGCTCAAATTAACTGCTCCTGTCATCCCTGATTTCCCTGGCTGCTGCTGGAGGATGCAGGATCGAGGAGGAGGTGCGGGCACTGCTGGAGATGTGAGTGAGGCAAACCTGTGAGCTCCTCGGTGTGGCTGGAGCTGCTCCGGGGCTCGGGGGTCTCTCCTGGGAGCTGGGGGGGCTTTGCACCCCCCTGCCCTGCACAAGCTTGGCTTAGGTAGGTCGCTGCCCTGAGGAAACTCCAGACCCACCTCCCTGCAAACCCTGCTTTCTTCCAGCTCCCACGCTCGCCCTGGGCTGGGACCTCAGCCTGGCTCCAACAACCCAATCCTGCCTAATAAAAAGCCTCTGGCAGCCTGGAGCTTGGCTGGGGCTTGCTGGGCGCTGGTGCTTTGTTTTCTCAGCTGCTGCCTCTGCCCTCACCACTGCCACTTACTGATATCACAGTTTATGTTAGCAGGTGCAGCTCTGGGATATTCAATTACCTGTAAAGAGCTGTAGCAACCCAAGACATTGCTGGAGGCATCAGGGCTGTTGGTTTCAGGGTTTTTTCCTGGTTTTGGGTGTTTTGGTCTTTACCTTGCATTTAAAGGAGATGTGAGGACAGGTAAAGTGGTGCTGACTAAAAAAAAAGGTAAGTAAAAAGTGGAGTAAAGAGAGAGAGAAATAAATAAATAATCATGTTTATGAAATTAAACAGCTGGGTAGAAAAAAAAATGATCTCCGGAAAGAAAGCAGCTCCCTGATCTATTTTTAGCTCTTTTGTTTCTCCCCCCTTTCTACCCCCACCCTCCCTGCACAATCTGAGGGTTTGGTGCATGTCAGTCCTGCTGTTCTCCCTCACCTCCTGAGTGCCAGGTGATGTGCTCTTTTCTTATTTTCGGTTTGTTTTTTTTTTCTCCTTCTTTTGCATCTTATTTATAGCCTGGAGGTGGGGGGAAGGGCAGCAGCTTCAGGAGAGGCCGTGCAGGCATCACCCTCAGCCCTGGCTGGGGAAAGGAGGGGGCTGAGCCTCTCCTGCAGCATCCATGGCTGGACATGGGCCCTTCATCCGCTCCTCAGCATCTTCAGGAGCTTCTGCAGCCCCCTCGAAGTCCCCTCAGCCTTGGGGGCTGCATTTTCTGTGCTCTCGGCAGCAAAAGGGCAGGGGCCACGTCGGGTGTCTTCTCTCTGCTCTTGCACCAATGGGGCTGGAGGAGCCCTGGAATTCCATCAAGTCTTTCTCCCTCTAGGCACCCTCGTTCCTAAACCCATCCCAGCAAAGCTCTCCGCTACCCAAAACCACCCAGCCCTGCGCCCTTCCCCTTTCCCAGCCATCCCTCCCAGCTCCCACCTTTCCCTTCCCACCCCTCCTGGATGCTGCCGCTGCCCCAAGACCCCTCTGCCCCCAGCTCCCCCCTCACCAAGCATCCTCGTGGGCTCCCATCTTTGTGCCGTTATGGAAGAAATACATAATTCTTTTATTATTCAATTAGGAATTTAACACAATCAGGTGATCGCTTTAAGAGGATTTCCTATAAGGCAGGATTTGAATAACGGGGCTATGAGTAATATATTCCCTTAACTGGTTTATTCCTTTATCAGATTTTTTTTTTCCCCCTAAGCACTTTAATGCATTTACTTTCCCATTGTCGACACTTTTCTCCACGCTCTTCCTCCCTCCCCGAGCTTATGCAAATCCCCCGTAAGGCGTTTAATGCGCCGTGTGTGTCAATAGTGCCCAAATCTTCGCGACAGCATTAGGCTTCATGCATGCCCCAGCTGATTAAGAGGGGTGGTGGGGCCAGCCTGGCTGCCCAGACCCCCTTCCAACCCCCACCGTGGGGCCAGGGAAGGGGCCTCTGTGCTGGGAGCTGCATTTTTCCAGAGAAAAGGCTGGAGCTGAAAGTAGCTTTTCTTTTGCAGGGCGGGCCGTGAATAGGGAGCGTGAGGCTGACCTGTCCACCGCTGTTTGCTGCGCTGTCGCTCAGCTTTTGGGGTGCGTGGAGGTGTCAGCTGCGGGACTGGGGTGGCTGTGGGTGGGATGGGAGTGGAGAAGGAAGAGGAAGTGGGCAAAATATCCCCTGAGCCTGTATCAGCATGGATTTGTGTGTGTACGATCAATGTGTACTATCCTGCGTGGCAGTGGGGGCTTTGGGTGCATCGCCCCGGGTGTCCAGCTGGAGCCCTGTGGGAACAGCTTGGGCAGCACAGGCAGGATAAGATATTTCCCACTTTTTGTGGTCCCTGGGGTGACCTCTGGGCTGTGTTTTGGGGGGGTTAACAGCCTTCACAGACACGAGGTGGGGTGTACCTGGTGACTGGATCCCCAGCTCGGGGGATGTATTTGCCCTGCTCACCTTGGGGGAATGTTGGCTCTCAAACCTACAGACGGTGCTGGGACACTGCAGAAAGGGCAGCTGGGGGAGGAGGGCAGCAATGACAGGAATAGCAAAAAGGGTTGGCTTGTAATTCCTGGTTTTCCCATTGCCTGAGGGTTTTGTGACTGCTGGTGAGGCCATTTGTGAGCATAGCATGGGGGAAAGCTCCCCCTCCAAGGGTAAGTGTCACCATTTTCTCCTTCCAGAGAAAAATCTCTCCCAACCTGTGTCTGTAAATAGCCCGGTGAGTGGGAGCGAGCTGAACCGGCCCTTGCCGGCGTTGTTTCCTCTACGCCCACCACTGATTGTCTCCTTTTTTATCCCGTCCTGCCACTCTGCCTGTGCATGCAGCAATTATGCAAAGTTGCAATCAAGGAGCTGAATTAGGAGCTCATCTTGGATTAATTAGTGATGGATGCAAATCTGTTCCAACAAAGAGGAGCAAGGGGAATGCAAAGGCCATGGGTATCCTCCCAGGGTTTCTCCAGCTCTCCCAGGCTGGTTTGAGGGCAGGAGGGATGCAGAGCAATGCCTTGCAGGAGAACTGGGGCATCCACGTGAAAGAATTTGGTTCTTGGCCTTGGGACGAGGTTTGGGTGCCCCAAAGCTGATGCTCAGCTCAGCCCCTGCATCTCTCTGGAGGTTTTAAACCCAGAGCTTTGGGCTTAGAGCATCTCCTCCCACCCCAGCCTTGCTGCAAAGCTTGGGGAAAAACCAGTTAATCCCTGCGGCCTCCAGTGCTGAGCTCCTGCCAGCAGTGGGGATTTCTGTTCGCCTGCAATCGGATTGTGACAAACCCCTCCACTTGCATTGAACAAATTCCCTGGCTACTCCCCGCTCCTTGCAGGCCCCAATAATCCCCCAAGTGTGACTCCGGCCAAGAGGCAACATCCCTGATTAATCCCCGCCGTCTCCGTGCAAAGCCACCGCTGCCGAGGATGCTCCTGGTGCTGGCACGACACGCTCGGCCGGCATTGGGAGCAGACCCCGGGGAAGGATGCAAAGGATGCAATGCTATTTAAAGGAGCTTTTCCAAGAGGGGATTGCAGGCTTGAGAACGGCCTCCGTTCCCATGAAGCGGAAAAGATGGATGCGCAGCACTCCCGGGAGCACTGAGTGAAGGGGGGTGGGAGGAGGGTGCAGATGTTTCATCCCTTTGTCTCGCCCTCCCCCAGTGTCACCCACCCCAGCTGGTGCAGAGGGGACACCCACTGGGCTTGGAAAAACCAGGGCACCCTGGCAGGGTGAGCACAGCTTGGTTAAAGAGCTCCTTAACCAAGGGATGGCTCGTGGCTGTGCCCACAGGGATGGGGACAGTGGGGACAGCCCCTTCCTGTGGTCCCCAAGAGTTTAAAGCCTTGGCTTGAGGTTTTTGGTGCGCAGATATCTGAAAGGTCTCTCCTTCCTCTCCCCTTTGCAACAGCAATGATTAATAAAACCTGACTCGGCTGGAAGGGCAAGGAAAACAACAACAATACAGGACATTTCTGGAGATCATCCTAATCCAGCATCTCAGAGCCAAATGAATCAGCAGCTTCTTATTCTGCTGGCAGGATTAGTCAATGTTCATCCAGGCTCCTGGGAAGCGAGGTGAGGCTCTGCATAGCAAGGAGCCGTGGCAAGGTGGCCACAGGGTGTTGGCTGGTTCATGGAGCCAAGCAAATCCCTCCTTGGAATCCTGAAAAAGCTGTTGGGAGGCATTCACTCGTGCCATGGGACAGCAGGGAGAGGCAGGAGAAGGGGAGAAGGACAAAAATGCCTCTAACAATCTGCAGTGTGGGTGAGGAATGAGGCTGTTGGATGTGGGGTGCAGGGGCAAGACCCCAGGCTGGGGCTGTGTGTGAGGGATGTCCCTCATGCCACAGGGACCAGGATGCCTGGGACCAGGAGCATCATGCCTGGCTGGTTTTCCTGGCTGTTAAAGTGGGTCAAGCAGAAACCCAAGGAGCATCTGAGCTCACCAACCTTGAGCCAGCTATGTGGATGCTGAATTATTTAGGGCCAGTTTAAAAAATTGAAGAGCCCAGCAAAACTCCAGGAGAGCCCGGCCCATGGGACCCCCATACCCTTGTCAGGCCGAGGCACCTGAGCCTGCCCATGCTCAGGGGCCACCTTGGGCATTTTGGGAGAGGGGGACACCGTTGTTTGGGTCTAACACTGCCCTTGGGGATGGGGAAAGCAGAGAGCACCCAGAGAAGTTCACCCTGATGGATTCATCTCCCTGTGTTCCCTGTAGCTCTCCAAGCTGTATCAGTTTCCTCGGGTATCCCAGCATGGCTCTGTCACACCCATAGCAGGAATAGTTGAAAGGGACCCCCCCTTGTCCCCTGAAATGGGGATCTCTTGATCGTGTGATTTTAGAGGATGCTAAAACTCAGCAGTTTGATCTTTGCCTCCAGGTATTTGGTTGCAGCATCTCCCCACGGCTCAGAGAGCACCGTGTCCATTTGGGGGCTGAGATGCTCTCCCCAGCTTGGTTGTCTTTAAAGAACCACCCCTGGTTCTATTCCTGGGGCTATGGAATGGGGAGAACCGGCTCCTGGGGGGAATCCCTGTGGTGAGTAATGCTGCCTGGCGAGCGCCGGGAAAAGGCGGGTGCACATATGCTTCAGCTCATCCTGCTCTTTTCATGGAGCACTCTCACTGTCTGGGTGCCAACCAGTGGCAGGCACGGCCAGGGAACCCCAATCACACTCACCCCCCTTTTTCTTTACATTTCCGAAGTTCCTGGGAGAGGGTGATGGAGTCTGGTGTAGAGCAAGGGGTTGTACCCCAAGGGGTGTGAGGTGCTTTGAGATTTTACAATGACACAATGAAATTAGAGCTGAACAAATGTGCCAAAGCAAACAGCCCAAAAAATCCCCCTTTGCACCAGAGGGCCAAGCTGTGCAGGTGCTCAGCCCATAGGGGAGTAGGGAAGGCTGAGTCCCGGCTCCAGGCCGTGCTTGGCACAGCAGTTGGGTGCACTCTGAGCCAAACACCGGCTATTTCAGCCAAGGAGAAAAGATGGAAATTTCCACCTGGCCTGTTTTCTTCCCTGTGATGAATTTGCAGGAGCCCCTTTTCTCAGCCCTGCTCCCAGCAGAAGGGTGGCTGAGGCAGCACAGGCGCTTGTGTTTCTAATTTCCTCTGGCAGCAGCAGCAGCAGCAGCAGCGCATCCCCAGCCCCGCACGCTGATTTACACAACGCAGCATTTATTGACTGCGAGGAGATTGTAATTCACAGCCTGGCACAGTGCAGCCACGGCCTGGGAGCAGGGATGGCTCCTCTCCTCCTTCCTGCTGCCTCCATCCTCCCATGATCCAGGCTGGGAGAGCCCAGAAAGGGCTGATACCCCGGGGCTCTCACACAGTGCAATGGGAGGGGGCACCCCCCACTGCTGAGTACCCCCTCTGTGCCTTGCTGTTCCTGGAGAAAACCCAATAGCATCAAATCCCAGTGATGGAGCCTGGAGCCTTGGCCAGCTCACCCAGCCCAGCAGGGGTGGGGACACACACAGGGTCTCTGCCTGGAGCACCTGCCTTGGGGACATATGTGTTCTTGTGGATGGATATGCACACTGCCCCATGCTGCTGATTCCTTTCTTCCTCTGCTTCCACTTGCTGGTTGTGCAGGGGAGCAAAGACCCTCCCAGCTGATTGCTAAAAAACTGGGGGATTGCTGTGTTCTGTTAGCCAGAGCTGCCATCCATCCTTCCATCCATCTGTCCGTCCACCCATCCATCCTGATTCCAGTCAGCCCCTCTTACAACACAACCCTTCTCGGGCAGGAATGACCCTGTCCCTGAAAATCTCGTGCCCTGAATGAAATCATCGGGGCTTTCTCCCTAACGCATCTCCCGTTGCAATTAGCTCCGGACCTCTGAAACCCCTCTAAGGCACCTCTAGACAGTACCTATAGGCGGTACCTATAGGCGGTGCCTATAGACAGAGGTATGGGCGTGCATCGGGAAAGCCTCTCCCGCGGCCCCGGGGCCGGCGGGGGGGCTCGGG
>VZTX01028855.1:0-20042 GCA_013400915.1 Pardalotus punctatus | reverse complement strand
GCTCTGATTTTGTTAGCAAGAAATTCAGTTAATACCTCTAATTCCAACCTGTTTTGCCTGTGACAGTATTTGCTGAGTGGTCTCTCATGGTTCTTATCTCAACCCATGAAATCCTCATTAAATTTTCCCTTCTCTGTCCACCTGTGGAGGGGAGTGAGGCAGAGGCTTTGGTGGGTGCCTGACAAGCAGCCAGCACCAACCCACAGAGGAGCGAGAAGCAGTTTGTTCATTCCTCCATTACATGTCCTGAAATTTTGTGTTTACCGTCACAAGATCCGTACTAGAAGGGATCCTGGCTACCTGCCAGGTGTGTGTGTGATCCCTGTGTTGTGCTGAGATGCCATGGAAAGATTTGTGCATGCTGCAGGTAGGCAAGCTGTGAGTTGTGTCTTCCCTCCAAGCTCAGGGGAAGGGTTTTCGTCACAATTAACATACCAGTTTCACACAGTTGCACTTTCTCTAATTTCACTGGGTTTTCTAGTGACATTCTAGTGTCAAGTGAGATTCAGGACTCATAGCTTTTGCAAAGCCAAGCTGAAATAAAGTAAGAAAAAGTTTTCTAACAGCTTTTATAGTTTCTCATTTGCAGCTTGGGACTTAATGCACCTTGAAACCTTTTATCTTGTGGTTTTCTTAGTAGTACTCTGATGCTTCTGCAGAGAAAAACAAGGTGAAGAGTTACACAGAAATGAAAACTGGGAGGGAAAATGCAGCATTTCCATGCTCCTTTTGGGACTTTTAGAGAGATGTCACTTTTTCAGTGGTTTGTGATGTGTGTGACTGTGTCCATGTCCCAGTCTCAGCTGTGGTACTGGAGTTGGCTTCAAAACCTGAAGGGATTTGCGGCCCTTCATAGGTTATAGAAATGTAAAACAGTATTATTAAGTTGGTGACAAGTTGCATTCGAAATATCTTGCACGTAGTTTTTGAGATGAAAGACCTGACAACAGCAGTGACTGGTAAAATGAATCCAGAGTTCACATATGCTGAGAGTATCAGACTTTCATTTTATGAATAATTCTGACAACAAAAGAAACATTTTGAATTGTAACTCAAATATGCATGTATTTTTAGGCACACATTAGCTGTCTATAAAATGGCTTTTCTCTCTTCCCCTAGTAAGATAATGAATGCCTTAGGGCATTTTACATTCTGCTGGAAGCCAGGTTGGCATGGCAGTGGTTCAGGGATTTGCTGCGTGTTTTGCTCAGGGATATGCATAGCAGCTTTGTTCAGATTACAAATAAAAAGATGTTTTTCAGGTTATTATTGCAGCGCATGACTTGTTATCTGAGAGCTGAGCTGTGCTTTCTCTGCTCCCCCTGCTATCAGCACCGGGCTGTCCTGAGCTGTCCCAGGCTGTCCTGGGCTGTCCTGGGCTGCCGGCCCTGCCTGCAGGAGCAGCCCAGCCCCGTGCAGGGGTTTGATGCTGATGGCACAGCATGTCCCCAGCGGGAGCAGCAGGGGCTGGCCTGGGGACACACACACAGCCCCTGGGGCACTCCTGCAGCTCTGCCCTTCCTGCCAGGGCATGGGGGCCGTGCCCGTGTTCTGCAGAGCCAGCCCTGGCACTGCCTGTTGTGCCCCCCCAGGCTGGCAGGACAGGCAGGGCTGGCAGGGTCACACATCTCCCCCGGGCTGGGTTAATGCCGTGGGTGAGGAGGGGTGGAACAAGCCTCTGCATTTACTGAAAGTGTCTCTATGGCTTTGAGAGATCACTCCAGCCAGCACTGCTCTGGTGCTGTACAGAATGGCTCTTCTCACACCCGAGCCGGTGTCAGGCACAGTTCTCACTCACCCACTGAGCCGGATTAGCCCTGGCATTCCCAGAGACAAAGAATTCAGAGGCCCTCTCTCCTGGAAGTTCCAGACATTTATTTCTGAAGGGGTCCAAGGCAGAAAGAGGGCAAGATGGCCCCGAGAGCCCCCAGTTATAGGGACGATCTGGGGCCAGATAACAGGAGGCAGGGAGAAACTCCCTTAACCAACAGGGATAAGGGAAGGGTAGGATTAGGGGTAGGTTACAACCAGAGGGGCTCACACAGTTTCGGGGAGAGACCATTGTGTTTTCCAGGGGTGCTTAGATCGGGAGGTTTTCCACCAGCGAGGTCCTGCAGTGTTAGAATTGGTATGACCCACTGCCACACTGGGTTACCCCGCTCTGCGCTAGAGAACAGCAGTGCGAGAACGAGAGCGGCTCCCGTGGCTCCGAGAGGGGCTCTCTCCACTTGCAGGTACTCCTCTCACCTTCCCGAGTGGCCTTGCTGGGAAGCAGTGCTCCCCTTTGAGAGAATTTTTCCTTTTAACAGGTATCACGCCATTAGCTGGTCAGCTCTTGGCTGTGATCTTTGTTACGGGATTTGTCAGGAGCAAAATCAATGCCCTGCCTGCCTTTGCAGGGCACCCACTGTCAGAACTTAAGTTGTTTGTCTCTCCAGCTCGCAGCTTGAGCTGTCAGCACTGGCAGTCATAAAGTCAGCCTCTCCTGGGTGATTAGAGGGGCTGCTATGAGATTAGAGCCTCTGCAAACAGGACAGTCTGGGGGCGTTTTAGACACAGGTGCTGGTAACAGGAATACAGAAATCCTGCCCTCCAGGGAGATGGGAATCCCAATGAAACAGGAATTCAAAACTGCCTTTTTTTTTTCTTTCTTTCTTTTTTTTTCTTTCTTTATTTTTTTTTTCTTTTTTTTTCTTTCTTTTTTTAAATTACCTGTAATGTGTTGGACTTTTCAACAGCAGTCACATCAGTTGCTATTTCCTGATGCACTCTTGCCTCTGACAGACAATAGTTTGAGGCTGTAGTAATGCAATGTAGTTTCTGGTTGCATTAAAATATGGGCATGGGAGCTCAGCATAGAGCAGAGTTTCTGCCAGGGGAGATTTCACTTTTGTTCAGACCCCTGCATGTGGCTATTTGTAATATCAAGAATTATTATTATTATTATTATTATTAGGTCAACACAGTAAGAATAACAATAGTTGAATTGTTAATAATATCACAGGGTTTATATATTAAGTAGCTGTTGTTATTTTTAGGCATGAGACTCTCACAAGAATCTATTTAAGTGCGCCAGGACCGTCGCTGGCTACAAAGGTTTCCAGTCTAAGGGAGCAAGACCCAGCAGCCGAGGCACGGAGCTGAGCCAGAGGGCAAAGGGATGCACATGGCCAGGCCCTCAGCTGCAGGACTGAGCGGGGAGAGAGCTCTGAAGGGTTTGTGAGGTCACAAAAAGGGGTGGGGATAAGTCAGAGCAGCAGAAAGTGCAGTCCTGGCTGCCTTAGGAGTGCTGGTGTGATGGAAATAGCAGGTTCACAGATGTATTGGCCATTTTTCTGCCCAGAGCCCTGAGCCATAGGACATGTCAAAGGGACAATGTCATATCTGCTAGGATCTGCTACTTGGTTGGTCAGTTGAGTTGTAGTCCAAGCTGCCAAAACTTCACTGGCCAAAGATCCTGGAGAATCCCAGTTTGCCAGAGAGGCCCAAACAGCATCTGCGGTAGATCTTTGATGGCTAACGCTGTAATGCTCAGTTTGACAAGCAGAATCAAAGACAAGCTTCTGGGGTCAACACTCAAGAAAGAGATTTGGTTTTGTGTCAACAGAAGATTTTATTCAATGCAAACTGTTCTCTGGGGAAGTGTCTTCAGTGAGGGTCTAAAGTGTGCACTGGAGGATAATTGTCTTTCACCACACATAGAGTTCATTCAAGCATGAGATTGCAATCATGTTTCTAATAATTAAAAGTATGTAACTATTTTTGTGCTTGGATATCCTGTTCTGGCCTGTGATTCAACTGTTCAGTATTAGGACAGGAATTTTGACTCATTCCAGCAATCATTTGTGTAAAATCTTGCCTCTGGAAGATATACACCCAATTCTTCATTGTCTTGTGTAATGACCCAAGCCCATAACTTTCTGAGTGATGTATGAAAATAACAGTGGGATTGGAGGGGGTTTTCTATACTGTTGCTCATTTTCTGTGACTGGGTGACATTTGCAGGAGTGTTGAGACTTGAGACAGTCATCTCAGAAATTTCAAGAAAGACCGTTTTCTGCATATTGTGAGATATTTACTGGTGGGAATGACTTGTGTCAAATCACTGTTACAATGAGAGTGGTCAAGTGCTGGTGTAGACTTTTGGATGTCCCTTCCAACCTAAGGTTTCTTGTGTTTATTTTTTAAAATTTTTTTATTTTATTCTGACTTCAAAAATCTTTACCAGCATGGAAGTCAGGTATCTGTCAGACTAAAAGAACAATAGCAAAAGAAATTGGGCCACTCAGTACTTGCAGCATTTCTAAATTTTACAGGACAGGCAAAAATCTACTGAATAATAAATTGTGCAGTAAAGTGTACAAATTCTGCACAGGGACCTGGCAAAGCCCAGAAGGCTTAGGTTGGGCAAATCACTGCCCATCATGTCCAGACATTATGTTCTGATTGTCTTTAGGTGACTGAAAACGTGTAACACTATAATGCTTAAAATAAATGCAAAATTCCCTAAGAAATAATGTCACAGGGAATCTTAGCATGAGTTACAGAAGGTGGAATACAGCCCAGGGAAGTGGGATTTGCTGCATGTCACAAGGTCTGATAGCTGACTCCACCAACACAGTCTGCGACCTTGAAAGAGTTATTACATCATTCAGTACCAGAAGGTGCAGAAATGGGCTTTCACCCTTCTTTGCCTCCTTGTTTTTGATTTTTGTTGGCAGGGAGAGCATTGGATGGGCAGCCTCTGCTGAAGTGCTCAGCGTGTGCAGCAGCAAGGCTGAGCCGCAGGGCAGAGTAATTGTGCTCCAGAGAACTCTTAAGTGGGAAGTTACATTTCAGGACATGCACCCTGCATTATTTACATCCATCTCTCCAAACCTGATACCGTGCATGGCACATCTCCGAGTCCTGCTGAAAATCAGAATGTAATTGCCAACTTAAATTGATACTCGCTCGTATTATCAAGGAGACGGTGACATATACAGATGTATCAGATGTAGCTCATCGCTTTGCAAACACGCATAACTTCCCACTTTTTTTCAGCTGTTCTCAGGAAAACACAGCTCTGAACAGGGGTTTGGTTTATGGTAATTTCTCTTGAGTCCCTGCTGTTTGTGAATTGCCTCTCATGGAGAGTACCAAACAGAGGTTTGTTTATATTAAATTCAGGGAGGAACCCTGGGGCTGTGCAGTGTCTCCCATGGAGTGGTCCTGGATGGACTCAGCACCTTTCCACCCCGGGATAGGTGAGCGTGTTTTTGTCACAGTGCTCTGCCCTGGATCCCATCTCCCCTCTGACTGAAGATCTCCCTTTGTTTGTTGAAACCTGGCAGTGAGGACAGATTGAGAAGTGAACTGAAGCTGTAGTTCCTACAAAACATGGGGCTATCACATGCAGGTTGTCCTTTTTACCTTGTCCAGATTATTAAAAATTTCTGTGATTGCTGTAATCCAACCATTTCCCTGGTCTCTGCCACCTGCTCCCAAGCCCCTGATTCCCTTCTTGCACTGACTGGGTGTGTGTGGGGCCCCACCAGCTCACTGGCTGCTGTATGTTAGCCCAGTTTTTTGGCACAGGGTCTGCTGCCTCTGTGCATACCAATAAATCCCATTTATTAGACCTTTTTCTTTCAATTTGGTGTGTATTTGTGCAGTGCAGACTGCATTATTCCAGGGGGTGGTCTGGCACTTCTGTAGCCCTGTTTCAAGGATGGCTTATTGCTGTGCTCAGGGCTCCCCTGGGGAGGGAACCTGTGCCTGCAGCATCCTCTTACTGGGATGATGAACTTTGATAGCAGTTGATAAAGTTACAGGTGGGCAATAGTGCAAGAGCCTTCAAGAATTATCTTTTTAAAGAAGCTATAATTAACTTTGCTGATGAAACTCATCTTTCCACTGGCAGCTTAAATACCAGCTTCATGGCAAAGTCCCGTCTCTTAAATCTAAGCAAGGACTGTAATGGTTACCTGTAAACTTACAGGGATTAAGTCTTAATGTTTCAGCTGCAGAATTTTTTAATTTTTTTTAGGGTTTTTTTCCAATTAACTTTTAATTCCTACATTTCTCTATGGTTAAAAAATTACAGCAAGAATTATTTTAGGATTCACCCCAGTTACTTTTTAGACATGCTTTTTATGCTATTGTTTTTTAACTTTTTTTTTTTTTTTTAATTAAAAACTCCAGAATCTTGACTGATTATGTCATATTTGAAAACCAATGATAAAGTAACAGCTGGAATTCCTAAATCTCCATCTGGAATTCCTAAGTCCTCAGAGATGTTGCATTTGATTGTTCAAATATGCTTTTGTTGATCTTGTGCAACAGTATGTTTTCCCATATGGTTTTAGAAAGTACCAGGTAAACCACAAGTGGGGAGGGTATTATCAGGTCTGAAAACTCAAGGTTTTCTGTTTATAAATAGTTATTAATTTTGTTATTTTTAAGCAATGACAGTAGCTGCCATCCTCCACTGAGTGATACTCACTCACTAGTGAAAACAGGAATATTAAGTAAAGCACAGATGAAATGATGGGACCAAAAATTCCAAATATATGTTAGGCTGTTGTTTGCTTTAGTTTGTGGAGTGAAATCTTTGCAGCATGTCCTGGGCTGTTGATAGGCACCAGATCTCTGATGTCACTGGGATCACACTCCTTGGTGACCCAGCCGTGGGCTCCTCCAGGTTTTACTCTCTGCTCCTGTCCTTTGGGTGCAGAGTTCACAGCTTTTTCTATCCTCCTCTTATGACAGGGGGTTCGGGTCTTTTTTGGGTGTCTTTTATAGTGGTGTGCACTCCAATGTTGTCGACTATCACCTCACATGGCACCCTAAATCCCACCTCAGCTTCCAACACAATTAATTCTTTGGATTTACTGATGCCTGCACTGAACAAGGTGGTAAAGCAGAATGAATGTATCATTCCACTAGAGCACCCTGGTCAGGATTGCCTCTTTTAGAGGGAAATACAAGATAACTATCTTTGTAATTAAATGTGCTCCTGCTTGCTTAATAGCTGTAAACCAACCCCTCTGCTGGTGTAATTGCTGAGCAGCATTTAAGAATGCTCTGTGTTATCACCTCATGTGAATCTTCAGGAGAGTTACATTAGGAAGGAAAACAAAAAGCAAATTACTGTTTAACCATGACAAATGCAAGTATGAAGTATGTGAAGTATATGTATATGAAGTAACTCTCTTTCTTAAAACAGTTTCTTGGAAAATTAAGGCAAAACTCTAGAAATATTAATGCCAAATACACAAGGCTCTAAAGATGATACAGAACTAGGAAGAATTCTTTTAATAGTTACTTTTCCTCTCATTTTTCTCCTTTCCGTGGTCACTTGCTGTTATCCAAACAGGTCACTTCTATCCATAAATCCTCATTTTTCTGAGGTGTAGACAATTGCATTTCTTTCCAAGATAACCATGACAGTTTGACCTTTTTTTTCTGTTCAGTGTTCAAGTACAGACTTTATTGCATTGGCTGCTCTTGATTCCCAAGAGAAAGCAAAGAAGCTGCTGCTTGTTGACTGTGGGTTGTCATATTGAAGGTTGCTGTATGCTACAATGCATTTAATTGTGTAGTACTGCAAAGTGTTTATCTGTTCTTACATAGTGATTTTAACACAGCGAATATTCCTTCTGGCCTGATAAATGCTAGTTCTTCCGCATGATTTGTGTTTCCTCTCAAGATCCTGTTTCTGCTTTCAGTGACTGAATAACAAAGCTTTGCTGATAATTTCTTTTGTCATTTTTTGCCCTGGTTCTTTCAATTTTGAGTCACAATAGCCTCTGTTAATATACGTGTAGATCATTTTCTCAGCAGGCTGATTCCTTTTTGTTTCTTCACTGATGTAAAACATCATGTTTTCCCATAAATAAGTCTCTTATCCCTTGATATTTTGCTAATCGCTTTGAGATAGCCTCTCAGTTGCTTTTGTTGTTTTTTTGTTTCTTTGTTTGTTTTGAGTTTGTTTTTAAAAGCTTCATATATTAAAGGTCTAATTCTGCTCCCAGTGATGCTTTCACAGATTTTCCTTTGACTACAATGGTGGTGTAAACCCTGAGCCTTCAGCATTTGTACTGCTAAAATTGTGGTTTACTGCTAAAATTGTGGTTTTTTCATGTGGGCTGTACTATTATACATTATTATATACATATATACACACACATATATATATAAATGCAACACACATATATTTTTTATATATATAGTATGTGTATATATCTATATAGTATATATAGATATCTAGATATATAGATATAATGTATAGATACATATATAGAGTACGCTATAGATATATAAGGCATATAAAGGCATAAAAACAAGGCAGAGAGAGAAAAACCTGTGAGGGAGCACAAAACACTCACTTTTCTGAAATACAAGGGAAGAGGAAATCTGCCAGGGTAACCAGTGACTAAGTAGACGATTGTGGTACAAAACCAAACCAAGCTAATAAAAGGCCAGACCACTCTGTCAATGATTTCTGCTCCTTGGCTCACTGTGGAGGAGTTTGAGGACAGTTTCTGTTCCAGAAGCTTTCTTTAGCAGGAGGACTCCTCATGGAAATAAGTGTAGAAATAAATGGTAGTTCTTCCCAGAGAGAGGCCATCAGTAGCAAGATTAGCCAAGTGGCCTGTGGTGCGATGTGTGTTGGTCAGTGTGCCCCAGGTGACCCCAAAAGGAGGTGGCAGGTTTCACTGGAGATACCGAGTTTTCCAGCACAGGGAAATTGAGGGTTGACTGAAGGGCTACATAAAAAAATCCACTGCTGAGTAATTGAGGGATAAAAGTGACAGGTGAAATGCAGAAAAATGCAATGTGAGGTGCATGGGGATGGTGGAAGGAGGAGTAATCCTGAGCTCCTGTTTGAGCTGAGCTTTGTAACTCATGATCCAGATTTGGGGTAAGAAAGATTAGCTGAATTCTCCATAGGCTTCAAGAAAAAAAGTGGCTCTGCTTGGGTTTAGAAAGAGGAATGAAAATAAAGCAGAAAACATCATTATGACACTGCATGATGGTGCTTCTGCGTCTTGAATATTGCATGTAGCTCTGGCCCCCATCTTCATAAAGCTACAAAAGAATTGGAAAACACTCATAAAAGTGCAGCCTGAATGTCAAATATACTGAACAGGCTCCATAAAGGAAACAAATGGGACTCTTTCTCCTGAACAAATGCCTGAGGAGGTCTAGGAAACTGGGAGGTGAATATATCTTCCTGGTCAGCATCCAGCAGGAACCAAATGAAACTCAAGGGCTCTGGGTCAAAACAAAGAGGTTGTTCTTCACTAGTTTGGTGGTAAAACTCTGGAATATCACAAGATATTGTCAATGCCAGAAGTTTCCAATTGTAAAAATCCCCAACAAACTAGCTGGTTATGTTTATGGAAAACATTCCTTCACATATTAAATAGAAATAGACTGTGTGTTGTTCAGGAGGTCCCTACCAATCCGTCTAGTCCTGCTGGACCCTGGAAAAATGCTTTAGGGAAGGGTGAGTTGATGATCCTAGGATGACCCTGTTTTCCCATGCTTCCCTAGGCAGCTGCTTTTGGACATTGCAGGGACAGGTAGTGGGGCTGGATAGACCTTGTTCTGCTATTTTGTGCCAGGGATAAGTTTTTGCCCTCCTGTATTTATTGATGTGTGCTTTGAGGGGTGTGTTTATTAAGCAGTGTCTTGCCATATTATGGAAGTGCATGCAACCACATATATATTATAACATATATATGGCTTGAAATCCACATGTCGCAAAAGACAGGAGGAGATGCCCTGGAGGCAAACACCTAAGCCACCTCCTACATGTGCTGTGGCTGCTCCAAGTGGACAAATATCAAGTAAACTCTCCTGACTGCAAGGATGATTAGTAAGATTGCCTCACAGAACGGTTTCTATTCCTGATTTCCATGAGAGTGCAGAAAAAATGGAGATGGCAAAACTGTTTTCACAAGAAGGAAGTGCAGTAAAGCCAAAAGCCAGCAAAGCTCTAGGCCTGAAGGGTGTGTTCGTGTGTGGATGCTGACATGACAAAGCAGCAAGCACTGGAGGCCTGGCATCGCTCTTACACCTGAACTCTGACGTACCTTGGCAGGTTCCAAACTGTGTTTCACCTTTCTGATTGCAGTCACCTCTTCTTGGCCCCTTCAGAGGGACTGCTCCAATGCAGATGGGCAGTAGATTTTGTCCTTGGAGAGGAATGCACTGGAAATGCAACTTTGAGACACCAGAGGAGGTTGTGGCTGACACCCTGGTAATCAGTGGAATACCTGTCACAGAATGGGAGCAGGAACTGCTCTCTAATTAGGGTCACACTGAGCTCCAGGTTTGTCCCAGTCCCACTGGCATAAGTGAAGCCTGGTGGGACGAGTCCTTTGACTGCAGTGCCCTGCTGCACTCTTCAGGAGGAGAGACAGGGCAGGAGAGGTGGAGGGATGGCACTCTGCAGAATAAAGGGTTGGAAAGTCTGGAGTTCACAGCTGAGAGCCTCTGGATAAGAATCAAGGGACAAATAAATAATGTGGATACAGGATAACCTCATTTTTGTACAATGTTTTTTCTTTGGACACAGGCAGTCTGTGATCTGCAGATAAAGATTATGTCCAGACTGCAGCTGCTGCTGACTGCAGCATGGTTCTTTCTCAGGTGATCCAGTTTGCTGAAGCTGAAACAGTATCATAGACTTCAGCCTTAATTGAACGGCATTGAGAAAAGTTCTTGCTCTTTCCAGAGTGCCTTGTGTAACTAACATTTAGAGACCCTGACTGTTGCAGGGCTCAACACGAGAAATCAGGCTAACTCCAAACACCAGTCATGGAGCAGTGCAGGCAAGAGGGCAAAAGCCCTGCCCTTGTTTATTCTTACATTTATATCCATATTTACAGTCAATCATGGATTGGACAATAAGGTGATCAACCCTCCAATCCATAGGTCCAAGACACAGTCCATCAATTTTCTCCGCCTTGGGAGAAGGAATGCAAACAATCTGCCAGATAGCCAAATAATGAATATTGTTTATGAAACCTAAGTGAAAAACAGAGCACAGTGTGAAACCAAGACGACACCTGACAGTCCTGATTTCACTCCTTTTGCTGGAAGACTTTGGGAAGCTCTTCATCTTTTGAGCTTTTAGAAGGCTTAAGCCTGGCTGAACAAACATGATAGCTTTGACCGCCTTCTGGTGCAAATAGCAGTCCCTGGAGCTGCATGGACGTTTGCCAGCAGATGATCTATTTACAACCTGTCTGTTGGGGAAGTTCTGACACTGCAGCTGAACTCAGCTGTGACGAAAAGCCCAGAGAGGATCTAAGTTGTAACCCTCAGTAATTTTGTTTTCACCTCTTCTGTGGCTTCTTTTCATCAGCTCACATAAAGCTTAAAGGAAGAGTTAATTAAAATGGCAACGTCGCCCTTCATAAGAGAACCTGAGGTCAGGACAGATGCTCCTGCTCACCTGTCAGCTCCAAGGCTTTTCCTGTTGGCAGCAGATCACGGCCAATAGGTGGGTGGTGGGTTATCTTCTCGGAGGACCCCACAGGACAGAACTGAAGATGCCATAACCTACCCATTAGATGAAAATTCCTGCAAAGGTCTGTTTGGATGCAGAGATTATTGCACTGCTAATTTGAGAATGAGATTGTAAGCAGAACTGGTATTTAATTTCTAATTCCAAAAGAGAATCTGATTTTATTCTAGAAGTGTCTCTTTTCCAGAACCTGGAAACATTTAGAGTTACAGAATGATTTGTGTTGTGAGGGACCTTCAAAGGTCATCTAATCCATCCCCATCCTTCCATGAACAGGGATGTTTTCAATTTACCTGTACCCAGCTTCCTCTGAGAGCTAGAGCTTTCTGGTGAGAACTCTTGTGATGGGAAACCAGATTTAGGGCCTCTCCTTGACTCAGTGGCCCCATCACAGATGCCAGAACAATTTTAAAATGAGGAGTTAACCCCTCAAAGAAAAAGTCAGTGAATCACCAGGGCATAACAGCTTGGAAGACACTGTCTGTAAAACAATTTGCCATTTATAAATCATCTGGATTTCAGAGGGAAAATCTCTTCAGACAGCATATAATTTCATATAATTTTAAAGTCCTTCTCAATCACAGAGCCCAACTAAACACATTTTGGTTTTAAATACAGGGCTTCTGTTAAGATCTGTCTTTCCCAGCAAGCCATTAGAATATCTGATTTCTCCTGTGTTCTTCAGAAAATGAGCCCGTACAGCTTGGTCTACAGGGCGTCCCTGGGAACAGCCATGTCTGGCAGAAGATGTTTGTTCTGCTGGGTGCTCCATGGTCTTCCTCACATGCAGAGAGAACCTTCAGCACCTGGCAGCCATTGATGGACTGTCCAAAGAGAGATGAAAATAAACATAAAAGTTAACCCTTTATTTCCCCTTAGTGTCTAAGAAGGAAGAAAATTGAGTCACAATTGATGTGTGATATCAAAGTTTTCCAGGGGCATTATGAACATCCCAGCATCTCAACTATGACAGTTCTGGCTGTTTTTCCTTGGCTTTTGTGCACTGAAAACCAGGAGTGCAATCCTGTATTGAACCACCTTGCATTTATGTAGCTTTCTGGGGTGCTCACTTATTATTTTGTATAAGGACAAAGATATAATTTTTTTTTTCTCCAGGTTGTAAGCAATTACATTTCAGAATTTCTCCAAGCAATCGTTCACTTAAAGAAAAATGAAGAGATCTATAGATATATACACACATTTTTCCCCCTCTATCCTTGACACATCATGTCTTCTACAAATTTAGATTCGTGGCTGTATTTCTCCAGTGCTCTATTGTGTTATGCTTGACAAAGCCTTGATTTTGGATAAAAATAGATTAGAAGCAAGCCTGTGCGAGCCCTCATCTCTTACAATGCTGGGAGAAGGGTTGATTGGAGTCATGGCAGTTATCACTGGCATCACAAGACAGCAGCTATCACAGCACTGGAAACATCAGGGTTGCTGTGAAGTCAACCCTTGGGGGCAGATTTTTGCAGGTTTTTTATAGTTGGTGTGTGAGAAAAGCCAGAATTTTCCCAGGAGTAACAGGGTGTAGGGAGAGAGATGTTTATTTATTCCATTAAACATTATCTGGTTTGGGGTTTTTTTTTAGATTTTCAGAAAAAAATCCCAAAGCTCTTGTATGGGGTAGTTTTTCATTGCAGTGATTCATAACAATATGGAGAAAGGATCAAAGTGCTGAAATCTCATGCTATGAAAAAGATTTTTCAAGTAAGAGTTATGATCCAGTTATAAAAATTTTTAGAGATCTCTCTGCCCAAATTAAGGTGCAAATGAGACCACATGCCAAAGTCAATAGTACGGATTTTATTTAACAATAAATGAGAGAGAGAGAGAAGTAGGAAAAGAGCTGGAGGGAGAGAAAGATAAGTGACAGAGACAGATTAAGCAGAAAACATCACCACTCCATGGATCCCAACAGTGTCCTGTTGATCCTGTCCATCAGGTCTTCTTGGTGGTGAGGGTCCCCCCAAAACTCAGAGCTCAGTGGGCTGACACACCTTTGGGCCAGGTGGGAATGCCCAGGTACCTCCAGTGGAAGGGACAGTTTTGACACAGTCTCTTGCAGCAGACTGGATCTGCTGCATCACTTTGCATCCCGTGCCATGCTCTGCTGCAAGGCCTCAGCAATGAGTCTGGGAGTACTTTGGGGGTCTCTGGTGGCTTCTACCCCTCCTCAGCTGCCTCCCACATGGATGTCCTGTGGATGCAGCCTTCCTGGGGTGGAGGGTTTTACAGCTGAGCCACGTTGTGCGAGGGAGGATGGGTATTCACTGCCTCTGACTGGAGGGTATCACACACCCAAAACTCTCCTCCTCCCCACCCTGGCTGGGGGGTCGTGTGAGCAAACCTGGCCTCAGCAAATGGGTCTGGGGGCTGTGGCCTCCCCAGCGCCAACCCAGCCAGAGATGATTTTCAGCACAACTGCTGGGTTTGGCTTACTTGTGGATGCATTCTTCTCCCTCAGCCTTGTTCACTTCTCCCTAGACCTGCGATAATTGACCAACAGTGTCATCTTTATCTTATCTCAGGTTCTCTCAGGTGGTGCAACTCACAGTCCAAGGTTCAGGTCAGGCATATGCAGAGAGGGGTGGTCTTCAGTGGTCACAGCTTCTTTATACATAATGGGTATACATTATGTATAAATACACAGCTTCTTTTGCCATGATGGGCAAAAAGTCCTTCATAACAGTGTTTAAGCCACTAACCACAACATTTCAGTCTCTCACAGTAAGTCAAAAGCATTTTTTGAAGGATGTGTATTTCCAAGTGTTCCCTGTAATCACAGTAGGCTCCTGAGCACGGCAGTGTGAGAGGCAGAGCTACACAGGCTGTCAGCAGCCTTTCAGAGGGTTAGCAAGGACCCTGCTGCTCATCCTTGTCCACACAGACCCAACACACCTGCACTGCTCTCTGTGGGGTTTGGTTCTGATGTGTGCAGAATTCAGTTTCTGTGTCTGCAGACTCCTACGCAGAAGATGTGGTAATGTGTGTACTTTCTTCGGCTTGTCTATCTTTCCTTTCCTGAAGATTTTTGTTGTTTCAAGGCTTAAAGAACCCAAACAAAACAACAAAATACCTTACCTGGAGCCCCAGGATTCTTCTCTAGAAAGCCCAAATCACAGTTTTTAAGCAGTGGTTCATCCCCTGCCTGAGTGCAGGAGGGCACCTGCAGTTACATGTTCACCCCCATGGTTTGAGTGCAGCTCTCACACTTCATTGCATGTTCAAGCACATACAAAATCAGCCTCCCCTGGCCTTCCCCTGGCCAGTCCCGTGGTTGCTGCAGTGTTTGTTTAACATGCTGTGGGTCAAGGAGGGGCTTCAGTGCTGCAGGAGTGTCCCCAGGCACTGTAGTTCTGTCACAAACTGTGGAGAGCTCTGTGATCCCACTCCCACCTGGGGATCCCTACTGCTAATAACACACCAGTGTCACAGTTTCTACTCCATTTATACAGAACTGCTTCCAATTCAAAACATTTATCCTGTATCCAAGAATTTAGCTGTTGGTTGCTGTCATTATGTGTGTAAAGAGCCTCCTGATGTCAGCAAGACATTTCACCTCTATGCAGGTGTCAAGGTATCTCATAAACCTGACATGTACAGCTTGGTACACAACTTGCATGTCATCAAATTCCACCTAAAACCTGTTGAGAAACAACAACCTTCTTATTCAAAGAGAAGGGCTGATGACAAACTGCATGTTCTGTAGACTTTGGGCAGTGCTTCCCTCCAGAGCCATCTCCTCCTGAGCAGGATGCAGGACCTGCAGTGCAGTTGTCAGTCTGGGCACTCACATCTGCACTGCCATGCTCATTCTTTCATTTAATTTATTCACATTATTTCTCTCTAACCTGCCCCCTCCCTAGCTGAGCTAACATGCTGAATGCTCTTTTCTTTCATGAAGACTTCCTTTTCAGTTAAAAAAAGAAGTTATTTAAATTCATTCTTTTGTAAAAAAATTAGAGATGTTGCAGTCTCAGCATGGGGAAGCCTGAGCTCTACCCCCAGATCTCACACTGGCTGGGAGAGATCTTAAATCTCTTCCCGCTTTCTCCACATTTGATGGCCTCAAAAGTTGGGCTCCGCCGAAGATGTTATCCTGATCTTTCTTATCTCATGATGCAAAAGTGAGGTGGCACCATGGTCTCGTACCACCAGGGTGCTGGGTGTATGTTTCAATAGGATTTCACCACTAAAAAAGATTAAAAAATTAAACAGGTTTATTGTGCCATATTTTGTATTAGGAAATAGAGCTGTAAAGCAAATTGAGAGGAAATTTTACCACCCCAAGTAGTGTAATTTTCAGTGCAGCTTCTCCCATTCCTTGCTTTCTGTGTTAGACCAGCTCTTTAATTACTTGTAAATCGACAGCATCAGGCATCACATGACGGATGTGAAGCCTTCTCCAGGTGTAGCTGTGGCTGCAGGTTTCACATTCTCATCTCCGGTTAAGTGACTCAACATTTCAGCATGTTCCTACTTCACAGTGAGGTATTTGTATGTGCAAGACACCCCCAGGAGTGCTGGTGCTCAGGAGTGTGCATAGGGCCTATAAATGGTTTCTCCTTTTATTTATTGTGTGGGAGGTCACTGCTGATGGCACTGAAAGGCACAACATTTGTGTGTCATGCTCTGAAGCTGCACTGGAAGCCCAAACAAATTACTGGGGGAAAGAAAAACAGTGCAGGGAGAGTGCTGTGCCCTGACAGCCAAGAGCTGTGAGACTGAATGGTTGTGAGCAGAAAGAGGGTTATGCTGTCCTCCGACCTGGCAATGCAGCAGCAGCTTGGAGTCCTTTGGAGCCTTTAACAAAAAGACAGAATATATATAATACTTGAAAGGGAATACTCAATAGTCTGATTTACGGACTGGAGTTTTCCCTTCCTTTCAAGTAATCTCTTGCCTGCAATACAGACACCTCTTCTAAAAGGTGGAAAAAGAGATGGAGAACAAGGGAAAACAAAGTTAAAAATAATCCAAATTATCACATAGATTCTGAACTGCAGTGACCCCCCTGATGAGAAAGATGACCCACAATATGATTTGATTCTTCCATCTGCTGCCAGGGGCCAGGCCCTGAGATGAAGAAGCAGAGATCTTTGGTCTACATGTAGAGAATAAGAAAAGATTGATATAGAAAGCCAAACCCACTGGACCTGCATGGGTTTTTACTGGCTTTTGAAAGATGTTTAAGTCATTACTAGAACATTCCCACCTCTCTGCTGGCTTACGCCACAGGTCTGTAACCTGTTACTCTCTTTTCAACACAGGCAAAGCGGAGTGGAAGAATAGGGAAGCCATGTAGTGATGATTCCTTAAGATCCTGGATTATCTCCCGAAAATGTGTGCTTCAGGCTCTTGTGAACCAAATATTGTGTCTCTGTTCTCAGTAGACCTCAAGAGGCTTTCCTTCCTTTAATTTACAGGATATATTTTGAAGCCCTGTCAGTTTTTGACATCCTGTGGCAAAGAGCTTTGCAGCTTCACTGTGCACAGTGTGGAGAAATTTTCCTTGTGTTTTAATCCTACGTTCCAAAACCTATTTCTAATGTATAATGTCTCACTCTTTGAAAAGAGAGTGAACACTTACATCGGTTATGTTAAAACTGTTATCATATAACCTGTTGGTCAGCTTCTTCCCCAGATGGAAAAAATTGCTCGTTCAGTTATCCCTCACACAAAATCCATTCCAAGCCTTTGATCAGACTTGTTGTTTGCCCCTTGCTCTTTTCAGATCTATGGTATGTTTTTGCAGACAGGTGCTCTGCAATTGCAAACAGCACTCGTGGGGCAGGTGCACTGCATATTGACGTGAGGAATTGTGACGTTTTCCCTGTTCTCTTCTTTCCCTTTCCTAATAACTCAGAGCACTCAATTCCCTTTTTTGACCTTTGCAGAGCACCATGCTCAAGCTCTCATGGAACAGCATGCATGCCACAGTCTAATCCCAGTGTCTCAGCTGGCTCAGAACCTGCCATTGTGTACAGAGATTTAGCATTACATTTGTGCATTATATAACATTTTTCGATGACAAATTTATTCTGTTCCTTCTTCCCACACTCAGCGTTGCAGAGCTGTGGCGCTGGTGTTTCCAGCCCTATCCCATCGCTGCCATTCCGGTGTTCTCAGCAGGCTGTGTCACTCCCTGTGCTACTCACCCTGCGGCACAGGGTGTGGTGGCCTCCCACCCTGTACTTCCCAGTGCTCACCTTCCTGACAGCTCCTTAGCTAGGGGAAATCTTCAGTCCCATGCCACACCTACTCTGTGAGCTTTGGGGTAAAACATGGGAGTTGTGATTATTTTTATTATGGGAAAGTCTTTTGGTTTCATTGCTTACCACAGTACCATTTAGTTCACTTTTAAGCATTGCATTAAAGGCACTTTAATCATTCCCTTTCCTTTTCCTGATCTCCTGCTTCCAGGCAGTGCTTTTGCCTTCTAGGAAGAAGTCAGCACCCTGTGATTTATTGCCACTTGTAATCTGTGGACAAACCAGGAGTGTGCAGGCACAATGTGAGGCCTGGCACCACAGGAGGGCTATGCCTTGCACCAGCATTTTGCAATAGTTGCTCATAACCCCGGTCTGCTTTCCCAGGGTCTGTCTTGTCATTACAGTCAGAAAGTATTTGTCCTCTTGATAGCAGTCACTAGATTGCAAAATTAGAAAATTAAAATAAACAGGACATGAGCTGTCAAACCAGTGGCAGGTTCCCCAACTGGACTGCACACTGAAAAACCGGGCAGCAGTGAATGTGTTGGGCTAACAGTTGTGTTGTTGTCCCTGAGTTTGTATTTTAGTACGCAGCAAAGGTCAGTTCCACTCTGGGAATGACACTGAAATGTTCATCACTGGAATGGCACCTGCAGATCACTGAGTGAGGACTGAGTACAAAACTTCAACCCATGCCATAACCAGTACCTTCTCCCATCTCCAGTGGCAACTGTGAGCAGGGCTGGAATTCATGCTCTGTGTGCCCTGGAATCACTCTGTATTCAAGAAGGAGATGGGAAGGGGACTGATGAGCAGGGCTCTCTTTGCAGCAGGTGCTCTGAAGGGTGATGCCATCTCCTCCTGATCTCTGGGGGATGACTTGGCAGGTGTTTTCATACGGAGTTTACAGCTCACTGGAACGTGGGAGTTATTATTGTTCATTGCTCTCCATTGTAGATGAAATAAAGGCAGTGATGGAAAAGCCACACTGCAGTTTGTCACGGGAACTGTGAGGCTGCCCTGACAGAAAAGGGCATTTTCAACATCCCTCCCTGGAGCAGAGTGTGGGGATGGAGCAGGGACAGAGCTGACATGGAAACACTTTCAGAAATCACATCAATTGAGCATATGAGGTTTCACAGCAAATCCAGGAGCTGGGCAGTGGGAACAGGCCTTCTGCAAAGACAATTTGTCTGAGCAGGGAGCTAACACTGGAAGTTTATTTTCAGACAAATATCAGGTGGTATGGAATGGCTAGAGAGGTGTCTTGTAGATGTTAGTTTTTAGAAAAGACTTCTTTTCCTGTGCTCTATTTGAGGGAGAAAGGAAATTATCAGAGAAAATGTATCCCTGTACAATGAATATCCAGTACAAGAAGGCATCTGCCATTCTAAGAATTTGCCAGAAAGAATTTCTACACTATCTTTATAAAACAGTTATGTAACAGTTTTTATGATCATTGAGAACTGGAGCTCTGGCTTGTCTAATTATGGTGTTTACCAAATATTATGTAGTTGTCCTGTACTATAATTTCCTTGCTCTGAATCACTCTCGTAGTAAATATTTTTGTAAGCAAGAACCCTGCCCTGTGCATAACTTATATTATTTAAATGCTTCATGAATTCTAATTAGAAGTTACATTGGAATTCTGGATGCTTGCTGGCAGGAGTTGTTTGTTTGAATAATTGTACTACTATTAGATAGCATTACTTGAAAATATAACAGATCAAGGTTTCAAAGAGACTCTAATAAAACCAGATTTGAAAACCTGGAAAAATCAGTGTTGGGGAAGTGAGGAAGATGGAAGATAGCCAAATAAACTGGAAGTTTCATTACTGTCCACTTCTTTTATTTGTATACAGGCCTTAAGACCTTTTAGAACTTTGTCTTGATGCTCTACCTCCTGCTATCCTGTGATTAGCAGAAAAGCAGATATTAATGAAAAATACTTCAGGACCTCATTGACTGAAAAAAATGAAATCACTGCAAAAGATGTTTCAATAGCACACATGTAAAGACGGAGGTGCTAGAAGGCAAATAATACATTGCTTTTCAAAATGTAACTTGAAAGGTGTCAATGCTTACTTGGAAATATTTCAGACTTGTTTTGACTGAAATTTTTTGCTAAAACTTACAGTTTTCTCAGAGAAACTCCTAACATTTTCTTTCCTGTTCTAACTTTCTTGAAGTTTTACATTAACAGCACTATAAATACCTGAGTTCTTGTGTTTAGATCCTTTCATTGAGTTAAGAGATTTTTTTTGCCAGTAAAATGAATACAAAAACATTCATGCAATATCCTG
>VZTX01028842.1:0-38342 GCA_013400915.1 Pardalotus punctatus | reverse complement strand
TTATTATTAATTTTGTTCAGATCCTCTGTCATCTTTCTGTCTCATGGCTGCATGCAGTTCAGAACAACTTTTTGCCCTTAAGGGTAGTGTCATTGGTGTTACAAATCTGTCACGAATGAGTGGCATTGTACTTTCTTCTACAGACCTGAAACCCAAGCTTTAAGTTTGACTGCCAGGGATCAACAGGATATACAATGTCATGAGTCTGTACCTAATGAGCTTCCAATGTCCTTTCTTTTCTCCTGGTGCATGCATTAGGGAATCATTATACTTCCCAAACTGTTGGCCCAGAACTGCATATGGAGAAAGCATCCCAACTTCAAAAACTCTAGAAGCACCCTACAAGCAGTATACTATAGAGAAAATCAGTGTGAACTCTGTGTAGACCACACAAGAAAATCCATCAAACCTGTGTACAAGCTGTGCACTACCTGGGTTGCTGTTGTTTTCATGCTGGTTATAATGGCTGATTTTACATTGTCGTTGTTGCCTATTTATTCAAAGTTCCACTTCTAAAATTGACATTCTTTCCTTCATGAAACAGGCATCTGATAACCTAGGGAAAAAATTGCCACAATTCTTCCCTGTAAGTAATTAGAATTTTTTGAATAATTAAAATTTTAATTAGAGGTGTCTCAGGTGCTTCAATGTCTTTGCCTCTTTGGCAATGGGGGGAGGGGAGAGAGAGAGAGAGATACATTTCTAATAGTTAAAAATTGGGAAAGTGGGTTTGAGGGAAAGAAACTTCAAAGTATGCAGCCTAGCACAAAGACTCAGTTCTGATTTGTCAAACTAAAATTAGAAATGAACACGTTACATTTACATTTAATACTCTTCAGGGGCAACATTTCCAAGTTTGCCTCTGCAGTGAGAAAGCACCAGTGATGTTCCTATCAGGGCTGAACACTCTGCTCTTTACCCATCCATCTCTCTGGAAATGCTTTCTTTTCATGAAAGAAAGCTTTAAAATATTTGCAGTAATACAACATACACATAATTTTTATGTCTGCAGTTGCCTTTTTTTATAGATTACTAGTCCTCCAGGGCTATCCTTCTACATGATATTGCAGTCAAATCCAATGCTGTATGTGCAATATCACTGCTTCTTTCAGAGAGATTCTAGGTTCTCCCGTGCCCCTTTCATTATTGTTCAGCCTCAAAGCTGATTCAACACCAGAATGAATTTATCCTTATATCACTAGACAAAACTGCTGCTATTCTTTCCATTATTTGAACAGCTAGTGAGCTGCACAAATGTCATCAACTATGGCTCAACCAATAAATCATGAACTTGAAAATATTAAGCACTGCTAAATATACTGTGGTATGTTTGAGAGTACTGTTTCAGAAGTTCTGCCTTATTAAGCCTGAGAGCACCTTTTTATTGTTGCCTTGAATTTATACCAAAAGTATAATCTCCTCAGTCCATCCAAGGCTCTTCATTTAGGATTTATTTCTAGAAAATATTCAGAGCTGAGTTCATCTATATAAGAATCAGTATTTATTTAATTTTGTTATCCACTGACTGGTTTAAAACCTAAACTTTCTATTTCTTAAGCACGTTCACAAATACTAAAATAATTATTTAGAGAGATAAGCCCATAATCTGCTGCCAATGGGTGACCTTTTCACCATCAGTCCAAACTGTCCACTCTCCTCCATCAGATCCCTGCCTCAGATGACTAAAATTTTAACAAAAGCAGATATGACAGAAACCCTTGAAAAGATTATTCCTGACCTTAACCTAAATCTGAGAATCTTTATTTAATATTAGTGCCACTCTTCATCCTTTGCTATTTCCCCTGTATTTTTCACTCAGTATATTTGTAAGAGAAGATATTTGGTCTAGGTGTTTCAGAAGCATCAGTGAACATGCTATGCCACTTTTCAAAGATCAAATTTAGATCTTCTCTAGGGAAAATTCTTATTAAAGGATGCATGAATAAGATGCTTAATAGAAAAATAAGGCTGTCCTTATTCACACTTCAGATAAATAAAAAAAAAATTTAAATAAAATAACCCAATGAAACAAACAAAAAAACAAAAAACACCCAAAAAACAAAAAAACCAAACCAACAATATTAGAAGCAACGTCTATAGCTGTTAGTTCTTACTTCAGTCTTCTGAATTGGGGCATATTATAGAAGTAGTTAATGCCACCCACACACAAACTGTGTTTATACAGAGCTGTGGCTGCATGAGTAGAAGTGCTGGTGAGTATGGGCAGCACAGGTAGACAGAGTCTTCAGGTAGCCTTAACTGCTGCTGCCATTTGAACACCCAAATTTAATTAGCCTTCCTCATGTCTCTCATTTCACCTAGCATCAAGTCCAGCAGCCAGCTGGGGAGTGGGGGAAACAAGTCTCATTCTCCTGGGTGGTATTTCAGGAAACACCCGTGCTTCACAGTAATTTCTTAGAGTGGGAAGTTTTCACAATTTAAGAGAGCGAGAAAGAGCTCTCCACTTGCAGTCTCAGCAGTCTGTTCACCACTGCTCACCACTCTGACACAGATCCCTTCTCCACCACCACAGCAAAAGTGAATAACTTTGTTTAAAATCCCAAAAGTCCATTCCTATTCCAAGGCTAATTTTTTATATCCAGTTTATAAAAATTTTCCATGTATTGTTAGATTATTTCTCAAGCTTCATAGCAAGTAACATTTTTTCCCAAGAAAAATAAGCATGAAATGAGATGACTGTAAATGTTCAGACTTATATTTAAGTTGACATTTAAGTATTCTCCAATTATGCTGCTGAAAGGGCAAGGACAAAAATGTATTCAACATCAAATGTAAGTTTTGATTTGCCAGATACCATAAACCATATCAGCTATGAACAGTTCATTTGTCATCAACAACTGATCATATCAAAATACCTGTTTCTTTTGTGTAAAGCATTTTACAAGGTCTGCACTTAGCAATCAATGTATTTAATATCAGAACTGAAATTTGCCTTACACAGGCACCCACCCCCCATGCATTAACACAGATGCCTTCATCATCTCACATGCCCTTTAGGTCTGGAGGTCATAATGATGCAACATTGTAAGAACTGCAGCATAATAATACTTTTCTCTTTCTCATCTAAAGGAATTTCACCTCTCCCTCTCATGAATAATCTGATCTAAGTTGTATGGCATTCTTCTACCAGCCATAAGAGGTTAATGCTGAACTGTCAGCAAATTTTTATGTAAATCGATGGTCACAAGAGAAATAGGAGGCAGAGGAAGAGTATAATAATGGAACAATCAGCTTATCAAAAAACCCACTTTTCAAAAACAGCTAACTCTTAGCAAAGCACTTCCTAATTCAACTGTCAAGAGTCAGCATTTATCAAAGGATACAGAAGAACCTTTGAAATTGCTGTGTGTGATAATTAATACATATTTGAGATGGAGAGGTATTATTACCAGATAACTATTATTTCAGGATCACTAAAATTCACTTAGGAAGGGTATTTGTACAGAACATTTCCAAATGGACTAAATATCTTTAAGATATGAATGTGTCTTTCTTTCCTTTTGGGTTGTACCAAGAACAGAATAGAATTCAGTTTTCTGATCTTCATGAGAGATGATTGTAGAGGGACCATGGACAAATCCTGAGGCGTGTTTCCACATAAAAGTTTTCCAAAGGAGAATAAATTAGGGGAATTGTTTTGCTAGTGTTAAGATAAGCCTTCATTTTCTTATATCCTATGACATCAGATAAATTAGATACAAAGGAATATAAAACAACTTCAAGTTCCAAGTTATAAATTGCATGTGAGAATGATTTATAGCACTAGATTATACAAAGTATTGGAATTGATAATGATTGGGAAATCTATTTTTGGTCCTCCCAAAATTGCCTTTAAAGAACTTACCTCAACTACATGGAGTCTTCACTACAAGCAGAGTACAAAAAGAAATAGTCCAATCAACATTCAAAATCTTCTCATATATATGTATCTGAATACCCTGAGTATTAAGAATTTTGTCTGAATTCTAGGTTTTCTATAATTTATGGATTTTTATGTATAAACTTTTTTTTTATAATTTTTTTCTGTAGTTCAGGTATTTCAACATTATAGTACTAGAGGTCAGTGAAATATTGAAATAAAGGACAATGTATATGGATTACAAACTGAGCCACACTTCTCAAATACCATGAGCTGAGAATGTGATATGCTGTGTTTTTGGAGTTCTCTGGACATCCAATCCAGGTGAAGTATGTCCCTGCCTATGTCACAGGTTTGGACCACAGGATGTTTAAAGGCCCCTCCATCCAAAGAATTCTATAATTCTGTGATTCTGTCAGGCCCTTGTTATGGCCCTTCTCCTCTTGTCTCATTCTGTCCCACTCCCCTCGATCCCCTCATCCAGATTGTTGACAGATGTGAAACAGGACCAGCCCCAGGGCTCAGCACTGGGGAACACCACTGGTGACCGGTCAGCAGCTGGATTAACTCCATTCCCTGCCATGCTCTAGACCCAGCCATCAGACAGGTTTTTACCGCATGAAGCATGCACCTGTCCAAGCCATGAGCATCCAGTTTCTCCGGGAGGATGCTGTAGGAAACATTGTCAAAACTTCACTAAACTCCAGGTAGGCCACACCCTCCTCCACTTCAAGGGTCACCTGATAGAAGTAGATCAGGTTAGGCAAGCAGGACTTTCACTAAGCACCTAGCTTTTTCCTCTACCNAGGGTCACCTGATAGAAGTAGATCAGGTTAGGCAAGCAGGACTACTTTCACTAAGTACCTAGCTTTTTCCTCTACTTCCTTTGTCACTGTGTTTGCTGTTATATCCAATAAAGGATGAAGATTCTTCTTAGCCATCCTTTTGTTTCTGTAATATTTATATAAATAGTTTTATTATCTTTACAGCACTATTCAGATTAATTTCTCTTTGGACTTTGACCCCTCTGATTTTCTTCCTACATAACCTCATTACATCATTTTTGTCCTCCTGAATTGCATGCCCCTTCTTTCAAAGGTCATATACTCTCCTTTTATTCCTGAGTTCGTGTCAAAATTCTCTGACCAGCCAGGCCAGTCTTCCCTGACACCTTGTCTTCCAGCCTGTGAAGATGGCCTGTTCCTGAGCCTTTAAGATTTCCTTCTTGGAGAATATCCAGCCTTCCTGGACTCATCTTTTCAATGAGACTGGCCAGGAAGGTTGTATCTCAAATAATGAAGATGAGAACTTAAAATATACTTACCAGCAAAAAACGGAAGTGGAATAAATTTAAATAAACATAATAAAACTGATCACGTATATTTGTGATTCAGATTACAAACAAAAACAACATAGCAGTAAACAATATAAAATATCTTACTCATGAGACATTAATAGCAAGCTAACATCACATTAATTATATTTTAATCAAGCTTGTTTGTAATAATGGATGTAATATACCATAAAGCAGGGTAGTGCAGATTGAATTGGCTTTGTCTTCTTTGTCCAGAATACCAAAGGGAAGAATCATTATTCTGCTGCAGCATGCCAGCTCCTATTTATGGACTGTCATTTTATTTTCCTAGCAGTTCATCTAAAGATGTGTCATACGAGACCCTCCCAGATGCATACTCACTATTTCAAAAAATGTGTTGCCTCTTCCACAGGATTGTTTCAAAAGATGTGGAGTGGTCCTAAATAACATAACACATAAAATAGTGTTATCTGATTTAAACACTTTTACCTAACCTGGCAGTCAAGCCCAGTGCTTGCAGACAAAGATTTTTATTTGTTGCCTTCAGTGTGCACTTAATCAGCCCTTTTAAAATTCTAAATTAGAATTGCATGTTTCATAAAAAATGTATTTATATACTAAGAATAAAATACTGCAGTTATCATTAAATTGCAGGTTGGCTCTTGCAAAAATATCTTTGCTGTAAAATACTACAGCTTAATGATATAGTGCACCATGCATACCATATATATTTTGTAGGAAGCTATCCAAAACACACCATTAAAATAAACTTAGAGATTTCTTTTGCACATTAATTCTTAAGAGACAGCAAGAAGAGACAGCCAATACTTTAACCTGTCCTGTGTCTTTTTCAAGACTGTAATCACCTGTCTTCAGAACTGGCTTTTCAGAAACAACTAGATCTCTCCTTTTACATATTTTGTATTTTTTACCATTTGCATACTCAATAATTTTTAAAAATCACTTTAAATATTTCATAAAATGTATTCTTTTGTCACAAGGTCTCAATGTAAATAGAAATATGATTTAAACCTTCATAGTATTTATCAAAATACTTTGTTTTAGGAACAAGCCTTAAATGAAAACAAAGGATGGGTGGGGCACTTGTAGCCCCATTGAAATAAGCCTTTAAAAAAAGAGAAGGGATGGAGACATCATTGAATCATTAAGGTTAGAAAATATCTCCAAAATTATTGAGTCCAACCTTTGGCCAAACAACTTCATGTCAACTAAACCATAGCACCAAGTGCCACGTCCAGTAATTTCTTGAACACTTCCAGGATCAGCAGCCCATTCCAATGTTTAACCACCCTCTCTGTGAAGTTCTTTCTGATGTCCAACCTGAGCTCTATGGTTTGCTTTTCTGTTATTCGTGGGATTTGTAGAAGCAGGTAGAGAGGTCAGGCAGACAGGCCCCAAGAGGGCGAAGACAGGACTTTATTTACAAGAAGTTCTTTTTATACACAGTAATAAACAATTGTCTATTGGCCAAAGACAATCCACCCCCAAAGACCTATTGGTTATGGCTCATACACCTCTAACACTAAACACAGAGATTAAGAAAGTACAGTTTATCTATATTCTCCATGAGAGAGAAAGAAAATTCCTAAAACACTGCAACTACAGAGGTCCTTTGGTGCATCTTGAGTTTATTTCCTCTAATCCTGTCACAGTTCCCAGGACAAAGAGGCCAATCTTTTCCTTGCTACAGTTGCTTGGATTCAAAAGACAAAACTTACAACACATTAAAATCACAAAATAGAAAAGCAATATTTTAATGAAAGCTTTCAGGTGCACAAATAAGTCTCTGCACATGTGTGATAGAGGATTTCAACAATTTTTTTAAGACTAATTAATTACTATATCTAGCAGGTACATCCAAGAGGAGATCAGTTGCCCCAGTAACTCACCCTTGGGTCAGCCTCTTGGACCTGGTCCAGGGGATTCTTTGCTTTATTTCTTGTTATGTCTCTAAAGTTCTGGTGGAAAGCAAGATGTCCTTGTCAGAAATTCTGTTCTTAAGAATAAGACTAGACAGAATTTCAATAACGTGTTAGTAAGGGTTAGCTTATTGTGAGAAAGGACAGCAAAAGTACTAGAAATCATACAAGTATATTTTTAAAATATACAAGGCCACAAACATATGAAAAACATATAAAAAGCTAAGAAAACCTTTAGACATCACTACAGCTCCCATTCAGGTGGTTGTAGAGAACAATGAAGTCTTCCTTGAGCCTCCTTACTCCAGGATAAACACTCCCAGCTCCCTCAGCTGCTCACCATAGTGAGAAGTTTCTCACTACCAAAAGTAGCTTTGGTAATATTTTTCTTTTATTACCCTTGTTTTTCTAAACTGGAAGCTGGCTATCTTGCATTCATTGTCATAAAATTTATGGCACTGCAGACTAGCTTCCTGGCACTCCTCTCCACACTCTAACTGACCATTTTTACCACTGGGAATGAATTCCCATCAGGAACCAGCTGTGCTCTGTGACAGGAAATGTGTACATCTGCAGGGCATGGCCTTTTCATTTCCATTGGGCTCTGAAATATATATTTTGAAGGAGTAAATTCGCTGTCCAAAAATCCCCTCAATTTCTCAGCAAGGTAATATACTCATCAGTCTCCGTTTCCCTATCCCATGGCATGCTGTTGGCACACACATTGAAACAAAATTGTGTTTCATCCTGCTCTGTGCTCTGTCTGGCTCTGCTGTTCACTCTCTGACACACACATACAGAAGGAGCTTAGTTCACAAAAGTGAGCAGGATTCACACCTCTGGGTCATCTAACTCTTGACCTTCTAAAGCATTTAACATTTGGCCTTTTGCAACCTGAGTAAATGTCTTTATGCCCCTTCATTGAAGCTTGAGCTTTCCTCTTTTACTCATACCTACTGCACGAGTAGGTCTGGGGTGGAATGAGGGAAGAGAGTTCTTTGAAGGTAATTCAGGCCCCATATGGGAGACAGGAAAGGAGGAGGCACAGTCCAGGCCAACAGAGCCCAAAAGTAGGAACCAGAATGGAAAAGAACTGAACTTCTTCCCCCGCCTTCCTAACACAAAAAGGTTGGCTTTTGTTTTCACTCTGCATTCAGTAAATATTTCTTTTTCTCCAGCCAGTCTGGTCTTCGGTTATTTCTAAAAAAATCGGAACAAAGATAAACAAGACCCTGCCACAAGGCTGAAGTATAATATATTGATGCAATGAGACTGAATAGAGGTAGTGTAATTTATGATGTCTGCAAAACTCTAATTCAGGGCATTTTTCTCTAACATAGGCTACACAAGACAATTACAGGGAAAATCAGGTAGGATCTAACAAGAAGATAGAAAAAAATAGAACTCAAAATAGCAGAAAAATTGCTAACACAAGAAATGTTTGACAGGAAAAAATTTCCTACAGAATACAGGTGTTAGCCACCTTAACCCTTTCACATAAGTTGTTTATCTTCTTGTGAGATGGTAACATGTGTCTCAAACACCTGTGATCAAAGAGTGTGGCGGCACCTGAGATTAATGGAAAAAAGAGAAATTAGAAAGGACAATTTGAGGGGGCTTTTTATTAAAAATGCTGTTAGCCTTACAGAAAGGCTAAAAAAACTAAAGGAAAAAATAAATTATTGTTTAAGTTTTTATGAGTTTATGTAAGACTAATCTTGTGAGGAACATAGATTCTCCTTTATAAGTAAGAAATGAGGAATTCAAAAGGCTTTGGGGGATGGCACTTGGAAGTGGTACTGCTTGCAGACAACACAAAGTAGAGGAAGACGAGCTTTTACTCAGTCTTTGCTTGTTAAGCAGCTCCCAATAACACATTCCTTAATCAGAGATATTGCTGCATCTTTCAACTCAGACAGATTTTTAAAAAACCCTAAAATTTCCCTTGAAAATCGAAAACTGTGAGAAATTAAAACAGAAAGAGAAGGAACACTTCAGACATATTGCTTCAGCTATAAATTTATGTTCTTGATATTTATACTATTGCGCAGCTCAGAATTAGCTTTGAAATTGGCACTTGAGGGATCTCACAAGCAATTATTCTCTGAATATTGCTAAAGACATGCATCTTGCTACCCTTAACTCAGCATTGTTCATGCCATCAAAAACAGTAGCAAGCCATCCTAATAGGAGGAATATATATATTTTCCATAAAGGCAAAAAAATTGGTAAAACTTTTTAGATCATTATTTGTACATAAGATTGCCATTAAAGTATGATTTATTCAAGTCTTAGAGGCTCTTGAAAAGTTGTTATAGTAAAGTAGATGCTAAAGCTACATTAATAGATTGTATCTCCTTGTTAGATTTTTAAAACTCATTCCCAGAAACTGTAGCTTTTCTTCAGTGTCTCAAGAGCTGCTATATTTTTAATCTATTGATGTGAATGGAAGATCATGGAAACATGGAATCATAGAATCATAGAACAGTTAGGGTTGGAAGGGACTTTACAGATCATCCCATATCAACTCGCCTGCCATGGGGAAGCCAGGCTGCTCAGACCAGGTTGCTCAGAGCTCCATCCAGTGTGACCATTAACAGCCCCAGGGATGGGGCATCCAAAGTTTCTCTGGGCAACCTGTGCCAGTGTCTCAGCACCTACACTGCAAAGAGCTTACTTCCTCCAAATACCTAATCTGAACCTACTTTCTTTCAGGTTTAATCCACTCTCTCGTCCTGTAACTATATGTTCTTGTAAAAAGTCCCTCTTCATCCTTTTTGTAGTCTCCCTTCAGGTCCTGTATGGCTGCAATTAGGTCACCTTGAAGTCTTCTCTTTTCCAGGCTTCATTCTTGCAGCCTGTTGTCATACAAGAGGTTTTCTATCCGTCTAAACATCTTGGTGGCCCTCTTCTGGACTTGCTCCAGCATGTTGATTTCTTTCTTGTGCCAAGGATCTCAGAGCTGGATGCAGCACTCTGAGTGGGGTCTCACCAGAGAGGAGCTGCAGTGGGTTGACCCTGGCTGGATTCCAGGCACTCACCAAAACCGTCATGTCATTCTCCTCCACAGATGGACAAAGGAGAGACCATTTAGAGAAGAGTTAACGAGCTGAGATAAGGACCAGGAAAGATCACTCAGCAAACACTATCGTGGACAAAACAGGTTCTAATTAGAGATATTAATTGAATTTATTACTAACGAAAGCAAAGCAGGATAATGAGAAGTAGAATAAGCCCTTAAAAACACCTTCCCCCACCCCTTCCTCCTTCTCACCTCTACCTCCTCTCCCCCAGCAGTGCAGGGAGATGGGAAGTTATGATCAGCTCATCACAGGCTTTTCCTGCTGCTGCCCAGGGAGAGGAGTCCTTCCCCTGCTCTAACATGAATCCACCCCACAAGAAACTGTTCTCCACAAACTGCTCCAATATGGTTTGCTCTTCCATGGGGTGCAATCCTTCAGGCACAGCCTGCTCCAGTGTAGGTGCCCCACAGGGTCACAAGTCTTGCCGTCAAACCTGCTCCACTCTGGGCTTGTCTCGCTATGGGTCAGCAGGTCTCTGCCAGAAGCCTGTTCTGGCATGGGGCCTCCCATGGACTTGCAGCCTTCTCTTAGACATCCACCTGCTCCAGCGTGGGTCTCCTCCAGAGGCTGCAGGTGGATCTCTGCAACCCCGTGCCCTCCATGGGCTGCAGGGGCACAGCTGCTTCAC
The DNA here is from genome assembly GCA_013400915.1 of Pardalotus punctatus. Taxonomy (NCBI): domain Eukaryota; kingdom Metazoa; phylum Chordata; class Aves; order Passeriformes; family Pardalotidae; genus Pardalotus; species Pardalotus punctatus. The sequence goes on along the minus strand of VZTX01028842.1, from coordinate 27,496 downwards.
CATGGGCTGCAGGGGAATCTCAGCTCCAGCGCCTGGAGCAGCTCCTGCCCCTCCTTCTGCACTGACCTTCATGTCTGCAGCGTTGCTCCTCTCACATGATCTCACCCTGCTCTTCTCTGTCTGCAATTACATCCATGCAATAACTTTTATTCTTTCTTCTCAAATCAGTTATCACAGAGGTGTCACCACCATCTCTAATCGGCCCAGCCTTGGCCAGCAGCAGGTCCATCCTGAAGCCATCTGGCCTTGGCTCTGCCAAACACAGGGGAAGCTTCCGGCAGCTTCTCACAGAACCCACCCCTGCAGCTCCCCCCCTACCAAAGCCTGGCCATGCAGACTCACTTCTCTCAATCTGCTGGCCACCCTGCTTTTGATGCAGCCCAGAACAAATGAAAGATGAAAGGAAATGAGCCCTATGGAAGGTATGGTGGGACAGACAGCTTCAGGGATGGGTTAGGGCATGCAGTGAGAAAAAAAAAATAATACTGTAGAATATTTGCTCAATGGTAGCAGAAGAACTTCATCTCAGGTTTATTTAACAAAACCAAAGAGAGCTCCTGTGGTCAAGGTGTGACAATTGTTCTACACTATCTTGTACAAATGCCGCTTCTGAAGTATTTTACCAGAATAATACAGACAGATCTGTGCCCCTGAAAGCTTGATGGATGACAATGGACAAGTTTGGTTAGGACCTTGTCTCAGAGGGGAATTTCAATGAGCCGTTAAGACCCTAGGGAAAGAAGAAAAGTTAATGGGAACTCACACTGACATGCAGTACCCAAATTGCTGAAGCTTTGTGTGCTTTCCTTTTTTATATTTTTTGATGGAAGTAGAAGGGTAATGGTACTCTCACGTGAAGAGCAGGACTAAGCAATCTCATGAGATTACTAAAGTAGAGACAATGCTGTTATAGCAACCCAAGAGAAAAAAGCTTCATGAAGCCTGTACACTCTTTAACTACCTCCAAAAACTTCCTCCTTTGCAAGCATTTATATGTTTTTAATCTAATATTACCTAGCCTAATAACAACTTTTTTCTTCAAGTTCAATTATGGCATTGATCCATGGTTGCAAACAGGCTAGTGCAATGAAGCTTATTTTTACTGCAGGTTGCATGATGTTTTTATAACTCAGCATGTCAGATTTGTTGTGCTTCTGCATGTACTTTAATATTCATTGTTAATGTTATAGAGAAGTTTTACTTTCTCTATAGCATTACATTATTAAAATAACAATAATTTTAAAACAAATATTTTCATATTTAGGGTAGGTGGCAGTGTAGTTTGAGAGGCGTCTATTATGTCATACAGTAATACAGTCTTTTGTGGTTCAGTACCATACACTCTACAAATTATGAGTCATCTACTTTTTACCAAATTAAATTTATTTTTAAAATTTTGTTCAAGCATAATTGTACAGGGAATAGGCATAGAACAGTAATGATGCAAGTTTTAAAATGAGCTGTTTTTTGTTTCATGGAGTATTTGACATGCTTCACTAAATATTCTAAAAATGGCAGAAGTAATATATGAGAGAAAAGCAGAATATTCTGTATTACCCTAACTACTTTTCTTGTCTAGTGTGGAACATGTTTTTTCAGAATGAGTCTGTATGTGACAGCTAGGGATGGGATTGATATTAATTCTGAAATTTAATCAATTTTGGTTGTCTCATCTTGATAAGGAAAGATCATGAAATAAAGTTACTCTGTTTTTCTTGTGAGGCTTAGTTGCAATAAATGTGTCACTTGAATGAATCAATGAAAAATACCTATTTAAAAAACAAGTACTTTTTTTTCCTGTTTTTCCTTGTGTTTTCTCTTGATTGGAAGGAGGCTGGGATACATGACAGAAGATACTATTAGAAATTTAATTTTTAAATGCAACATCAATTAATTTATGTGGCTGAACAGCTCTCTAATTTCTTTTTCTCAAGAAACCTCTGTCTGTAGATAACTAACTCTCACGGGGACTAATCCAAGTGAATCCCAGCCTGGCTTTAGTCAGGACAGTAGCACAGACTGCATAAAAAAATTCCCAATTTTTTATTTAACCTATCTCTTTCTCTAAATATTTAGACAGGTACAGATTTTTGATTTTTTTTTCCTTTTGGGGGAGAGGGGGAAAAGTGGATTTTAATGAGTTTTCTGTTATGTGTCCAAAGCTTTTTTGTGGAAAGTACAAAAAACTTTTGATGCTGTAAATGAACTTTAGTCTGGCAGGAAAGCCTCAGACCACACTATACAAGTCTCTGAAGCTGCTTCTCTTTTTTCAGCTGTGCTGAAACACACATGGGAGTCTCCAAACCTGTGGTACAAATGCCCACAGTAAATATAAAATTATTTTACATCATGGTGTCGATTTTTCAGGAAGAAGTAAAGAAGTTGCATGTCCAAGTGCAATCAAGAGAAACTTCCATGGTTTTGGGACTACTGGTTAAGGGATTAGAAGTACAAGTAGCATCCTCCTCTATCCTTCCAGTTGCAGGGAAAGATGAGGGGAAAAAATCCAAGAGCCATCAAGTTAAACACATGATCAACTCTATCAGCAATCGTAGCCAGCAGGACTGGAGCAGTGACTGTGCCCCTGTACTTTGCAGTGGTGAGGCCATAACCCAACTCCTGTGTCCACTTTTGGGCCCTACCCTACAAAAATTACACTGGCCAGTTGCCAATTTTTAATAGAAGTATTTTATCATAGCTTTTCTGAAGTCTTTCATTTCAAAGGAAGAATTCCTGGTTTATCTTTTCCTCGTTATTTCTAATTCCTGCCAATATTCCACTAGGCATATCAGTCCTTTGCTGTTTGGGCTTTGGTTGGTTGGCTGTTGTTTTCCCCAGGATTAACTGAATCCCTGGTGTACATTTGCACTTGTCTGGTGTTAATATATGGTTGACAAGTTTAAGTATATTAGTATATAAATTTCAATTAAGCTATGAAACAAACAGCAAGGTTTTACAAATGTTTGACATTGACATGGTAGTAACTTGATAAGAGTTACAGCTACTGTCAGTTGGAAATGGAACTGAGTAACTGAAAAGGAAATTTCAAATGACAACTACAAATCCTTCTGTAATTAGTTCCCAATTTTGAATCAAAAGTACTGCAACCAGCATTATCTTTGTGGATCTTACTTCTTGTGGAAAAGAGTCTAGGAGGGATCCCTTTGCCCTCTGTAATAATTTCACAGTTTAGCTGCTTACTCATACTCTTGATTCTACAGCACTGAGCTCACTGCAGGTCTCTGTCATTGAAATAAAAGCAGTGAAAATTATCTGCATTGAATTTTGGTCCTTATAAAATGAGACTGAAAGCAGTGTCAAATATGCATTGTTAGACAAGTTGGAATACACTGGTTTTCTCTTCCGTATTTTGCTTGCATTAGGTATGCTAAAAATCCATTCTTTTCCCACTGTCAAATGATATTAAATGTGGGGGATTTTTAAATTATTTTATTTTTGCAGTTTAATACCCTTAAGTCCCACAGCACCACCACTTCTGGTTTCATTATATAGATGGGAGGGTTCAGTGGGAGAGAAAAGGTGAAGACTCTGATGCAGGGACAGAAGATTTGCCTTCCTCTGCAGCATCACTTGACAAAGCTGCACAGCTGCCAGCCTCTCCACAAGACCTCAGCACAAACATGATGTGTGGTGTGGACACAGCTCAGATTCCTGAGCTCCCACCAGGGAAGTTCTGCCTGTGGGCCATTCCTTGTCAGGGAGTGCCAAGAACAGCACACACTGTGCTGCAGGGCACTTGGGGTCAGACATTAAGGTCTGCTGAAAAAAAGGATATTAGTCACATCAGCTTCATAATGGGAAATGGACATAATTTAAGTGTTATAAATTGCAAAACTTAACCCTTTGGAAAAGCAAAGGATGGAGAAAAGGAAGTGGTAGAAGGGAAAGAAAAGGTTAAATGCTAATTGGTAGACTAATTTCATAGACTGGGTAACCTTTATATTCCTTACTCATTTGTAGAGCTACTCTGCCAAGTCTAAGTGAAGAATTAACGTACATAAGGAGGCACTAGATAAAAGCAAGCAAGAATTACCTTTGATTGTTCCTTCCAAATACGGTTATAAAGTATGCTATTTTAAATTTCTTCAATTATCTATGTCATTACTGTAAAAATATCTAATGGAGTTTGAAATCCCTAATTTCACATTCTGTTTCTGATGTTATCCCTCAGGAAGACACAACTTTCCTTTACATTGCTCTTCTAAGACTAAAACTTGTCTGCAATATATGCTTTCATAGCATTAACAATGTAATTTTGTCAAATAGAACTGCATCATACTGGGAACTGCTCTGAAAAACAATGCAACTTTTATTCTAGATGTTATTTTAAGAGAAGACTCACGAGTGTTAAAGAAGTCTATAGAAAAGAAGTTGTTCTTCATGTTCTATGACCTTATGCGCATGAAGATCCCTGAACATGTGGAGAATCCTCGACAGAGTCCAGAAGGAACAAAACATGCCACGCAGTCCTGCTAAGTTCATTGAGCTGGAACAAACAAGTACAAGATAGTAACCGTGTTAGCAGATCTCTGCTGCTGTGGAAAACAGTGGAACAAAGTTAAGAAATCTGAAACCGTGGGGAACTCTGCTTATGTAAGCCTATGGTCATTGTTATTAGAAAAGAGCAACAAGAATATTTGAAGTGGCAAAGGAAAATAAAGCATTCCTTTATTTTTTCTTTTCTTCTTCTCTAAAGTACTGTAATAAGAAAATTTATATGTTAACCAGCCCTTTTAGAAAGCATTAAAATCAGCAGTAGATACCCCTTTCAACGGAACACAGATCAGGATGCACTGGACTTTAGATGCAGGGGAGATTTAAGGTCCTAATTTATAGGACCATCACTGAATAAAAAATGGGTCAAAGTACATAAGGTAGAAAAACAAAACTAAAACTTTATTTTCTACAGTATGGCTGCTGGTGAGAGCCCAAATAGAAGCAGTCTAAGTATCTCCCTCCTGATCCAGGCACATAACTCTGAACCTGCCTCTCATTTGCAGGTGAAAGGCCCAGGTGCAAAGTAAACATTTGATCCTTTGACCCTGAAGCTGAAGAACCACTAAGCAGAATGTGATCCTTCCTTATCCTCTTCCACATAATTTCTGAAACACTTATGCCTTTACAGAGCCAGTACAATGGTCACTTGAGGCTCTAGATGGTCCCTTCACCATCTACTTCAGTGTGAGGGCAAAATATTCAGTTTATATGTCAATTTTATGTTACCTGAACTTTTGTAATTCTTTGCAACATGCAATGCACACCAAAGCTTTGTATTAACATCCTGAGAAAGATATTCTTGCAGGACTTTGCTGATACTTCATCTCTTCAGTGTTAACTTTGCTCAAATACCACTCCCCAATGTTTAAAATGAGATATGCAGAAGGTGTTTACTTTTTGTCCAATTCAAGAATATCATTAGTATCTTGCATCCAAAACCTGAATAAAAGTACAACAGTACCAAGAATTTTACTCTAAACCATGGGAAGGTAGTTATTTATTTTACCTTTGCTTCAGATGAAAGTTGAGATTTCAGCTTCTGGCAAGAAGTTCTGTTTACTGTTCTCGTTGAGAATAATGTACAGCTGTACAATAGGAATAAAATAGGTGGAATGGCAGGAAGAACCTGAAAGAAGGAAAAAGTCTGAACTATAATGGGTATTGGGAATTAGAGGAGGTATTTTGTGTGCTTGTACATGAGACAGGGGGTGGGGAAAGAGTAAGAAAAGAGAAAGAAAATCCTACGCTCCTGTGTTTCCCATCAATGTGTTCTCACTGCTGCCTTGATACAGGCTTTTAGTCACTTGATTCATTCCTCAAAGCTGTAAAGAAATAAACAAATTCCTTTCACAAGATCAGCGATATTTTTTTCTGTTTGAACATCATTTGGAGAGACGGACACAGTGACTGCTCTTATCTTGCTTTCTTTTGTGCTTCATCTGACAGTTATAGTCTCTTTAACCATGTCTGCAAGCAAAACACATCACTTTACATTTCCGGAGGGTCTCGTGTCACTGTGATGATACATGGCATCCTGTTAAGGCCTTCACTTTAAACACAGAACTGAAGGCAATCCGAGCTGTATTCCTGGGGTGACTACAAAGATTGAAATATTGAAGTTTACTGAAAGCAATGAATCAAAATGACTACAGGCTGGCTGAGCAGAAGAGACATAAGAATAAAAGTGTGCCAGGTCTTCTACTTTGCATGCTCTGTAGCCATTTACACAATTTCAAAATGGGACACAGTCATTTCTACTCAAGTATAAAAACATTTGGACAGTGCGGCCTCCTGAACTCTGTTCAAAAGAAGATACTCACCATTTGCCCAATTAGAGACATTATTATCCTGTTACATGCCAGGAACTTCAGATTCTATAGATCTATTCTACAGATATATTTGCTGTACAAGTCTTAAAGTTCCTATAGAAGGAAGGAAATAAAATGTATTGCAGAAGGAGCCATTTGACTGCATTTCACTCATTATATGTCCAGTTTAGAATGGAATTAATTTGGTTTTAGATATACTCATTTCTGTCCTTTGATCATTAAATGATTTAAGAGTTTTTTACACCAGCAGTTTCATCAATATTTGACCACATCTGTTGTCACATTGACAGAATTAGCCAATATTCCTGTTAAAAACAAGTGATTAATCAAATGTTAGCACAAAGCTCAACAAAGTCTTCATAAAAATTCTACAGCCTGAAATATCTCATGTAAATTAGTCAGTGAATACTTTTCAAGAAAAAGCACTTTTACATAAGCTGTATTGATTCATATCTTAAAGCAGAGATGCAGGAGAACCCTAACATTTACCAGAGTATGCTAATTCAGCTATATTTAGAAATGAGGAATTTCTAAGGAAAAAAAGTCTCCCTTCCTGAAGAAAATAGACCTCATTAATATGGTTCTCTTTTTTCTTTTCTTTTTTTTTAATGAAGTATTCAGGTTAAATAGGTACAGGAGTTTGTATTTGACTCTTTGACAAATAAGGAAGGGCACAGGGACACAAAGGACACAAAAGAGCCTCAGACATCAGGCATTTACCAGTCTGAAGGATTGTGCACAGAACATTGATTCTCCATTTTCTCTGACAAAGTAAGGCCTGTGGCTCTGCATATGCTTGTAGTTATAGGACTTTGATTCATGTTTCTTATGCGTACTAGATCTGAAAATGCTGGGCAAAATTTCTGTCCCTTTTTTTTTCCTTTTTTTTTGCTTGAGGCTTTAGAAATGGCAAGAGAAATGGCTGGTTTCTTCATGCTGGTTTGCACCTGAATCACAGAGTCATAGACTCTTTGGTTGGAAAAGACCTCTAAGATTATTGTATTCAGCCATAAATCCAGCTCTGCTAAGTCCACTAAACCATGTCCCTAAGTGCCACATCTACATGTAGCAGTGCCCCACTGTAGCATTTCATTAGTCTAAGGAGGGGCAGATTTGCAGGTCCTCTTTTTAATATCTTTAAGACCTTGAATTATTGTAGGAGATTTTAAAAATCTCAGAATTCATCCGTTTTCCTAAAGCTCAGTCACTTTGGGCAGTGCCTGTTGGCGTGTAAAGCAGTCAGCACTGCCTCTAAAGGCAAATTTAAGTTCCCTACTCATTGTATCATCTTCCCAGCAGTTGTGACTCAGTTGCAGATCATCATCTTACTGCTTCCTCCTCATCCATGAGCAGAAAAGAGGAACAGTTTCCTACTGACATTTCAAACTCAGCCACTCACAGCAGCTTAACAAGTCAGCATTTCCCTCTGGCAGTTGTCTTTTCCGCTTCAATGTTTAGATTCTGGATAAATATTGATTTGTTCCTCCTTTGCAAAACTCCTTAAAAGCCAAAATATCTAGGTCCAAGATAATAATTTGGTATAATAGGTGGGTATATAATAGGTGGACCAACATTAGAACATTAGAAAAGCTTCTCTTATATCATGAATCCCATCTGAAACCAATGTGAAGGGTGTACTTGGGAATAGACTGAATCCCGACAATCCCTTAGGAAAAGAGGAAGAGGGCGTATTTCGGAGCAGTCCCTGACTCGTGCCACACAGCTGTGCTCACAAAGCTGGTTCAGAGGCTGACAGAAGGCAGATCTGTCTGAAGTGTGCTCTGCTGCACCCCAGGTGTTCCCTGGCGCAGTGAGCTCTCTCTCCCATTCCACATCTCTCTTCCCAGGTGGCTGTCACCTTCCTAAAGGTCATCTTTAACACGAGAACAGATGAAAGCTGGGGTCTGATTGTGCAGGCAGCTTGTTATCTGTGGATTGTGAAATGCAGTTCTTTACTCCAGGAAGTTCAAACTCCTAACTCTAGCCAGAAAACTGTAAGCATGAATGTACATGTGCTTACTCAGGTGTTCACACCACCCATGGAAGATGTAACCACCAGGAATACCAGTGATAAGAGGAAACAAAGTTGATATATCATAAGTAATCTTTCCCTTTTTTTTCCCCTTTTCCACCATCATGATATTTCTGCAGTTTTAGCTTTATGTACATGTGAGAATAGGAAATTTTAGGGAGCTGAGTCATTTTGCTTAGTAAAATTCATTTGGCTAAGCCACACATTGAGGACAAAATCACAGCAGTGTTCCACCAGAAGCAGTTTCTCAGGAAAGGTGTTATAGGTAAGAAATAAATATTGCTTCCTAATCTCCTGGAAGCAGAGAGGTTTTCTGGGAGGTGGCACTTAGGTTATGGTGCATAACTGCTGTCAAGTTATCAGCTGCCCTTCCTCACCCTATTTATGGCCTACGTAGCCATGCCCACTCAATAGAGCTTTATATCCTTGTGTGAGTAAGCATTCAGATTTAAGAAATCACACAATGCTTATATAAATAGAATACAAATGCAGCCTCAATGAATTAGAGCACATTGGCTGTTGTGCTCCTGAAACAGAAGATGTTTCATAACAGTAACAGTACATGTTATGCTGCTTCAGAGTAAAATGAAAAACAGTTTTATCTTCTAAGCGAGATGAAGTGAACATCAGAGCAAGTTAAACAGTACATGCTGTGAGTCTCTACAGAGGGAAAATAATGTCAAAAACCTTAGCCAGAGGTTAATTGATAATCAGTTTAATTATTCATTTGTTATTAATGATTACTAATGAGAAACATTAGAATAATCAATGTTCCAGCCCAGTGCTTTGCCAGATGTCATGTTAATTGCAACTGAAGATAGCAGTAGCTTAGCAAAATACAGAAACAATTAGCGTGATTGACTCAAAGCCACGTCATGCCTCTCTGGAGCATTGTTCTAGCAGCACTACAGAGCAGTATAAAATTCTCTGCGTTTGCAGAGTGGGAAAAGAACATTCCTAATAGCCTTTGATATAACCCAGATTTGTCTCATAAAAGGTAGAAATTATAGTAAGTCTGACACAAGCAAATATATTTGCTTGGAGAGATCACAACCACAGGCTAATAAGAGAGGAACTACAAAATAACCTACAGTGAATAAAATGTTAACACCAGAAATGGCTAATTGAAATTTAAATCTACTCTTTCCCCCATGAAAAAGTTGTTGAGCTTTAATATTCCCAATGAAATTTCACTTTTAAATTATGCTTTATGACCTGAAACAACCATAAACCACTAAAGTACCATGTTGTTATTCAAAATATGCAAAGTAGGTTCTTAAACTACAGGTATTGTAAAATGTTGAGAAATTAAATTTTATTCTATGCAGAGATAAGATTTCATTCCATAGCTGAAACAGGAGCTTTCATCTGGTTTAGATGGATAAGCTGCAGGACTGGATGAAAGCAGAGGAGGATATATACATCAAATACATCTTCCCATCCCATAACAGAGTTCTCTCTCCACATCCAGTTTGATCCTCAGCTGTAAGATGACAACTAGAATGTCTGTCTCCACATCAGGGAATCCAGGTGGTTCTGCTGTAACCCCAGACTTACTTCTGTTATTCAGTGTCTCCAGAACACAGGCTTTAGGATCAGAGTCCAGAGCAGTAGTGCCAACACCCATCAAAGAAAGAATTGGGAATGGCACATGTAACATCAGTCCACGTAAATTTGAATGAGGTTCCTGAAAGTCAAGCAAATGCTAACTCTACCTAATAAATGTGGCTGAACTGCCTATCAGCCGTGTTTAATCAGCTGTGAGCAATGGGTACCATACAATCTGGTGTAATCAAATTATAATCTTGAGTGACTGGGATGTATATAACACAAAACTATTCTTTAAGTGACTGTGACACTGAAAATAGGATGAATTTTTTGATTCTTATTGGAAAAGATGGTTAAAAGCACACCCGCCTTGATGATCACTGTGTCCAATCTTGTGCATGAACCACAGTTTCTGATCAAAAAATTCTGTGTGACAATCAAAAAGCAGCAGTGATTCTGTCTGCTCTATCGATTAGCATATGGTGAAGGTGAGAAGTTTCCTTACTGAAGGTTGGCTTGTGCCTGAGGGCTCTAGGCTAGACCCCTGGCATGCTCTCATGGAACTAAAGGAGTAAGGTAACAGGACCAGGAATGAATCTGCAAGGAATGACAGACATTGATCAAAGGGAAGACTCTGCTACAAACAATCATTTCTGTGATGTCCTGGGTGTCCTGCTGATGTAAAGCTGGTACCTGCTGATTAAGCTTAATCCTTAAATTATAATATATTATTTATCTAGCCAGAGGTAAGGTCTTTCAGTGCCTTATCAGTAAATCAAACACCGCTGTGCTGCTTTCAGCAGAGGAACATGGGAAAATGGTACAGTGGTCTAGAAAAAAAGGATTTTGATGGGTCTTTCTCCATGAAGTTTCTTGCTGTTGTAATTGTGACAAGTAATCAAAAGTCTTGGGCTTTAGTGCAAACAGCCCTAAAATTCATGAGGATGAGCTGGTAAAGACAGACAAGTGGCAGGAGTTTTCAAGAGTTTCATTATGAGCACAAACCCCAGTATTTTGATTATTTCTTTTTCATCTAGATATAGAAATAGATTAGAAAGATATAGATTAGATAGATATAGATGTAGATTATGAATATATAGATATAAATTATAAATATATATATAGATATAGATATAGATATAGATATAGATATAGATGATATAGATATATATACGTGCAGTTTGTTCTATTTTAAGTTATATCAGCAATGCCTGGGGATTGCTTTTTATAATCGGCCAGGATATCTGCAGTATAAGAAACACACATTTATTGATTTTAAAATAATAAAATTAATTTGGTGAGTGGAGCCTTAAAATAATGGATAAGCTGTTCTTCAAGCACTAACAGGAATCCCTTCAGGCTTCACTCTACCCCAGAGAACACAGAAACACTCGTCTAAGAAAATATAACAAACCATTTTTACTTTTTGACCCAATTCTTTGGCTTTTCCTCCATGATACATCTTCTTCTGAAAGTTTCTGTACTAGTTGTCTTTATGCAGAGAATTTCACTTTTTGCCCCTCAGTGATGTTTCTTGTTGGTTTGTTTGGGTTTTTTTAATCTGGAAATTTGGTTGTGAAAATCTGCTCATTCCCTCCTTTGCAACACACTGGCTTTCACACAGGAACCTGTACACTCGGCAAGAACTCTATCACTTTGATGGATTTGGTCACATAATTATCAATGTTTCTCATGCTTATGGGAACAATTTGAAGTAATTTAACAGTGCTCCAATTGTTGCGTGTAGATTACAGCATTAAAATTTTACTGAACATTTTATTTCCTTTTGATAGCAGCAAAAATCACAGAAATCAGCAAGTAGCAGCCATTAGTTAAAAGGGAAAAGAGAATAAGGAAGTGGTCCCATGAACATGTCTTTGAAAATCAGAGCTCAACCATACCTCTAGGTGAATTTCCAAGTAGGACTAGAAGGGACTTTGAAAGACTGACTAATGTGTCTTGGATATGTAGGCTACATGTTTGTCTCATCCATTTTTAAAGACCTCCAAAAGAAAGCAATTCACAATGTCAGTGTTTCACATCTAGTTCTTCTCTTCTCCAAGAATTAGACATTTGTTTTTTCCATATAACTGACTTATATATCCTTTGATGATCTATTTTTATTATACATGGAGAAAAAATTGATAATGGTTTTCTTCAGAAAAAAAATTATAGCAAAGAAGTTCAAACTTCCCTTTGATGAAGACCTCACATATCCAAAACCCAGGATTCTTTTCCAGCAGTTGGTCTAGAAGAACACATTTTTCTTTTCTAAAAATCTGACATTTCTCCCACATTTAGACAGTTATGCTGCTGGGTTTTCACTATTTTACACAAAATTATAAGTTTTCTTCACAAAACTCTTAATGCATTAAATAAAGTTCCAGGATTTTTGGTTCCCTTTCATCAATAGCAAGCTCCTACAGCATTCTCTCAACCATCATGTCTTCCTTTACCTAGCCACAATATTACTTTTCTCTTACGCATCATTCTGAGTCCCACTTCTTTACCACCTCCTGACCCTTGTGGTTTAGCAGATGCCGTGTTCAGACTCTTTCCAGCATGTATAATAGCTTGTTTCCCAGAAATTTTCCCAAAACCTCAATAGTATGCTTTTATTTGGATTCAGGCTATGTCCACGCTGTCCCTGGGAACACAAGCCATTGAGCACATGAAGTGTATCCTATTTTCTGACTCAGCTCTGTGCATGCCCTCACTGAGCACAGAAGGCCTGAAGCTCAGCACTGCATGGCTAAACTCCCATAAATGCAGGCTGAGCTCAGGCTGCTCACAGACCCCGTGAGCTTCTCCCTCTGGCACTGTGTGCCAGGCCCTCTGCAAGAGACCCCTGTCAGCCTCCACGCATCTGTGCACATTTTAAATACACCAGGAAAGAGCTTGTTGAACTCGGTTCTCTGTTACCTTTTCCATCAGAGACCATTTGGCACTGCTTTCACATTTAATACCTTTCCATGTGGATTCTTCACCAGCAAAAAGCAATGAATGCGTTGCAGGGCTGGGAGATTCCCACAGAATCCAAATACCCATCTTTGTTGTTGACTTTACTGAGATATTTCTGCATTTTTGAGGTCTATGCCTCAATGCTTATTGATATGTTAACAGTTACCTTGCAAACATAGCCACCACAAGAAAACTAGTTCAAGTTAAATACATTATAAAACATTTTCTTGTTTTAACAGAATGAAGCATAGCAATAATATTTGTTACAATTTGGGTCATTGGAAATCATTAATATTAACTTTTCAGCCTTTTAATATGACTGATAAAAATAAGTGAGCTAAGAGTAGTACCATCTTAATTTTAAGAGCATTTTTTCAGCCAATGCGTCATAAAAAGATGTCATAATAAATTAACTTATAGCTGGTTTTAAGTTTGTGTCCTGCATTGTTTCAAACACACAGACTACAGTAAATTACCATAGATAGTTTTTTTTACTTTAGTATTTTGAGGGACTGTTCAACTTCAGGGCATAAATCAGAATTTACAGGCATTCATATGCCAATTTGGGAAGCCACCAAAACCTTTCAAATGTAGATTTGTCAAATCTCTTTTACGTAGGAGTACCTATTCAAAATGAAAATTAATATAGTGACAGAAATAGCCTGGTTTGGAAAGGATTTTTGATAACTTTATGGATTATGAACATGTTGGATTTCACCATCAGTGTACATCTCAGTCTGTTAATGAGTCATTACTGTTTTAGCAGAAAATGTGTGTCACTTTAAAGCAAAGACAGAGGTCATGATTTGGCCAACACAGCATCTCCTTAATTTTCCATGTGATTTTGCCAGAGGCAAGACAATATCGCAAGTGGAGTAGAGGTTATTAGCAATTGAAAAAATTATTACAGATGATGAGAGCTAATTCATTTGTGATTTTGTACCAAACTGTTGGCCTTAATAGTCCTTGTTCTATATAATTTGCTCTGCATTTATGTTACAGGCTTGTGTCTCTTGGAGGCACATCAGTAAAGGAGTATTTTCCTTTCTATCTATCTCTTCATGTAAGAAACACTTCAGCATAAAATTCGTTTATGGAATACGACCTAAAATGAACTAACTCCGTTATTCTAGGATCCTTCCATATGGTTCAAACGGATTTGGTTTCAAGCAGAGCAAGAAGCACATGCCCCATATATTTTAACTCATAATAAATGTGCAGTAATGCCATATGTGCTGAAAAGTCAGGGCACAGCAGGAAAAGGGTCGGTCTCTGTTCAACCCAGTGGTTCTGCTGGCTTCTGCTACACAACAGTACTCCGCAAGTATAAGGGGTTTTTTCAGTTTTAATACAAATAAGACAACATAGTGACAGAGAGGTAAAACAGCTGCCTTTCTTTTCTCCTGGACCTAATTATAACAGTAGGTGAAACAATATAAGGGGCTCAAGTCTAATCTGGTACGTGAAAACTACCTACCTACACAGCTGTTATGTTTATGAGAGGTAGCAGGGTTGGAAAGAAATCCTAATATAAAAAATAGCAAGGAAATTTGTGAACAACAACAGAAAAAAGTAATTGTGTATGCAGTGGTTTTTTTTGTGTGAATAGGAAACTGATACTTGGTTTGATATTGATTTTTCTCTATGCAACATGCTGTTATTTACAACTGTGGGTTTATTTTTCTCAGATATTCAGTGCTACATGATTTATGCTGTGTCTCAATCACCACATTATGTTATGTAAGGTACCAGCTGAATCCTGAGATGAGTCAGCCGCCAAATACTGTACTAAAAAGCTATTGTCTCATAATGAATCAACAGGCTTTGAAGTAATTAAACCCTTCTTTTTTAGTTTAATATTTCAGAATATAATAAAACATATTTTGGAAGTGAGTCTTACTAGGTCCCATTATAATAGCATTTAGCTTCTTTCAGTCACCCCTAAGACACAGCTGTCAGTCTAATAAGATTTATTACCACGAATGTTTGGTTTACTTAGCAAGTAGATAGCAAGGCTTATTCTGCATGCCATCCATTTGTAATTGTAACCTCTAACTCAAATTTGCTTTTGTTCAACAGACTTGATGCTTCTTATCAATGTTCACCACTGTTCTGTGCTGCCACAACTCTGCGGGTTTTCAGAGAGTTAAGAACAACTCATAAGTGTGGCCATGGTGTAAAATGGTACAGAAAAAACGTCCATCCCCAAAAGAGCTCTTGCTCTATATATAGGCATTCATACGCACTCTGTTAAATGACAGAGATAACATTCAGTGTCAAATGATGAGAGACAAGGCCTGCCCTGCCAACACACCAGGGAATGACACAGTGAGGCTGCATCTTTCTCCTTCTGGTGGAGGGGTTTACACCAGACTGCGTACCTTGTATGACACTTGTTTATTCTCTTGGGACAACACCATGACAGCTTGGATGGTCAGGATGTTTTGTGTGGGAAAAAGTACTACTAATTTTTGATCTACATTTTGCACTATATTTACAGTAGAAAAGACAAAGTCAAAGAGAGGTACCTTATTCTGGGACCAGAGAGTGTTGAATTTTGTGATGATTGTTAGCTATGAGAAAAAAGTTATTCTACAGTCCCACACCACAGTGATAGAAGATATAAAACTCTTGGCCCAGAGTGTTTGTACTAGAGATTTGAGGATTCCTTGAAGTATCTTCAGATTTGTCCATGAGTATGACAAAAGCATGGGTAGACTTTGATCTGAAGTCGACATTCTCTGCGCAGTCAGTTTTGATGTGCTCTTGGCCACCACCACTGGAAAGATTTGCTGTCACAGCCTGTGACTGCTACAATCTCCTATTCACCTGAGCACTCACGGCTTGGTAGGACACATCACTGCTGTCTGCTAAGTGAGTCACCAGCCAGAATCAGGATGGATGTGTGCTAGCTGCTCTCAAACCCAGGCCAGCCCACCTCCAGACACCAAACATGACAGAGAAGATGAAAATGAGAATGCATATTTGCAGGTCTCCACATTCAGCAGAAAGATACAGTCAGACATTGGTGCTCCTTCCATGGCAAAATATGTGTTACTCAGTTGAGCCTGGCAAACACCAGCACAGAATGTAGGATGTTCTGCCCTCATTTATGCACAAATACACCAGTCTCTGGGAGTACTGGGGTGCTACAGATTGACAGGTGTTTACAAAATAGGTCCACTTTGGGTCTGATATTTTTGAATCTCTTAATATCAATGTATGGGATTTGTTAGAAAATATGAAGATGGTAAGCCAGGGAGCTTTGGCCCTGCTCGTGGTACATGGGCTGTACTGAATTATCAAAATGTGGATATAGATCTAATATCGATATCCACCTGAGACAGACAAAGACTCTCTAACTTGTTGAGATTAGAAAGTGTATGTTTATTTCAGCACCAGAGAGCTGTAGGGATAGTTCCCAAAGGTACAGCTCCGCAATAACAATGTAACACAGAACTTATTTATCTATAACAATAATGCATATTTAAAATATAAATACATATTCATAGCATAAGTGCCTCCCATTCCTCGCTTCATATGGAAATTAGTAAGAAGTCATTAAGCATGCACAATTCTTGCAATGGAATTGAGTCGGTGGGCTTTGAATAGGTCTGGGGGCGGCTTTTGAGGAAGGAAAACTTGTCTTCCTCACTTTGACCTTCTTATCTCACTGGTTTTTAACAATACATTTGACCTTGGTAAACTTTCAGTAGTCTCTTCTATTGTTTTTAAATAGGTTGCATCTGGGTAAGATTTGTAACTGTCTAGGCTCTCTTTTGAACTTCTTTTTCTTAAGATTATTAATTGTCTAAGTGCAGCTGAGTAAATATCAAATAGTCAAAAGCTATTTTACACTTAATCATTAACTTCTTTCTAGTTAAGTTCTATGTCTTTTCTATTCTAATTGATTTCAACAAACTAACTTTTATTTGAAATCTCTACATTTAAGTATTTAAAAGAAAATTCTATGTTTCAGTACCAAAACCAATAAAAGATGTTTCTTATTGAGTTTAGGAAGACATCAGTGAGGCCCTGCATTAATCTTTCTTCATTGGTGAGAACTGAAACAAGCAGAAAGAACTTTTTTAGCACCAAATTTCATATTTCCATTGAACTATGAAAACCTAATGCTTTTTCATATTTCCATTGAACTATGAAAACCTAATGCTTTGGCTTACCATACCCCTGGTATGGCTTGTTGTTTGCAGAGAGATGAATGAAGCCCATGCCCTTCTGTCACGAGTCTGAAGTCTGTAAAATGCCATGCGGGTCTGAAGGGGATGAATCTCACCCATTCACAGCCACAGAGGCATCCATTCATCCTGGTCTTGGTGTTACATGCTGGCAGGCGATTTAACCAAGTGGTGTAATAAAATTTTACGCTGATTGTGTCACAAATTTTACACTGACCATTTTCAACTTTACTGCAAGTCATTTGTACTATTTCCAGCCCATAACTGGGTAAGAGGTTGATGTTGTCTGCAATCTGATATCTGGTTTCTTGTGCTGCTTACCTGCTTCTTTAAACAAATCCACCTTGCTCAGTTTGTGATGGATTAAGCGTTGGATTGTATCACAGAACACAGTGAGCGAGAGAAAAATTGTGTCAGGTACACAGAAAAAAATGTTGAATGTATTCTCTGTCATGAACTTTGACTCAGGAGTCAGAGACTATGAGACTATTTGCATAGCTAATTTTCATTCTACGATACAAGATAAATAATACCTCACGAAGTCTAATTTTGTAGTCACCAGCCAAGGCTTTTACCTTCATGATGGGAATTAATGAAGATCTCATTCTCTACTCTGCTGAGCATGAGTGGTTCTCTGGTTCTCCTGGTAATTTTTTTAAATTTTATTTTAATAGCAGCAGTATGGAAGTCACACTCATTTTCTTCCACTGCCTTGGTCTAGGTAGTGCAAAACTCCAGCCTAGACCAATACTCTAGCATTCTGTGAGTTAACAAACAACTGAAGAACCACCATGGACATCAGGAAATATCACCATTTATTTAAACTAATGAAGCCATAATTAAAAATGTAATTATGTAAACAGCTTCCCAAGATCCCTATATTTTTTTAAAGAATAACAAACAGCCTGCAGCATGTGAAGAAGGCACTAGGGAGTTGTGTAATCAAGGATGTTTCATTTATTATTTCTTAGTGTATAATTGTTTCATTTTTCTAGCTCTAAATCTGTTTTTTTTTACTATACAGGCAGTTTTGCACATACAACTCTGAGTTGAATGTGGTGTTTCCTGTCAATATTAGGTTTTTATCGAAAGCAAACAAGCATATGAAAAATAAGACATTATATTAAATGGCTAAGTAGTACCATTACATTCTTAATTAGAAATGTCAAAATGATACAAACACAATATTCTGTCCTGAGTAGATTTCGAAAGAATTAGAGCCGTATATGTGACATAATGAAAAATTTAGTATCCACTAACCATTGAAGAGAAAAAAGTGAGTAACATTTCATGAATGACACTTCTTTTGGTAGAAGATATAATTTGTCATATTTAAAACTTTTAAACTTTAAAAATTGTTTTGGGCTGTCCACTTATTGGTATTAATGATAGATTTTAAGTTACTCCCTTGCCTTAAAAAATATCATTAATTAACTTTACCAAAGCATCTGTTCATTAATGAAATCTAAATACATATTTATCTTATATTTTATTATCATTTAAAAAACACCATACAGAGCTATATCTTACAATCTAGGTCATGAGCTGCTTTAATCAGGCAAGCACACAGTCATTGAAATTATAGGTGCATATCTAATAAAACATTGGCTATTACAGCTGTAGTTTAGAACCATCCTCAATTTTATGAAGTTTCACTTTTTCTTTTTTGTTTCTGTTTTTAAGGCAATTTTGTTATTAGTCTGTTTGGCTTCCAGAGCTTAACATACTGAATACAACATCTTTATTTTACAGTTTACAATTCTCCATGATCCGTAGAGAGCTAAGTGAAATCATCATCCAGATCTGAGTGATAAATTATATTACTTACATGGAGAAAGTGAGCTACCAATCATTCTGTAGTTCTAGGACTAAAATCAGTAATATATATTTTTTAAAAGCACAGTCAAAACACACCAAAAAAAAAACCCACAACATTTTGTGACTACGAATTCTGACGATGGGTGAAATTTCTGAGGAAAGAGGAAGGCCTGGGGAAACTATAGTGTATGCGCAGAAGTTTAAAAAGCTGATGCCAGGATATAAAAAAATTTGACCCAAACTTTCTACAACCTTGCAAAGCCTTTTTCTTTCTCCAAATCAATTTATTTCACAGGCATTATAAAGGCGTACTTTTCCAAAGCTGATTTAATTTTTACCTTTGACTTTCCCTTATTTCTTTTTATATATTCCCCTCTCTGTCCTTACATTATCTGTGATTCTTTTCAGAACATTTACCTCACCAGAGATCTAGCGCTGAAGTCATAATTTTTCCACAATGTGCCAGTCCTTCAGGGCCAGTCAGTCCTTCCTTTCTAGATTTCCTGTTAACCTTTTCCACAAAATAGTGTAGATATTAATACAAGACAAAATTACTGTTATTTATGACCACTGTTTTTTTCTGACTCTATGAGCAATATAATGTTCCCCTGTTTCCCTAGCTTCTGATGCAAAACAATAAAATTTTAAACGCTTGAAATTTTAACCCAGATATTCTAATAATTAAATTATGCTTAAACATGTTTAAGTGTGCATGTAATTTAAGTAATTCCTTGAATGAATAATTTAATGAATGTACCAAAATACAGTAATGACTTAGGTCAAAACAGGTTCAGACATTCTTAGATTTTGACTGGATCATGGTAGATTCAATGACACAAAACCTGCAGACTGATATCACACTTGCATTTGTATTTTCCCTTTTTTCTAAACATTCTTTACCTTAAACATTCACATGTAAGAATCCACATGAATTCACATATTCAGCATCAGAGTCATCTGCTGTAAGGTACATCTCTATTCCATGAGAAATTCTTCTGCCTTTAGTTTGTTTACTCTGTGATTCGAAAATCTGAACCAACACTGAGATTCAACAGACTTTCCATTCTAAGTTAGTCACTTGTGTTGTTAGGAAATGTTTTATTTAGAGAAACACACTCACACACCAAAAAAACCCACAACCTTTTTTCAGTTAAACCTATTGCTGTAGAATACAAACAAGGCAGTTTGTTTATCTGTACTCTATGTAAGCCTAACTGCTACTGATTTTTCCAATTTGCATATCATTCCCATTCTGCTTTATGCTTTCATTTGGAAATGCACTACTTCAGGCAACCAGTATGGTTTGCAAAGCTTAAGTTTCTGAGATGCCAAGGGCACATTCCAGAGTTGTTCTTTTTATTGTCTCCATGTGACCCCACATTGATCAGAAAAGGACTTTGTGGAATGAAGGAAAAACTGCAAACTGAAATGAAAGCACTTTTACAGGATAGGATTTTCTTTGTATTGTCCTATTAAATTGCATTTCCATGGATAGAGGAGGAAAAATTCAATTTCATCAGACTTAATTTTGGCATCTGCATTCTTGAGAAAGCCCTGTGAAGACTGAAACAAAACTACTGATAAAATCCATATGCTCATCCTCAAGCACACAGCATTTTAATCCTAAACTTACTCTGTTTCTGCTAGAATTTCTGAACTCTTGATGATGAAAGTACCAGAAGAAACCCAAATCCAAAGTTACAGCAAAAAAAAAATGTTTATAGTAGACCTTCTGTTTAAGCTTATGGCATGATTATCTTTAAATGTGTTTTTTCCTCAGGCCTTTATCACGCCAGACTATCTAGGCATTCAAGTTTTGACAGGTGGAAGGATGTATATGTCAAATAAAAGTAAAAAAGAAGAGACTTGAAATAAACTTGGACTATTCAGAAGTAACAGTAAAGAAGAAAAATAACAAGTTAGGATGCCAAGTCTTTTAAATACACAAAGGCTGACAGGGAGCAGAGATCAAAAATCCAAAATTCTGCCAAAAGTTTCTTTGACAAGTGTTGAGTGATTTATGGCACAGTGTTTGTTTAGGGGGCTGGCTGGTGGGTTTGGGTTGTTTGTTTGCTTGTTTGTTTGTTTGTTTGTTTGCAGGGATTTTGTCAGTATGCTTGTTTTTAACAGAGGATTGATTTCCTGGTTTGGAAAGGGAATTAATTCTCTTTCCAATTTACTGTGCTTTTCTGTGCAAACACTGTTTGCTTTTTTAGTTATATTTTCAAGTATATTTCTTTGTAAGCTCAACACCTCTAATGCACAAATATTTTTGCTCAGAGAAGCAAGGACAAAAAATAAAAAATGCCACTGAAGAACATTTGAGAAGCGTTAGAGTGTGACTGTGTACATGGTCATGCTTCTTTTTCCTCTGCTGTACAGAATTAATGGGATCAATTCAAAGTGTAATGGAGATTTTGCTTTACCAAGTATCTGCCAGCCAGGTGCACTGAAGGAACTCCCATATTGCCCTCAAAAACTGAGGGTTTAAGAACTGGAAAAGAACATAATAACTGATGAAACTTCTGATATAAGAGACAAAGTTTTGTTACCTCTTTCTGACATCTATAATTTCATCATTTTTCTTCTTTTATGTATATTTTCCTTTTCCTTAATCACTGAAAATTTGTTCTCTGTCTTCCTCTTGCCCATATCAACCTATGTTTTTATCTTTCTGACATAAAAGATAAAGACTAAAGCCTTTCCAGAAACAGGTTCACTCTTCCTCCACCTCAATGTATCAACTGCAGAGAAATAGAATCAAAAATTAAAGCCTTCGCTTCTCTGATATTTCTTGTTGATGCTGTATTTTTTAACTTTACATGAAGCAGCCCAAATTTTTCAAAATCTAAGATATATGATATACCAAAGTTTAAGGATGCCATATAATCCTTTCATGAACCAAATGTGTCCCATGTTGCAGCAGCCGTAAGCCAGCACATGCCTTCAGCACACACACTATGGAAACAGACTATACCAGCAGAAACAGATTTAGATGAAGAAAAAGACCAAAAAATGTGTTTTGCTTTGAGAAAATAATAAATTGCATTTACAATATGTCCAATTCCAGAGTTCCCTGCACAAGCATATATACAGACGTGCATAAGCCACAAGACACTCAGGGGCATGTAGGAACAGAATTAGACATATCTTCCTGTCCAGATCTCATTTATTAAAGCCAGTTGTGCACAACTCCATGAACGCCAGAATCACATTCTTTCCTTCAAATTCCAGTGGTGAAAGATATTATTAATACTTCATACCCTTCTATGTCTGCAAAAGAAATTATCTCATAAGTCATGAATATAAGGAGAGTGGAGATAAGAGTGACAGCTCAGCCTTAGCTCTCTCCTGGCATTGAAAGTTTGCTATCTCAGCTGGATTCATGGGTATTTGTGCTCTTGGTGCTGTACTATGTACAGCATGACATCAAAACAATCCATAAAACATGTGATGACAGTACTTTATGCAATTCACAATGTGCCCTTTTTCCCCTCAAGACAACACTTAAAAACCTTATAAAAGACAAGTTGCCTAAATCCTGGCTTTTGTATTCCACTCCAGAATTTTCTGTACAACAGGATGATATTAGAGGGGAAAGAGGCATGATAGGAAGTTACAGCTGCAGCCTGCAGCAAATATTAATTTCTATAGTGATTTTTTTAATGTGTTTCAGAAGGCATTACAGGAAATCAATAGTTCTCTTGAGAATCAAAACTTAAGAGGAAAAAGACCTTACTTGGTAAAACTATTTTGTTCATTACTTATTTTTTGTAGAGTAAAAACAATATGCATGGATACATTCACTGTAGTTCAGATCAGATTCCCCTATTTTAGCCCCATTTGTAGCTTGTGCATATCCTTAAAAAAAACAAAAACAAAAAACAAACAACTCACTTTTGATCAGCAATGGAAAATTTCAGATTTATAGTCTCTAAAACAACTATCATTTAAGGGTGTTTTCATTGTTTCAATTACAATGTATGTCAAAATTTGTGTGTTTTCTACTTCTTTTCTACATTATAGGTCAATAAAGACTAAGCCAAAATCCAAAGAAGTTTCTACCTCAGGAACCTTCTGTTGTAGTTCTGCATAATCTGAGTACTGTGCTGCAACCCAACCACCCACAGAGTTAGTACAGAGATCTCTGCGGAAAATGGGGAAATAATTCATCAAAACAAAATATTCAGTAGAACAAAGAATATTTTCTGTCTCAGCTCATCATGGTGTTTTTTGCTTTCCTGCAAGCTGCTTGTGTTACAGACCTGTTGCTCTTCCTGGCTCAATGTATTCTGTTGTTGCAAACCCAAACTCAGCATCACTTTTCTGCCAAAGAGCACCCACTGAACAAAGGAAACAAGAGCTCCCCAGCCACCACCTTTAACACAATGGCATTTTCAGAAAACATAACCAAATGCATTGGTCATAGGATGACAACAACCATCTTTCTTTCATGGGGATTTCTCCTGGTAATTAATGACGTTTATAATAAATTTCAGCTTTTCAGTACACAGATGTGTTAAATCTGTAATTCATTTGGTAAATTACAACTTCCATTAAAACTCCTGATTTACTAATTCATATCTACTATTAAAAATAATTATTAGGCTTTATTCACTGAACATTTACTTTCTAATTTCCATCAATTTAAAATCATCTTATGCTTTGGCTGTTCTGCATTTCATTGATCAAAACACAGAACTGCAAAAATGTCTTAATTTTTTGTGTACTCATTCCTTTCTCATTCAAAGTCCATACAAAGATGGACTTTGCAAGGATAAATGCTTAAAAGTCAGTGGCCCTGAACCAAAGAAGTCCTCAAAGTCTGGAAAATCCCACAGAGGGAGTTTGTCAGCACTTCTCTCTCTACCAAAAACCTCTAGTTTGGTGGTGCCAAACCCTGATCCAGTATCAAAAAAAGAAAGGGATAAACTCTGAAGAAAAGGGCTATGTTAGAAAAGCTGAATAAAGTTTAAAATATTCAAATAGCTTAATCTCTTCAAAATTAGGAATTTTGCAAATTATATTACAGCTTTTACCTTCCTTTGAGTTAATGGTTCATGATACATTGTCATTAAGGCTTTAAGTAAGATCAGACTCATTACAGGATTGATTTACAAAAAACTGGAGGCTAAACTCGATTCGGTGCATGCCTGACAGTTCTGCCTGTGCTTCAAGCTGGTTTAGATCGGAGCTCACTGGGAAGCTGCAGCACTGCCCTGTGTTCACAGTATCAAGTTCTGCCTCTCCAGCGGTCCTATCAGCACAGGCATGATTCCAGCTCATCCCACAACCTTGTGGCTCCTGGACATGACCTGGTCCATGCCACTGTCATTCAGAACATCAGTGAGGTCTCTCAACAGCTTCTGTTTGCCTTCAACCCTTTCGTTTTCTCTGAAGCTGGTCCTCGCATGTGAAGTGATTTACCAAAGACTGCATAATTAATCAGTGACTTAGTTTGTGTTGGAACAGAAAAAACATGATTTTCATTCCATTGGTTTAACTATCAATACTATTGTTGAAGTTTCTGGTTCAGAAAAAGTTATATTTCAATGTACAAAATACAGATGCCAAGCAGTTGTCCATCCACTTGACCATCAACTTTCATAACTATTTCATGATTATCTGTTTGTTATATGTACTTATCTGGGATTGCTATGAAGTGAAATAAAATAAACAATTATTGAAGAGTAGCTTTTAATTGTCTTGGATTTTCCTCTAAAAGCATCACGAAGTGTGGATGCAGAGTTACAGTCTCAGTGATGCAGAAATGTCTTCTGCCTTAAATGGTTTCTCACAGGTGTTTAATAACATTAAGCTCCTTATCAATTTCCCATTACTGCCTCCTCAGCAGTTAAAGCAGTGAGATTAACTGTTCCTCCTGAGCACTTGCAGCAGTACGTGACTGTGACTTTATGAAGATGTGCTCTGTGATTGGGACAAGTTTGAGCCCAGCTCAGACCCTCAGCAGGTCACTGAAAGCCCAGCAGGACAAAGGCTGGGAGCTCTGCTGACAGCCAGCAATGCTTTTGTTGGAACTTCACCTTCTGGAAGTCTCTTTCTTTTTCAGAACTAATTGTTTAAGCAGCTCCTGTCTTCAGGAAATTCTCTGCCCTTTTTCTTAAACCCTGGTTGATTTTGCTTATCTCATCCTCATCTTCCCTAATCCAAAAGCCCTCCATATAAGATGAACACTACAAGGGAAGTGGATCACAGGTGGAATTATATGAACAATAATCTAGCCAAAAACATGAGAGAATAGAAAAATATCCTTGATAATTCCTCAGAAGGTTTTTCATCTATTTTTTATCCCCTAATCTATTTCTAAAATATAGGATTTTAAAATTCTCTGCTGCTTGCAGTGTGCGCTGTAGAAATATCCTGACTTTCTCCAGAGATGTTACCAAGCTCTCACACATCTCAAGCTTCCATTTATATTCCATTTATATTTATTGTAGAGAGCTGAGGAGTGCAGCTGAGAAGGTTAAGGTTCATCAGCCTCAACAAGTGGGGGACCAGTTCCCTGAGCACACCACAGAATTTCATCTTCCACATTTTCATTTAAATCATAAAGAATACAATGGTGAATGCAAGATTTGAGGTTAACACAAATCAAAAGATCATTTATATCAAGTGTATGAGATTTACAGCATCTGCAGGAAAATTTCGATCATAAATTATTGCAGCTGTAAAAATGGAATTACTAAGAAGAGAACTTTAGCATGGTTCTCATAAATAAGGAATGAACAACAAAGTGGAAATTAACTGGTCAGACGTTAGTGTCTCAGAGGAAGAATTGACTATCTGCTGAGTGAATATTATCTGTTCAAGTGATTACTGAACAAAAGCAGTATTGTTTACAAATAATTAGGGCATATGGCTTCAAAACAAGGTGAGAAAACAGGAGAGAAATCATTCTCTTGAATCTGAGATGAGGTAGACCTTACCTAGAGAAGGGTGTTCAGTTTTAATCACTGAGATTTTAAATAGGTGGGGAAAGTAAGGAGCATGTAGTGATCTTAGTGGAAAATTTTTTAAATTAAAATTTTAGTTTTAGGGAAATATCCAAAATGAGGGAATTTGCATGATATATAGGTGTTACATATAGCAATCTTCTGAAAAATTGATTTATTGAGCAGTTTTTCTAATTTTGAAAACAACAATAATTTTTCTTTCAGGGACCATGAAAAATGAATCTGTCCAATATAAAATATTATTTGCATTAAATATATTCACTAAATTTGCTCATCTGTGACAGCAATAACATTACTACTAAATATTGTAGGCATTGGGGTTTTAAAATGTGAAGGAGAGCAAGGGAAGGAGGAGTGAGAAAATTATGAGAGAAAACAATAACAAGTAGGACAGCAAAAAAAATTAAAACATACTTTAAAGACCATCTATTCCTATGCTTTTTCTTCCTTCATCTTTAAAAGTAAGTGGAAATGAAAACCAGAAATTAAGTGGATGTGAGAGTCATTTTCATAGAGAAATCACCTATTCTATAGCACAATGAAAAACAAATCAATCCTTTGGCAATAAAGCACTGTATTATCAATAGTAGGGTGATCTCTCAGATAATTCAGAATGCGTATCTGCAGGGTATGGAATGCTTTAAGGCCATGGAAAAAATAAACAAAGCCCACACAATTTAGAAACAGGACTCAAGACAAGTGAAAATGCACAAGGGTAATGGAGGTGAAGACACAAGAAGTGTGAAAAATAAGAAAGAGTAAGAAAAGTGAGAAGAATCAAAGGAGCAGAAAAAGGACTTTTACACAAAATAGAGGAACTGTTGATAAAGCCTAAAAGAAGATGAGAGAAAGCACGAACTCTCTGGAGAGAAGTTAACATAGCTGACCTGCTGAACAGCACATGATCAGCAGCAAAATTTTAGTTTCTATACTTATCCTGTCATGCATCAAATATTTTTATTTTCCCTTTTTTTCACAGAATCACAGAATATGCTGAGTTGGAAGGGGTCCATCAGGATCATCAAGACCAATTCCTGACCCTGCACAGGACCACCCTCAAGAGTCACACCATGTGCCTCAGAGCATTGTCCAAAAGCTTCTTGAAGTCTGTCAGCCTTGGTGCTGTGACCACTGCCCTGGGGAGCTGTTCCAGGGTCCAACCACCCTCTGAGAGAAGAAGCTTTTTCTCATATCCAGCCTAAACCTCCCCTGACACAACTTCAGGCCATTCCCTTGGGTCCTGTCACTGTCACCACAGAGCAAAAATCAGTGCCTGCCCCTCCTCTTCTCCTCATGAGGAAGTTGTAATTGCAGTGAGGTCTCCCCTCAGTCTCTTCCAAGCTGAACAGACCAAGTGCCCTCAGTCACTCCTCACACCGCTTCCCGTCCAGAGTCCTTACCGTCCTTATTGCCCTCCTTTGGATGCTCTCTAACAGCTTAATATCTTTTTTATATGGTGGTTCCCAAAACTGCCCCCAGCACTTGAGGTGAGGCTGCCCCAGCTCAGAGCAGAGTGGGACAACACCCGCCCCTTGGCCAGCTGGTGGTGCTGTGCCTGATGCTCTCAGAACAGGACTGGGTCTCCTGGCTGCCAGCACAAAGGAATGCAGATTTTGTTTT
>VZTX01028838.1:4582-16926 GCA_013400915.1 Pardalotus punctatus | reverse complement strand
TTGAACCTCATGAGATTCCCCAAGGCTACTGACTGAGCCTGTCCCAATCCCTCTGGGTTCCATGCTGTCCCTTGGTCATAGAGCAGGAGCACATGGAAGGCGAGCAAGTTGCTGCAGGTCACACTGCAGGTTCGTGTAAAAGACAAGAGCTGTTTATCCTCTACTGCTGGTGTCTCGTTCTCTCCTCAGATCCCCAAGGATCCGACGCAGCGATGGCTCCGGGAACTTGCTGCACTGAGCCAGCAGCTGCAGCAGGTCCACCCCAACGTCCTGGCCAAGATCCTCAAGCAGAGAACTCTATATCAGAATGAGGAGATTGTGGTGATAGACAAACCATACGGGCTCCCTGTGCATGGTGAGGGGGAGAGGGGAATGGAAACGGGTCTGTGGTGCTGACAGGGATCCTCTGTCTCTGTCCTTCCTGTGCTGGGGTTTCCCTTCCCAGGGAGGGTTCCAGGGGTTTGGTCACTGTCAGATCTCAGCCTTCCCCTCGCATTTTGGGGTGATTTAGAGTTCATGGGGAGTACAAGAGGTGAGACTCCTTGCTGCCCTGGGTCACACAGGCGGCCCCGGTATCAAGAACTGCATCGCTGATGTGCTGCCCATTTTGGCCAAGATGCTGGAGAACATGAAAGCTGACCCCCTCCACCTCTGCCACCGGTTGGACAAGGAGACCACGGGTGTGATGGTGCTGGCACGGAGCAAGGAAGCAGCGGAGAAGATCCGTCTGCTCTTCAAAACCCGTCAGGTGGAAAAGATCTACTGGTAGGAAAGGTTTGAGTGAAGAAGGAGCTGTGAAAGGGGTTCCAAAAAAGGGTGAGGGGACAATCTCTGGGGTGTGGGGGCTTTGTGGAAGTAGGGGGTGTTGCTTATCTTCCCCGTTCAGCACCATTTTATGGAACTGGGTCATGGGAGAGGGGCTCAGGGAGGGTTCCCATCCTGTGAGAGTGACACCCTGCAGACCTCTCCTTTCCCTTTCCAGGGCAATTGTCCTGGGGGACCCAGACCCTGTTGAGGGCATTGTGGAGATCCCCATCGTGGAGAAGGAGGTGCAGAGCCACCAGTCCCACTACAAGGTGAGTCCCTTGGCTGCTATTCTGGCCAGGCACCCCCAGCATCCCCTCCTGCCTCCCCCAACTCACCCTCCCACCACCCTTCAGATGACGCTGGCTCCCAACTACCGCCTGTGTCCAGAGGACGGGAAGGTGATGAAAATCCGCAAGAACCGAAATGCCGAGAGTGCGGTGACTCGGTACCGCCGGCTGGCCAGTGCCTCCGCCTGCTCGCTGCTGGAGCTCCAGCCCATCACTGGTGAGCGAGGCCTGCCCGGGTGTCCTGGGGCTGGAGCCACGCTCTGTGCAGACAGCAGCAGCTCTGGAAGGGGGAATTTGTCATTAAACATGACTGGAATAATTTTTGGGACAAAGCTCTGGAATAAGCTCTGCTGGGGTGATGCTTTGCTGCCAAGCTGTTTGCCGGCTGCCAGCGATTTCAGCACAGCATTGTCTAGCTCTGAGTGCCAAGGCCTGGCACAGCTGGATGTCACCTTTCTCTTCTTCCCCTTTTCTCCTCAGGGGTGAAGCACCAGATCCGGGTTCACCTGGCCTATGGCTTGGGGTGCCCCATCCTGGGGGATCACAAATACTCACACTGGAGCAAACTGGCGCCCCAGGTAAGGCAGGTCTTGCACTGGGGAGCAGCTGGAGCTGGATACAGCCCCTTGTGTCCCCCAGGTCCTCGTAGGCTGGAGATTTCAAGTCCCAGCTGAAAGGCTGAAGTTTTGAAGAGAACATTTTCTGTCCTTGCTGCAGAAGCTTCCTGAGCTCACCCTGAGGAGGCTGAAGCTGGAGCAGAGCAAGGCTCGGCACCTGCCCCTGCACCTGCACGCCCACCGGCTCTGCCTGCCCCTCGGCCAGCCCTTAGACTTTGTCTGCAAGCCACCCCTCTTTTTCCAAAAAACCCTGAGGAAGCTAGAGCTGGACATCCCTAAGGACTGACAAGGCAGGACTGGAATGGTGCCATGTATCTCTGCATCTCCAGCCTGTGACAGCAGCTGTGCCCACCTTGGAGCTGATGGTGGGGTGAAGCCTGCTCTGTGCTGGTGCTGATGTTGCTGGATTCAGAGTTGGTGCCTACATGTGCTTCTGGCCCAGGAAAGCAGGTGGACACACTGAAGAGCCTCTAGACAAACAAGCTGGATGGAATTTGGGCTTTGCCTGGTTTGTGTTTTGAACTTGTCTCCAAGCAATAAAACCTCCAGTTCCCTCGAGGGAAGGGGTTATGTGTCTCTGTGCTCTGACCAGGTGGGAATCAGTCCCTGTGTAGGCTTGAGCAGACCTGGGTGCAGCCCATCCCAGATTTTGGAGCTGTCACTCGTCTCTCCAGAGTTGTTTAGCTCAGATTTGGAGAGTCCCTTCATCGGAAAATCCATTGGAAATGCAATTTGGCAGTGGCTCTGTTTCTTTTCTGCTGTGCTGAGAGACTGCATGGGGAGTTCCTTGTCTTGGCTGGACTGAGCAGCTCTGGGACTGCCCCTGCTCCGTGCTGCCAGCAGTGTTGGTGTGGGTTTCTCAGCACTGTGCTGCTGGGAGAAACTGTTCTGTCCCACTGCCCCTTCAGTTACTCCATCCCTTATTTCTAGAACCCCTTACTGGGATCTCTTGCCCTTGGGAGCTTTCCTTGGAGCCAGATTCCTCCCCCTGTGCCCTGAGAGGGAGGCAAGTGGAGGGATTGATGATCTGGGGAATTGCAACTGATGTTCTGCCTCAAAATTGCCTCATTCTGTGTCTCCTGACCTGTCCGAGGAGCTCGGGGCTGGGCAGCGGGATGTTCTCTGGCCCCTCCAGCTGGTTTGGGTGCTGGAAAGGGCTTTTTGTACTCCATGGGGCCACCGTGTACCTGGCTGGGGCTTTTTGCTGGGGGAAGGCCCAGTCCTCTGGCTCCCTGCTGAAAATAGCTGGGGACTTCCATGCCCTCGGGCCTCAGCGCCAGAAATCTGTTGGCTGATGAGAGAGGGACATAAAACCACGGGGAGCCAGGAGCGGCTGTGGCCAGGCAGGAACGCTGCCCTGTAGGAATGCTGTCAGGGAGGAAAGCTGTCTTCCCAGCCTGCTGCCTTCCCAGCTCACTGCTGCGGCTGCAGGGGTGGGTTTTTCTATTTCTATTTGTGAAAAGGCTTCCCCTGTAATTACAAGGTGATTTAACGCCCTGTCTGAGCTGTCCTTCACAGCTGCTGGACACAGCACTCGGGCAGGCTCTCGGCAGGGACTCCTGAGCCCAGCAAAGCCACTCCTCGAGCCGATCACACCTCAGGCAGCCCTTGCCAGTGTCTCCTCTGCCTCGCTCCAAAATGTCCCTCTCGCACACAGCCGCCGAGTACATGCTCTCTGATGCTCTGCTCCCAGATCCCAGCAGCTCCCGAGCCAAGGGCCTGCGGCTGGAGCTGCCGAGTGACCGCCTGCTGAAGTTTGTCACCGTGGGGCTGCCCCTCTGCCTCGTCTCGCTGGCTTTCGCCCGGGAGTTCTCTGCTGGTGAGTTGCAGTTTTTCCAATGTGTTCTTCGGGTCATGGGCGGTGGTTTGGTTGTCGTGGCAAACCCCTTGTATTCTTGATGATGTCGTGATCCAAAGCAGAACAGCCTGGAAGTCCTGTTTTAGGAGCTGTTCTGCCTTGTGGGTGTTTATTGATTGTTTTTAATGGATCATAATTCACTGGGAGAGCCTGGGAACAGCTGTACTAACCCCAGGAGCAGCACTGCGTCAATGCCCAGCCTCAGCTGCTTGCGCCCAGCATCTCTGGGTGTCATGGGCTTCTTGTTTCCAAGGAGGAAGAGGAGGAGGAGGGTGCCAGCAGCACAGAGAGATGCATTCATAGTGCATTGGGACTTCAGGCTAAATCTGGCCCCGGCCAACATCCAGCTGCTGTCCCCGAAGATTTGTTTTTACTCCAGTTTCTGGCTGGTCTCTAATTCCCTGCACT
This sequence comes from Pardalotus punctatus, assembly GCA_013400915.1. Taxonomy (NCBI): domain Eukaryota; kingdom Metazoa; phylum Chordata; class Aves; order Passeriformes; family Pardalotidae; genus Pardalotus; species Pardalotus punctatus. The sequence continues at coordinate 12,949 of VZTX01028838.1, read as the reverse complement.
GTGTACACACCACTACACACAAAGGGTTTGTGTTTGGGAAGAGATGGAAAACTCCTTGCTAGAAACACAGCAGCTCCAAAATGACCATGAAACAGGCATTTTTTAAATTCAAAGCAATGCCTGAGATGTAATTACCCTCCTGTAAGGCATTGGCTCGTGGTTGTGGAGTGTTCCTCCACCCTCCATGGCTGAGGTTTGCTTTCCTCCTCCTCACCCCAGGCTCCCAGATCAGCTGCTTCTCTCCCACCAACTTCACGGGGAAGCAGTCCGCCTACACCGACACGGCTTGCTGGGACTCCCTCATCCACCATGGCTTCGACGCCGAGGGACGTGCTGTCACCAAGTCCCTCTGGGCTCTCAGGGTAGGGTCAAAGTCACATCTGGGTGCCCCTGCATCCCATCTGGATGTCCACAGCAAGGGCGACTCCACATCCTCAACGGCCGTTCATCTTCTTTGCGCAGGTCTTCCCCTACTCGCTGCTGGTGGTGGCGGTGCTGATGTACCTGCCATACCTGCTGTGGCGTTATGCTGCTGCTCCTGCCCTGCACTCCGACCTCCTCTTCATCATTGACGAGCTGGATAAATCCTACAACCGCTCCGTGCGCCTGGTGCAGCACATGAAGAAGGTCCAGCAGGCCAGTGCCGAGCCGGAGCGATTCTGGGAGGAGTACGAGAGGTGAGGCCACGCCAGGTCACCATGGAGTCCCTCTAGGTGGCATTGTGGCTGCATCCAGGATGGATGTGGGTGAAATGGTGCAGTTTTAGAGGTGGCTCTCACTCCCCCTGTGTCTCTCCACCCCCAGGGCCCGCCGGGAGAGGTATTTTGAGTTCCCCTTGCTGGAGCGGTACCTGACCTGCAAGCAGCATGCCCATGCCCTGGTGTTCATCTACATCCTGAGGAACCTGCTGCTGCTCCTATTCCTGGCTGCCACCTGCCTCTACCTGGTCTTTCTCCACCTTAACATCTTTTTCCAGGATGAGTTCAGCTGCTCCATCAAAACGGGGCTGCTCCAGGCAGAGCCACACATCCCCCCGCTCATCGCTTGCAAGCTGGTCTTCTTCTCCGTGTTCCAGATCATCAGCCTCTCCGTTGGAAGTGTCTATGTCCTCCTCATCCCTGTTGTCATCTACAATGCCCTGCAGCTCTGCCAGTGGGACAAGGGGCTGCTCTCTGTCTATGAGATGCTGCCTGCCTTTGACCTGCTCAGTCGCAGGATGCTCACCTGCCCCCTCAATGACCTCAACGTTATCCTTCTCTTCCTCCGCGCCAACATCTCCAAGCTGACCTCCTTCAGCCGCCTCAATGCCGTCAGCGCCCTGAGGGAAGCCACTGCCAACAAGGAGGACATTGACACCGTCATCGATTTCATGACGCTGCTGGCTGGGCTGGAGACCACCAAGCCCAAACACCAAGCTTGCACCCCTGAGGCTGAAGGCAGTACAGCCCTCTCCAACGGTGCGGTCCTAGGTAGGCTTTTTGGGTAGAGACAACTTCTTCCCTCTTCTCTTGGCTCCCACACCACCAGAAATGTGGCTGGACCACCCTAAATCCTTTGCCAATACCTCAAGGTGTTTGGGGCATAGTTGGGGGTCACTGTGAGGGTTGACAACTCCAGAAAGGGGTTCTGGCATCCAGAATGTGATGCTACTGTGATCCAAGGCGTGGGCAGGGGTTGCTATAGGAACAGCAAGCCAAGAGATTGCCGCTTAAATCCAAGCTCTGGGCAAACTGCGGGGCTGGGAGGGTCCCTGTTTTTGGCAGCTCATCCTGCTGGGAGTGGGGTTGGGAATTTTAAATCCTGGGGGGCTGATGCCAAGAATGCCATGCCTGCCCCCTTCTCTCATTTGCATGGCACTGGTGGGCACAGTGGGGCTGTGTGCAGAGATGGAGATGGGTTCCAAGATAGAACCGCATTCCCAGGGCCTGCACTGCTCCCTCTCCCATGTGCTTTGGGCTTTGGGGAACTGGATGCCTCCTTTGGGGTCTCACAGGGACCACTGGTGCCCATGGCAAGTGGTTTCCAGGCTCTGCGAGACAGCCTGGCCCCACAGGCAGGAGCCAAGGGGCCTGGGCTTCGTTCCTGGCCCTGAGCACACAGTCTGAACTGTGGTTTAAAAGAATCCACAGACTGAGCTGGATTCCGCATCCTCGTTGCTATGGCAACCCAGGGCCAGCACAGCTGGCTCCTGGGCCAGTTGCATGGTGCTGGAAAAAGCCCAGATCTTAGTCTGCCATTGCCCAGCTATTTAACTGCCTGCTCTTCCCCCCTTGTCTAGAACCAAAGCCTGGAGTGGAAATGATGGGAAAAGCCTCACAGGACTCGCTCGGCTCTGCCTGACCCAGAAGCAGGCAGCAGGCAGGGATCCCGTGATCCCAGGATCCACTTTTCGGACACAGCTGTACTGCAGCAGCCGGGCTGAGCCCACCTGCTCTTCGTGCACCTGGCCTTTCCCTTCTTATGTACATTTGTCCAGCAAAAAAGGGTTAAACAATCCATGTTGTGGGGAGAACCTCTTGGGTCTCTTACTCTAAGCGCTGGGTGCCACGCTGTGCTTCTTCCACACAAATTTCCCTGCTGTTATGGCAAGAGGTGGGGAATGGAGGATTAGGAATGTTCCTCTGAAGGAAAAAAAGGATCCAGGAATAAAATGAGGTGGTTTATTAAGTGTTTATTAAGAGGGGGAGGTGGAAGGCACTTGTGGCCATCCACAGCTCACTGTCCCAGCCCAGCCTTAGTGTTTTTGGCCGAACTCCTCTCTCCCCCTCTCCACTCTGCGTCCTGGATCCCTGTGAGCACCCTGCCCTGGGCATCAGCAGTCTGTGCCCAGAGAAATGGGGTGTCTGGAGGGCCAAGACCAGCTCCACAGGCAAGGGAACAGCAGTGAGGAGTTCAGCTCCCATTGGTGTGTTCTGCTGCTTCTCCTTACATAAGTTTTCATATATTTAATTGTAAATTGGCTTTTCCCCCTTCCCCTCCCCCAATAGCCTTGGCTTGAGTCCAAAGAGAAGCTGAAAAGTTGTTTAATTAATAAGGTACTAATCAAGCCTCTGCTTCCCTGGCTCGGGAAGGGACAGAGCCAGGAGCCATAAGCGCTTTGCTGGAGGCCTGAGCTCACTCATCTCCCTAATTTAGGGTGAACCTGGAGCCGGGGAGGAGCAGCAGCTCCCTCCCTCCGGCTGCATTCCGTGCAGGGAGGGTGTCCAGCAGGAAGGGGGGTGCAGGCAGCCCCTGGGGGTTGTAGATGGGGCAGGCCTGGTACTCACAGGGCCACTCGGCCCAGGCATAGCGCAGGCCCAGTACCAGCGTGCCGCAGCCGCTCAGGGCCAGCGTCACCGTGCGGGACCCCACCGCCACCACGGGTGCTGGCAGCCACTGGCACGGGGATGCCTGCCTGGAGCAGCACACCTGGGGAGGGCAGAAACCCCCATCAGTGTTGCCTTCCCTTTCCCAGCTCTCTGGGGAGGATTCCCCACCCCTCACCTCAAATGTCTGTGCATCCCTCTGACGGCAGATGAGCTCCTGGCTGTAGGTGACGTTCAGCAGCCCCCTGCTCACATCCAGGATAGCCCGGGTGGGATACGGTCCCTGGAACACGAGGTCCTTGTCCCCATACGCCACAGCCCTGGCACCCAGCAGCAGCCGGTGTGCCACATTCTGCTTGTCCCGGGGGTGGATACTGCCAAGGAAGAGGAGGAAGATGGCCTTGGAACCAAAAACCTCCATCCCTACACCCTCAGCCCAGCCCAGCAGTCACCTGCCGTAGGGAGAGTGCTCATCGCCCAGATCCATGGCTACAGCCATGAAAGTGCTGGGCATCCTGGCATTGGGAACAACCCCCAGGTCGGCCGTTTGGTGCCAGCGGAGCCGGGCAAAGCTGTCGTCTGCACTCCGACGGAGGTAGGTGGACAGCTGTGAGGCACAGGGAGAACGGGGCAGTGGCTCAGCTCCCAAAACTGGCCACTGCAGTCCCTGTCTGGGATTTTCAGCACTTGGCAGGATGTGTCCATGTGTTTACAGCATCCTCTCCCTGCTGCCAGCTTGGAAGTGGTCTCCAGTGTAGGAAAGGGTGAGTAAAGCCCCCCTGGGCATCTCCACAGGACAGTGGGGGTCCTGCCTCTCACCCCCCACACCTGCACGAAGCCAAAAGGGAGAAGTGGCTCCGTCTGTCCAGCTGATCCAGTGTGGAAAGCCCGGCGCCAGTCGGCGATGAGCGCGGGGAAGGTGCAGTTGTACTGGTCTGTGTGCAGGAAGGCGTTGGCCTCACCTGTCCCCCAAAAAGAGGGGCTGGTGAGACCTTGGTGGGAGAGCAGGGGCTGCTCTACCCTGGGGGATAGAAATGGGGCTCACCCTGGTACCAAGCAACGCCTCGCAGGGTCATGTTGAGCAGCGGGTGGATCATGGCGTTCCAGAGCACAGAGGGCTTTTGTGGGCCAGAGAGATGCTGATGTGGGGAGGTGCTGGAAGACAAAGCTAGGCTTAAGGGGGGTGCAAAGCACAAGGTGGGCTTTAGGTTAAAGCAAGCACAGTGCCAAAGGGAGCTCAGGGGTGTCCCTCCCTTCCCCCTTTACCCACCCAGATCTGCCTTATGCTCTTGGCAGGGGAGGGGATTTTATCCCGAGGGGGCATAATGATGCACAGAGGGGGCAGTGAGGCTCCGGGAGAGGAGGTGGGGTGGGAAGGGATGAGAATACTCCCCAAAATCAGAGCGGTACAGGGCAGGAGGTGTATCCACAGCACCTTCTCTCACCTCCCTGTGTCCTCTGGGAGCCCACACGCCTGCAGAGCCCGGCGGGAGGACCAGGCCTCGATGGGGGTCCCCCCCCAGGCCACCTCCACCAGCCCGATGGGGGACCCCAGAGCCTCATAGAGGGAGCGTCCCAACAGCCAGCACACAGCCGAGAAGTAGGTGAAATTCCCGTGGCCTAGGTTTTCTGCTCAAGAAACAGCAGGCTGCAAAGGGCAAAAATGGGAAAAAAGCCATTTCCAAGCTCTCTGTTGGAGGCACATTGCACTCACCAGCTGATGGAAGGGACCATGGCAAATCAATCCGCTCCAGGTCCTCCAGCTCAACATCAGAGTGGGCAGGGGCCGCAGCAAAGATACGAACGTAGGGATAGCGAGTGGCAGTGGCGAGCTCCTGGCTGGCGTTGGCCACCTGAGGAAGAGGCAGGAGCATGCAAGGCACTCCCCTGCCTGATCCCTACCTGATCCTGCCTCATCTGTGCTGTGGGGCCTTACCTGCAGGACCGTCATGGCCATGTTGCTCTGCCCGCTGCAAAGCCACACATCTCCAAAGTAGATGTCCCGCAGTGTCACGTTCTCCAAGCCCTGCTCAGCTGTCAGTGCGTAGGGACCGCCCCCATCCATTGGGTCCAGGACAGTTGTCCATGTCCCAGAAGGTCCTGGAGAAAGAGGATGGTGCTTATCTTCCACCATCCTTATGAAGACCTCAAGACCTTTGCCAGGATGTTGGATGAGCAGCCAACAACCAGTGGGGAAAGACAGGCACCAGGGAAAAGCTTCCCCACCACAGAGACAGGTTGGGGAAATGGATTTCAGAAGCTCTCTGCCATCAGAGGGACATTTCTCCTGCAGGAATTTAGGGGTTAAAAAAGAAAATCTGGAAAACAAATGTGTGTCAGAGCAGAAGCTGCTGGGAGGAACTGGGATTACAGGAGCAGCTTGGTGTGTGTGACACTGAGATGTCTCTGGCTAATTTTAGAGGCGCCGAACCGAAGCGTAAAGATATTCTGCTGGAGCTTAGCGTGGATTTTCTGGCTGGATCCTGCAGATCTCCAGGATCGCTGTGCTCCCACAAGACACCTCCAGGCTCTTCAGCTTGTAGAGGTGCCCTTGGGCAGAACTTTCACCCCCCAAAGGTGATGAGCTCGCCCCCAGCTCTTCAGGCAGGGAAGTAGCTGGGATTTTAGGTGCCCCTGAGTCCTCCCAGCCCCCAGGAGGGCTCTGCTTGCACAGGCAACATCCTGGGGGCTTAGAAATCCCACAGGATCCTTCAAGGGGGCATAGATTAGAAAAGAAGCCAGGAGTGCTCTGGAGATTCCTCAGAGATGGTGTGGACAAGGAGAGAAGCTAAATACCCCCTCTCCCCTCCACAGCCTCATCACTCAGCTCAAGCCTGTGCGGTGCCACCCACTCCAGCGGCAGCTCGGCTCCTGCTGGGCGCCCACGGGAGCTGCTGCTGGGAACCAAAGTGAGCAGAGGCTGGTGCTGGTGGGGAGGGGGATGGCTGGAACCCCCCTGGTCTCTGGGAGAGGGAGAAGAACGAGCTGGAGATGTCACCATCACCTCTGCAGCCCCAGGGCAGCAGTGTGACAAACCCAGGGGTGGTGACAAACCCTGGGTCACCCCGCCATCAGCTCTGATTTGGGCTCGGACAAGTCCTTTGGCCACCAAAAGCATTGGCCCCAGTTTCTAGTGAAGGTCTGGGACTGACCTTTAACCTGTGCTTTTTTCTTCATGATGATGAGGCCACCGGCCCCTGAGAGAGTCACGGTGACCACGGCCCCCAGCTCCCCGTGGCCCCACACCACAGCCCCTGACGGCTTCTTCTGCAGCACCATGTGGTCACCATAGTAGGAGGCAAAGCCGAGCATTCCCCCTGGAATCAGCAAACAGTGCAACCATCAGCTCTGAGAGAAAAATACCCTTGGCACGGCCTCTGATGCCCTCTTAAACACAGATTATTTGAGATCCCACTTAATTTACAGCTTCCTGGTTAGCCTTAAGGTGGTTAAAATCACCACAGAGCCGAGGAAGAGGCAGGGTTTAAAGTCCACAAGAGGGAATTCACCTCCCAAAGCACAGGGAGCATGTTACATCTTGTACTACACAGATTTAGATACAGATTTTGGTAAAAATTCCTCTAATAACAGCATGGGAGTGTCTCTCCCAGCCCAGCCTTGCTAATAAATGTTCTGATGTATTTTTCCCTTGGAAAAGAGTTTGTCAAGAGGTGGCAAGGGAAACATCTGGTGTGCGGAATTGGCACAAAGGCACCTTCAGTGGGGACAGAAGCAGAAGGCTCAGCTCTGGCACCCCCAAAAGCCCCACTTTTGCAGTGTGAAAAGAAAATAATGTTTTAAAAGGGGATGGGGGGCAACGTTTGACGGGTGATCTGGGCAGAGATCCCCAGTGACCAAACTGGAGCTCATAGAGCCTCATCTCCTCTGCAGCTCATCTTAGGCTGGGTTTAAAGAAGGAAAGGAACGATGTCCTCGGCCCCTCAGGAGTCAGCTGCATCGCTGGTCCCTCTGCCTCATGCCACGAGTCTCCGGGAGTTATATAAAAAACAAGTCGGAGGAGAAAAAAAAATTAAAACTGAGACACCAGGGAAGAGTGGAGGCTATAAAAAGCAGCTGGGAGGAGGGAAGGGAAGAAGAAGGGAGGAGGGAAGGGAGGAGAGCCCACGAGACACCACCGAGGAGCTGCATGCGGCTCCCACCTTACGTAAAGCATCATCCCACGGCAGCAATGCTGGGCCAAGGGCGTCGGGGAGGGGCTGGGGGTGTGAAGGGTGCCAAAGTGGGACTCAGGGGATGCGAAGGGCATGGAAGTGGGGCTTGGGGAGATGCCACGGGGGTCAAAGTGGGACCAGGGGGGTGAAGAGGACATCAGACTGGGGCTCTGGGAGTGCACAGGGCATTGAAGCAGAGCTTGGGGGTACAAAGGGTGTGAAAGAGGGGTGGTGGGTGACAAGGGCATCAAAACTGGGCTAAGGGGGATGCCAAAGGCATCAAAGTGGGGCTGGGAAGGCACCAAGGGCCCCAAAGCGGGGCTCAGAGTGGTGCCAAAGTCATCAAGGAGAGTCTGGGGGTTCAAAGGGCATCAAAGCAGGGCTGGGTTATGGGGGGTTATGGGGGATGCCAAGAGGGGCACCCGAAAAAGTGGGGCTGGGGAGGTGCCAACGCACATCCGAGGCCCGAGGTGCGCAAAGGGCACCAAAGCAAGGCTTGGGGCGGCTTAGGGAATTCCACGGGCATCGAAGCCGGGCTGCCGTGGTGCCAAGCGTTCTGGCGGTGCCAAGCGCCCCGAAGCGGCTCCCCGAAGTGGCCCCGCTCCCGGCCCGGCTGCAGAGCGTGCCCGCGGGGCTGGGGGTCGGAGGTTGACCGCCCCCGGCCCTTTACCTGCCGCCGCCGGGGCCAGCGCCAGCAGCGCCAGCAGCGCCCACGCCGCCATCCTGGGGGGGACACGGTGAGGGCGCCGTGACCGCCGGTACCCGCGGTACCCCCGGTGCCCCCGGTACCCCCGCTACCCGCGGTACCCCCGGTAACCCGGGTACCCCCGGTGCCCCCGGTACCCCCGGTGCCCCCGGTACCCGCGGTACCCCCGGTAACCCGGGTACCC
>VZTX01028837.1:74851-139501 GCA_013400915.1 Pardalotus punctatus | reverse complement strand
TTACCTGCGCTCGGCGCGCCGTTTGTGCGGTCTGTGTTTTTTTCCTCCGTGCCGGTTCCGGGAAGGGCGGAAGGTCCATGCTTCCTGCGGAGCTTAGCCGGGTGGAGATCCCGGGGCCGTCCCGTGCGGCGGCTCCGGCTGGAGCCCGTGGGCAGAAGCGCTTTTCTTTCCTTGAGGTTGTTTAACTTGGGTGCTCATTTTACAATATTTTAGACAAAACTGGTATAATTCCCCGAGTGTCGTTCCCGCCGGACGTGCTGCGCGGTGGGCGCAGCAGCCCCGCCTGCCCGGGCTCGTGTCCCCGGCCGGAGCCGGAGCCGTTCCCCGCCTGCCGCGGCCCGGGGCTCGGGCTGCGCCCGCCGTGTGCCCGGGGGCGCACAGAGCTTCGGGCCGCTTCGTGCCGAGCGCCCGGAAAGGGACTCAACGCGGCGTCAGAGAGCGGTTTCTCATCAGAAGGCTCTGCACGGGTTTTCTTTACAAGGTTGGGTACAGAATCTGTTGAACTTTTTGCTTTGCCATGTATCGCTTGTCTCATTTTATTCTGCGTGTACAGCCAGTGCTTTAAGCTAGACAGAGTAAGACAAGATGTTCCTCAGTTTTAAAAAGAGCCAGTTTTAAACTGGAAGTGATGTTTCAGCTGTACAGTTGCAGCAACGGTGCATTAAGCAATCTTGTGAAATATCTGACCCGTGTGATTTGGGCAGGGGTTAGTTACTCTTTGCACGTAACAGTTTTGCACATTATACCTGTTAATGAAACATGGCCCTAATTTCCTTAGAAAACCAGAGCAAAAGTTAATACTATTTTTCTTGATAGTAAATGAAATCATTTTAATCACCTCATATATTTTTCAAGAAGCAGAAAGGGGTTAAGTGATCAAAGCATGTAGCTTGTGCCAGTAATCATGTAGATCTGCTTCTAACCCCAACAGATTTCTTTTCTAGTTTTGGGGAAGTCACTTATGTCTTTACAATTTACTTTCTTCAAATATATCAGGGTTACTAGGTTTGCTGCAATTTTAGTGTATGTTGTAGTGTATATGTGTTATATACTTTTTTAAGATAGGTATTTCATTGTCTGGTATTATGAAAAACTTGAGAGGTAAAAGGCAGAAGAGCTGTGAGCATTTTAAAATTTTCTCCTTTTGCAGTTTCAGTAAAGCTGTGGCTTAACTCCATTTTCATCTACATGGGCAGATCCATTCTTCCGTAAGAAGAAGATGGTTTTGGTCTGCCGTCTGCCCATTTGGACGTGCTCACGTAGTTTAGGATTTTCTGCCAAAATTTTAAGAGTTCTAAGGGTTTCTTGGAATTCCAGTCATGCAGCAGTATTACGTAACAGCAGAAAGCAAATGCTTCCTCTCTTGAGAATTCCAGGAAAAAGAGAAAAGAAGGATATTCTTATTTTTTTATGCTGGAGCAGTTGGCTCTTTTTTTCTGAGCAGCAGCAAAGGCACTTGTGTTCTTTTAAAAAAATATATTACTGTGCTTAGTCACATTTCATCTATTCTCAGAATGTGAAAAACTCAGCTCTTGAGTAATAGTTTTCTCATGCTCTTATGAGAAATTGTCTTTCAGGTATGCCCTTTATCACTAGATGAGCAGTAACTGTCCCAGAGAAGTTCCCAGAAGTCTCCATTCTGGTCTTCTGTTTTCACTAACAGTGTCCTTATCCCTTAACTTCTAAGATGGATATTTTCAGGCAGACAGACACACAGACTTGCCTCTGTCAGGCACATGAAATGTGGTTCTGCTGCTGTAGTTGGCTTGGGGCAGAGGGTATTGAACTGCCATCCACAAATACCTTTCAGTGGTCTCTTCTACTTCACAATCTGACCAAGTTTCTGCAGAACACCCAACATCATTCACCTGCTGAAGGAGATCTCTTCTCTTCTCTTCTCTTCTCTTCTCTTCTCTTCTCTTCTCTTCTCTTCTCTTCTCTTCTCTTCTCTTCTCTCTATGTCACACTGAGAGAATCATGAGGCTTTGAAATAAAAACTAAAGTGCTGCCTGGGAACTCTGCAGATGTAAACAGAACAGCTGAAGCTTGCAGGCAGCAAGAACACAGTCCAGACATGGAGATTAGAAAATTCCAAGAGCATGAGAGGAAGGGACCCAAGGGTTGTGTGTTAACAATGTGCTGCTAAACAAATTTTGTCCCTCTTTATACTGAATGCAAAGCCAAAAGTGTATTAGTTAGCATGACATCACCTACAAATTTACCAGAATTTTAAATGCGTCACATCCATTTGTAGTGACATGAAAGCTGGTAGCCATATCTTAGGCAGAATATAGTCTCCATTATGTTTGGTAAAAACATCTTGGGGACACCTGCTGTTTTTAAGTCTGAAATTAATTATTTCATCTGTTTTCAATATACGTAAACAGTTTTGCTATGCTTAGGGACATAAAAGCTGTGTTATTTTCCTTCTCCAAAGTTGTGCTTGTTATATCATGATTAGAAATGTGTTTCACAACTTCTAATTATTTAATGTTGTAATGAATCTGCATTCTGTTGGAGCAGTGCTCAGAGTTCTTTGCTAAAATTTTTTTTTAAGAGGGCAGTACTCAGATTATCAAGGTACCAGTGATAGGACTTGGGGAAAGTATTTTAGTCTGTAGATCAGACACTTCATTCTTAAATTCTTTTAGTTATCTGAGTGGAATCATAGGGCTTTGGTGACAATGTCACTGATTTTAGTCTAATGCTTACCCTTTTAATTGCTCACATACTAGCAACTTTCCTTTTCTAGTAGCTGAAGACAGTAGGTCCTCTGTCGTGCCAATGTCAGTCCCATATCCTCTGTAATTAAAATTTTCCAGAAAAGTCTTCTAGTTCATTTGTGTTCTCCTTATTCTTCTACATGTCTCATTGTTCCATGAGCTAATTTTAGGGGCCAGAGGTAGGAAACAGGTACAACAGGGGATCTGAATTCTAACATCTAGCAGAGTGGTAGGAAAAACTACACCTTTACCTTAACTGAGACAGGCATGTAATCTTATGATAATGTTTTCTATTGGCAGAATTGCAGCACAGTTTTTCCTCCTGAGCCTGAACAGTGTCAGTAATGGCAAGCCTCCCAAGTGCTGCACCATATACCCTGTGGATCCTTTTCTTTTCATATACAACAAATGAAGGTATGTTCGTCAATATTTTAAATTATTATACTGAAGTTCGTATTGACAACATTTTTCCATGACCACTAGGTAACGCTGTTACCACTAATTAACTGCTATAAAATTTGTAACTTCAAATGTCAGAAATATCCACGTGCTAGAATAAGTTCTTATATTTTATTCTTTATACTGACCTTTTCTATGTGGGCAAGAAAAATTAGAAATTTGCAGAAAGGAGAAACAGATTTGGAAAGCCATCTCCTCCTTCCCCACTGTCTGATCTGCCCTGGACACCTCACTGTGAACGAGGTCTCGGTGTAGCCCAGGGAGCTCTGCAGGAAGCCCCAGTGTCCCCTGGCTGCTGCCGTCTGCCCACGGGACCGCGACAGAGCTGTGCTCTCAGAACTGTGCCTGCAGAGCTGCTGTCACTTTGTGCTCTCCAAACTCTGCAGAGTGGCTGAGCTGGAGAACATGGTTGCCTGGACACACTGAGATTTGGCAGGCCCTGTCTGTGGGACATTGCAGCTCTGAGTTGGGTCTGCGCAGGGGCAGACACGGGGCGGGGTCTCCGGTGCTCCCTCACTGCTGTTCTTCAGCCTGCAGATGTGTGGAGTCTGAGTGCTATTGGTTCCTTAAGGGTTATTTCGTGAATTTCAGTTGGCAGAGGCTGAATATAAACATGGGGTTTTTTTCTTGCGTCTTTTATGGTGTTTGATTATAAATAGAAATAAGATATATATAGTAATGGTTTTCAATAATGCATTTTTATTTTCTGTAAAATGAATCTGACACTTTGCTTTCTGTATTTTTTTGATTAGTTCTACAGTAGTCTATAGTTTCTTAGGTCTTGTTTTGTTTTATAAAGCAAACCAAAATAATTAAAAGACAATTTAAAATACCCTGTCTCCAAAATAGCAGGTTTATTAGCTACTATCTTATGTACTATGAAATAGTGCAATTTGAATTAATGAGAAGGATCGAGGTTTGCAAGAGCACATTGGTGGGGTTTTCTGATCTAGCTGATCCCACCTTTTCATTTCCCTAGGTGATCTTTATCAAAGTTTAATTTCACAGTGTTTTGTTTGGCTTTGTTTGCTTAGTTAACTATGAGTTTTAAGTTTCTTCAGCATCGTGTACTATTTGAAGATTAAAAAATAAATTCAGTATTTCAGTTCCCTTTTTTAACTACACGAACTCGAAACAAACCTTGTACTATATATGGTTTCAAAAGGAAATTCTCAAATATCTGAGCTTTAAAAAAAAATATGGTATACCAGAGATGGAAAAGTGAGGAGGTGACAGCAAAAGAGCAGAGAATATAATTTAGAGTTCTGAAAAGACATGAGGGCACTGAATAGCAAGATAAAGTAAAACTGTAAGTCATCAGCTTAACACAGCAGAAAGAGCTTCATTTAATTGAAGTATTCTTGAAAGTGTAAGATGATTTACACATTGAAAAATAATGTCATTCACCTTTAAGGGCCTTAAAGTAATAGTACTTCGGTAAAAAGTACATTTAAAAGTGAAAAAGATAACTAGTAATAAAGTTACAAATGGCAACCAAATATAAAGAACATGATAATGATTCTTTTAAAATTAAAAGCAGTGTGACTGTTAAAGTGTTGCAGAAGTTTGACTTGCTGCAGTTTTTGGTGAGTTTTGAAGCATTGGGTACCATGCAGAAAAAAAAGGAGCCGAACATGGTACTGCCATCCAGAAAGGATATAGTAGCAATAGTTCTTATCTACAAGATAAATGTGTAGCCTTAGTAACTAAACCAAAACATTTTCTAAGTATTTGAACACTAATGAAACCGTGAATTGCAGCCAGTTCTAGGTTTATAAGCAGTCAAAATACCAGACAACTTAAAATCCAAATTTTATATATCCCATTGTGTTATGTATCATGTCCACTAGAAGGTATGTAACAGTGACATTTTACATTTGTGTATCCTGTACCGTATCAGAGTATGCAGAAGTTGGATCATAGTAAATAACACAAGTGAACTACAGAAAAATAGAAATGTAGGGAAGATAAAATGGAATTAGGTACTTTCAGCAAAAAAAGCTTGGGAGGAATAACCTGAAATTTAGATATTCATTGGAAGGAATAAGCCTGTAAAGCAGAAGTAAGTGAAGGACAATGACCTTGCAGGATGTGAATTGTTGGCGACTGAATCCTGAATTTGCAATGTAAATGACAAGCATGGAGAGTTAGTAAAGTACTGGGCGATGTACACAAAATTTGTTCTTGTATAATTGCCACAGAAAACCTTCTAGCGGAATCCCTTTGGAAATTCTCAGAAAATCTTAATTAATAGGATTCAAAAAAAGCAGTCAAAGCTATTATATTTTTTTTAAGGGAAATTGACAGGTAAAGCAGGAAAGAAGGATTTTTATTTGTACAGCTTGTGCAAGAAAAAGGTAATACTGTTATTATTTACCTGTAAAAGAGAAGTCAAGCATCAGAAAAGGCAAATAATTGTCTTGGATGATAAAAGCATTAGCTATTTCTGACTGCTTCACTGAGAAATGATCACATTGCAGGGTCCAGTACCAGGGTTGGCATGCTGGTCACATAACAGCATGACCTTACTGTCATGTAGCTTCTCCTGTTCCGTGTATCATTCATGTGGAGCACATTGAAATAATGGAAAGTGAAGCTGGAGGGGTACTGAGGATCGTGTATTCTATTTCTGCTTCCATTTCTAATAAAGATATTTTGACTATTATTTTCTATTTTTTTGGTTAAATACTGCCAGTGAAAATAGTTATAATTTGAACACCGGGAGTGCAGAGCCTGGGCTTTCGTGTACGTCCTCAGTGCCTGGCTCAGTGTGGCTCTTAATCTCTCCAGGGCCTTGAATGCTCTCATAACAAAGACAAATAGAAGAGAGAATAGGAAGTACTGAGTGAAATGAAGTAAAGGTGTAGGCTAGAAGAAAGACTGTGGCAGGAAGATCTTCTAGGCACTAGGGAGCTGCTCTGGGGAGGCAGAAGGTGTGCATTTGGGAAGCTTAGACCCATTGTAGGTAAAGCACAAGTCATGACTGTAAGCAGTGATCCTGCTCTGACTGTTAATTATCTGCAATTTGGGTTTTGAACCATTTGTATTTAAGAAGTGGGACGATGCTGTTTTGTAATTTAATATTGATGTGTTTTAAATAGAGCTATTGAAATCGGATTTTCTGTTACTGGAAGTCCATGTTGGCTGAGACGTACCTTTCTATCTCAGTATTAGTCCTGCAGACTCTTCCTCTCCAAGACCATAGACAATGGTCTCCGTCTGAGTGCCCCTCTTTCCATTTACCCAGGCACAAAAAATAACAATGTTTTCACTTAATTTGTAGGGGTTTGGCAGCTCTGTTTAGATGGAAAAGTTAATGTTTCTGCTTAGTCCAATATAATCTTCTGATTCTCTTGCTTCTTGTTGTATGCTGCTTTTCCCTAGTTATGACTATAGGACACATACAAGAATTTGCATGCTTCACTGACTATGACAAAGAGCTGGTTTGTCACTGGAAGGTGCCGGCACAAACTAATTGCTCCAAAGAATTCCTGCTCTCCTACAGCAATGAAATGTCTTCTGTGTCGTAAGTATTTAATAAGATGTTACACTGCCGTTGCTAGAGCTTCATATATCCTGTAGCCACTATTGGCTTTAATTCCCTCCCTCTACGATGGGTGTCTGGGACAAAGTGTAATTCAGGTTATTCCTCTTAAAGTAAAATGGGTTTCTGCAATTAACAGCACTCTCTGTTCATGGTGTACCATTCTGTAGGACTTTCTGCACTTTTAGTACAGAGAAGGGATCAAGTCCTGTTGGTAGGAGTGGTAGGGCTCTTACGAGTTTACAAAACCCTAACTTCATGCAAAATTTTGCCTTCTTCCTGAGAAATCTTATGTGATTCACCAGTCTGTAGCCTGTGTGAAAGATACTCTCCGCTGGAGCCCAGGTTATTGTCTCTGCTTGCAGTCTAACCCCATGTTCGGGCACTGACTGTTGTCCCTGTTCTGAGCAGGGCCTGTCATCATCTCTTGCAAAGGAAGGTGCATCTGGGTTCTCCTGTTCCTCCCTGTATGATTTCACCACACCGACATTCAAATAACCTCACTCATACACTGCAATAAGGCTGTTCCTATACTAACAAACTGTTAGTGTGTTCCTTAGAGGCTGAAGTGTGACAAAGGGTGGTATTTGGGATCGATCCTTAGCTGTTCTGTCAAGTTTTTCGTTTGTGCTATACAGATATCCAGGGGGTGTCTGGAGAGGGTGGGTTGTTTGGGAATCTCAGTTTTGGTTTGGAAATATTTCTGGGAACTGACTTGTTTGTCTCAGTTTAGATTCGCTCTACGTGTTGGGAAACTTGATTTCACTTTTCCAAGGAGAAGTGTGTCATATCCTCTTAAATATCACATAATTTTGTGCCTGTTTTTCAGAAACATATGTGTTCCTGAGAATGAAAAAAAAAGTTTAAGGTGCACTTGCACAATATATCCAGATTATTTTGTATCAAGCCTCACATATATTTTAGCCCTACAATTCAATGGGACTGATACATGGAATTACAATGTTACACCAGCCCTTGTTGGTAAGAACTTGTTTACTTTGTCACTGGAACATCTGGTTCCAAGCTTTGGAATCCTAGCTAACTTCTTATTCATGTCACTGGAACAGTTTTTGCTTATCAGAGGTGGAAAGTGTCATGGTAGCTTAAATGCAAAATCCATTTGTCTCAGAAACCTGATTCTGGATTAGATTCTTAAGGAGTGAATATAAGTAAGGGGCAAGGCAGAGTGATTTTTCCTTTAGCTGTGCCTGCTCAGCTGCGAGGCAGCAGGAGTTTGGGGGCTTAGATTATCTTTAGTGCATTTTACTTGTGGTTTACAAGATGAAGAGGACTCATGCTACTTTCAGTTTCTAGAAAGCAATTAGGCTATCCCCACTGAAATTCCTCCCATTCTTGTCTCTGTCATACTCTGATTTTTCATGGGAGTTGAATCATGCTACATGAGCAGAAGATTTTTTACAGCAATTGCTTGCATTTTAACAGCCAGTGATAAAAGGTTAAGAGACTGCTCTTTCACAGGACAGAGTGTAGACACAGTTCATGTCTGCCTAGGCCCCCAGTTTGTTCAGAACAGTGTGCTTGTTGGTAACACCTGTCATCTTAAATACTCAGAGAAACCGTTTGTATGCCTTAGGCAGGCCAAGGAGCTGGTTCTCTTCAGAATACTTGATTGATGCTGCTTCTTATCTACCAAATAAGCAGAAACCTGCATCGATTTCCAAGAGACAGGGAGCCAAGACAGCTTGTCTGTGGCATTGGAGTGCTGTGCCCACCCTGCCACACAGCTGCTACTGTCAGGGCACAGGTTATTCCCATTATTCCAGGCTGAAAGCTGCATCTAGTGCCCCAAAAGGCTGTGCTTGCAGTTTGTTCAGCCAGCTTGAAGAATCAGTGCTTGTTAATAAATACGCTGAAGTTGCTCTGGTTTGGCCTCTCTATCCTTGTGCTACAGCTTAGTGAAAAGGGCTAGGTGCATTGACTACAATGATATTCTAGTCTCTGGTGAATGCTTCTGTCTCTGCTTCTCTCTGTTGATGCTTTCCCATTACCCTGTTCTCCTTAATTGTATTTTTTAATACACAGTTAAGCCAAAGGCCCCAAAAAATCTTGCCATTGAGAAAGCTAAAAATGGTAACTTCAATCTGAGTTGGGAGGAGAGCTACTCTTCTTCATCCCTGCTCTCTAGACAGCCAGTCATCTATGAACTGAAATATTGGAGGAAGCAGCACCCGACAGAGGTAAGAGATAGTCGGTCTCTTAATTTTATGTCTCTGAAGCATTTGGGTTTAAAAAGCCCTCTAAAAAGTCAGTTCATGAATAATAACATAAGGGCCAGTAAGAAAAGTCCCACAGTGTTGCTGATTACACACTTGCCACAGGTCACTTTGCCCCCAAGGTGGTGCAGCCGGACATCAGAGGATTGAAACTCTTCTGACTGCCACCCCAAAATGGTCTGCTGCTTGCAGTAGACAGGGCAGAGATTGAAAATGCAATGCTTCTGTTCCCTGAACTTCATTTGCTCCTTAGACTCAGGAAGCTAGATGTTGGTGGCTCTGTGGGGCAGGTGAGGCACTTGAGATACCTTTCTAAATAATCCAGCATTTCTGGCTGGGCTTATTCTGGTAGAGGAAGAACATGCATAGTGCCTTGTAACAAATACCCCCCACTAATGACATGAACTGCAGTATCATACACATTCATTTGTTCATTTGTGAAAGGTCACTGAAACACGTAACACTATTGGTATTTAGTTGCTGTCACTAACTCTTTGCCTTATGAAGAAATCAAAGTGAACCTTTTCACTTTCTTTTCAGGTTTCTGTAAAAGCAATTAACTACCAGGCCAAAAGCTTTGAGATTACTGCAAGCTCCTTGAAGAGAGGCAGTGATTACGTTGCAAGTCTCAGGTGTAACTACACGGACTACCCAGCCTACTGGAGTGAATGGAGTGAAGAAGTTGAATTTCACTATGGTAATAGTGTCAGAAATAGCAGCTTGGTAAAAGGATGGTATAGTCTTATATACTCTGCTGCTCTCTTGGAGAAGAGTTACGGACTCATCATCTTCATCATTTTGAATGTAATGTGAATACAACTGTAAAGGCTTCCAAAGACACTAAACAGAAGTAGGCAACTCCTTGGGAAACTAAGGAAGAGAAGACCAAGGGAGGTTGGATTGCTTAGCACTGTGAAAAAAAGCCTGAAATGGATGCATTTATTCTCTATAAATATTTCATGAAGTAGACAACAGGGAAGTAGAAGAGATATTTGAACTAAAAAGCATTGATGTGAGAGCAAGTGGGTATAAATGAACAAGAGATATATATAGGCTGCAAATTAAGGAGTATTTTAACTATCATGGTCTGAAGGTTTATAAAAATCCACTAAAGAGAAGCAGGGAGAACAAGAAACAGAGCTGTACTACAGCAACAATGATAATGCCATTTAAGGGACTGTGTGATAGGCTCTGTCCCCGAGAGCTGGCAGTGGCCTCACAGTACACATTGGCTCTCCCAGCTCCTTACATGCCCAGTAGCTGACCACAGTACCCGTGTCAGATGGTCTCTGACACACTGCACACCATTGCTACTGGCAGCTGTTGGGGTCTGTTTGTGTGCTGGAGGCTTTACTTTACATCCCCTAAAAGAGCATTTTTTCAAGTTGCAGAAGAGTAGCAATGAATTTGGTATTGCCAGTGCTTGTACTGAGATGCACATTCACATGTAAATATTTGTTTGTTTAACAGATTACCAGGTGACAGCTGAAGACATTCTGCAGATGGCCGTGCCCGCATCCTGCATACTGATCATGGCTGGATCTGTCATTTGTTACTTCTGTTTTACCAAGTAGGTATCATATTTGTTACAGAGTTTATAGAATAACAGTTTATATGGGTATCAGTATTGCTATGTCTGGTAGTACAGAAATCTAGTGGTTTGGGTTTTCTCAGCGTCTTTGTCTAGCTGTTGGTGAGCAGAGATTTTATAAATACAAGTCAGTTGCACTCTGTCATTTTCTGAATAGTCTTTATTAATCTTACTAGAATAGCCTTATTATAGTAGGGGTTTGTCAGTTTTGGACCACAGTCTTTGCTGGAGTTCAAGTGATGATGGTTAAATATTTTTATTTTTTTTTTTTAATGGTAATATGAAATTCAGTTCCTTTCTGTTTCACACTTCATTGTAAACAAGATTAGAAGAACAGGTTACTGTCATTGTGCAGAGCAGTCATATACCAAACATTTAAACATCTTTATATTGGTTTAATGAAAAGCAAGAGATGCGCAAAATGAGCACTTTCTGTTGTTGCAATGCAGATGCTTAAGAGGGAGAGAGCAGAAGAGAGAAATGTATAGCAATTAAACCCAAGTGCAGTCAAAACAAACAATTTTCATTCTTCCATTGCAGAGTGAAGAAAGAATGGTGGGATCAAATCCCAAATCCAGCAAAGAGCCATTTGGTTGTAAAAAATGTCAAGGTAATTAAAAAGCTTTGCAAAAAATACCTTTTCCTGATCATCAGAAGTAGAATACATAATAAATTCTATTGTCTGTTTAGTGCAGGGAATACTAAATACAAATCATGTGTCCTAAATCTCATTTGCATCTTTATTAGTTTTCAGTTTTGTCCTACTTCGATGAAATTTGGTTCCCTTTCCATGACTTAAAGCAGAGTCATATGGAACAACAAATGTAAGTAAGATTTTAAAAAAACCTCTTTGCTTTACAGCATAAAATTGTTTCCTGTAACATAAACATTAACTGTCCTTTCGTCTTCCAAAAACAGAAGTTGCAAGAACTGTCTGGCTCAAAGTTTGTCAATCCAAAACTTCAAGGGAAAAGATAACATCAGAGATGTTGAGAAATCTTGCACTTGCCACAGCAAATCTGGAGAGTGGTTGCCAAAAGACAGCAGTGCAGTTTTAACCCCTGATGCAATTCCAGTTGAAGAGTCTATAGAAATCTGTGAATGTTTAACAGACAGTGAAACCGAGAGCCAAGAAGAAACTGGCAACCAGATCACCGTGTGTGAACCTTGTGAGAGCAGCAGCAGTGCATTCAGAGAGCACACTGAACACAATGAGTTACTAGCTAGCATGTTTGATGCACTCCTGGCAGATGAAAATAGCATGCAAGACAATAAAGGCCCAAACATCCTCACAGGTGAGGGGAAGACCTTCAGGAGTGTTGGTGCAGAAAATCCATCACAGGGAAATCCAAATGAAAGTGCAGCCCAGAGTCAGCAACCATGTGATATTTCTCATACAGCTTCCCTTTTCACCAAAGCCTCTCAAGATGACTACAATTGTAGTACAGCCAGCAAAGAGTCAGAACTATCAGAAGAATCCTTTGAATCTGGCTATCGGAGCTCCAGCATAAATTCTGCTTCTCTGGATGCAAGGGATCTTCAACAAATGGTTCATCAAAGCCTTTTTCTATGCAGTTCTGAAAGTGATCCTGACTCTTGTGTCCTGATTCAGGAATCTACAAATAAGTCATTGCTTGGGACCAAAACAGACAGAATAAACAACCCTGCAGACAAGAATTTTGATACCCTTCTGTCTGCATCCATGGGGTTGTGTGGTTCTGCCTACAAGAGCTGTGACACCCTTTTGTCTCCATCCCCAGAGTCCTGTGGCTCTGCCTACAGGAGCTTTAATACACTTGTGTCTGCATGCAAGGAACCAAGCAGCTCTGCATACAAGAGCTTCAATGCCCTCGTGTCTCAGTCGATGGCTAACAATAGCCTGCCTCTTTGCTTTGAAAACACACATTCCTCACCACCTTTGAGACGGTTGTCAGAGACGCCAGAACGCAGCTGCAGAGATCAAATTGCTCAGCCTGCTAGCAATCAGACATGGTATAACAACTACGGATCTCCCTGCACTGAGCTTGATTTTCCAAACACTTTTTCAGAACTTACTGATTTTCTGTCTTTCTCCACACATGCAAATGAAGATGCTTCAGCTCTTCTATCAGAGGAGGAAATATGTAAACAAGTAATATATCAAAATGTTCAAAGGAAATCCAATATAATTTCTTGCCCCATTGCAGCTCAGCCATCTGGTTATCAGCCTTTTGGTAGTGCAGGTAAATATAACGGTCTGTACTGTGACAGTGACAATGAGGTTATCTCTAGGTCACTAAATGAATCCTTCATGAGTCTGTGCAACAACCTGAGTGAAGCACCTCCAGATACTGCAATCTGTGAAGCTGACCTGAGGAGAAAGGATGGTGTGTGTTTGACTGCTCAGGGTTCTGACTGCAGCATTGTCCCAGGTTTAGCATCTAGTGAGAATGACACACAGACCAGCGATGGCAGCCCTTGGATCAACAGCTCTAGTGAGCTGTCTGGTGATTGCAATGATGAAAACACCAGCACAGATGAACAGCTGTTGCATTTGTTAGAGATGAAACATCAATATTTAAACAGCAGAGAAAGAGCTGCAAAGGGGACAAAATGGAAAAACTTTAACCCTACTGGTAAAGTAATGCAAGAGGGCAGTGATAACAGGCCAAATGCTGACTTCCACTGCCACTCACACAACCACTTGAGGGAACTTGAAGATGCAGGGGGAAGTGAAGAGGTGCTGAAGCATGCAGAAGGGAGGGGGAGTGGTTCAGCAGTCAGCTTACCAGCATCACTGGACAGTATTGGGCTGAATATGGACAGAAAAGCTGCAGGGCCCCTGGAGCTCCATGTCTCAGATGAGGTCCTACCTTGTCATCTTGTGAGTAGTTCCTGTCCTTCTGATTCTCACACTATTCACAGTGAAAACTCCAGAGTGGCAGTTGCAGTTAAAAAGGGAGCAATAGAACTGTTAAGGGAAAACAGCAGGAAGAATGAGAAAAAAATGAAACCTGTGCAAGCCCTTGCCCAAGAGGACAACTGCTATATGGAGGTAGCCTAGCTACATTTGCCAAGACTCAGCCTTTGGAAATAAACTGTATGGCAAGTTGAGTTGTTGCTTGTTATTTCAATCTTGACTGAAATGAGGGCTGCTGTAGGTCACCCATGATTCAGTGGGTTGTAGTACTCATGCCTGCCTGGGACTGGCAGCTGGGACATGGTGCAGAGCCCTGGGAACAGCTGGGGTTAGCACCCAGCAGTGGCAGCCACAGCTCTACAGGGACAAAGCCAGAACTGTGTCTCCAGCTGTGAGCAATCGCTAAAAGGGAGCAACAGCTGCAGGAAGCAGCAGTTCTTTGTACAGCTCCTGTGGTTATTGCCCTGGCTGTGTGTTGCTTGGGAAGCACACAAAGGTGATGTGGAACATGCTGACACACCTGAAAGTGGGATAGAGGTGCAGGTCAAGGGGGGAGGTGATTGACTTACCACACAGCTTCCATAACTTACTTCTTTTGTGGTGGGGGATGTTGTCCTGGGTGCTTAGCCCTGGCATGGGGTGTGTGTTTCTATACCTGCTCCATCAAGACCTGAAATAAAGATTACCATCATTTGTACTTACACAGTGCTATTATTGGTGATTAGTTTATTTTGTAGAAACAAGGAGTTACTTCTGCAGCTGTAAAAGGAATCAGATATTTCTAAGCAATGTTTCTGCCCAGAAAGATTATCCAGTGTGTGGTCCAACACTACCTTCATGGAACACTTTTTGGCTTCTTACTCTTGTCCAGTCAGAATGGGAATTAGCCTGCAGCTTAAAGGCAGTATATACTTCTTGTTGGATAAGTATTCAGGAAGTTTTACTGACAACTTCTCTATAGCTATATTATATATTTTGTTATGGTAAATTCCACCCTGGTATGTTGGCAGTGGCATAAAACAGTTAAGAAATGTAAGTAATGGGGTTTTTTTAATTAAAATGTATTCATTTATTCTCATTTAGAAAACCCTATTTGTATTGCCATTCATAAGGAAGGAAACCCTAATATTAAGCACAGCAACTGGTACTGCAAATCTCCTCCAAGTTGGCGAAGTAGTAGAAGTATCTATGTAGGGACACCAGTGGTGCTTTCTTCCCATTCTACTCCTGTGCTCTTTGTGAAATCCTCCATGAATGCTTGTGCTTGGCTGGAGAGTGCTTGTGCCAAGTTTTAGCCTAGATATACTGCCATTTATCACAATCACTCCACCTCCACATCTTCCTCACCTGGCTGTCTACCAAATACTAGCAACCTGACTCACCTTAAGTGAAATAGGTTCCTGAGAAAAAAAGCTGGTCCATTCACAGTTCAGGAGAAGCTGGTTCAGATACACTCTTTGTCCATTGCAGAAATGCCACAGGCTTGGCTTGTTTTTATTTCTCTTCTGGACAGGGTTGGCTCCTTGGAAATATGCACCTATAAGGATCAGCTGTTGGCAAATTCCCATCAGTCATAAGGTTTGTCATTGCCCATAGAAAACTAACAATAACCACATGACAAGGGTGATAGTCATATGGAGCAGGAGCTTGAGGATGTGGAGTCAGGTTCTTGGGGGTAGGGACAAGTTAATTTAGGGTGAAGGAGAGGTCAGCTTTTTAAATAACTTGCCTCTGCATCTTGCTTTGTGACCCTACATTGTTGAGGCAGGGTGCAAGGATGTCCAAGTGTCAATCCACTACAAGCTACAAACTTTATACAAGAAAACCTGTTCTTCTAAGTGTTGCAGTGATAGGACCAAAGGAACAAAGGGTTAGAGGGCCAAATGAGGAGGTTGTGACTCCCAAAACCCTGCTCCCTAAGGTTTGCCTCTGAGTGTGGAAAAACTCCTCAGTGAGGAGAGGCTGAGAGAAGTTTGTTTCCTCCTAGCCATGTCTTCTGTAGAATACCCCTTAGGAAGCATGATTCATGCAGGTTGTGTTCTAGCCCTGACAGAGATGCTTCCAAAGTGTGTTATTTTGTATGCAGTTGCTTTTACAAAACATAGGTATTTTTTATTAATTGTTAGGGGAACTCTGCCTGTGCAATGCCCAGGCATGTGCGCCCATGCATGCACACAAGCACACAGATCATTTCCCACCTCTGCAGACAGCTGAGTACAAGGTCTGCCCCAGGCTCCCACGTGATGATGTATCATGATCTTGCATTACCTGGAATTTTAGGTTTTTTCACCACACTTCTGTGACTGAGACCTTGCAGCCACGGCCACAGCCCTCAAGGCCTGTCCTACTCCACCACAGTCACAAGGTCAGAAGCCAAGCAACAGCACTGCAAGAACTTTCTGGAAATCAGGGCAGGGAGACCAGTGAATGGTCTGGTTTTCAACTGCAGGACTGTTGTCTCTCTAAGCAGATTGCTCCAAAGCAAAGGAAAAACACAGTCAAGTGAGAAAGAGGGCACTTTCCAGATACCTCACTAACACAACCAAAGTTAAAGCTTAATGAATTGCCATACCTCGGCCTGTTTCCCCAGAATGCCTAGTAACAGCTGCCAGCAGCACTGCTGGATTGCTAAATCCTGAGTGTTTTCATTCCTTGTGACAAGCTTGTTGAGAGGAGCTTTACATATCTGCTGAACTCCAGCCAAAGGTGCTTTGTTCTGTTCGTCCCTTTTGCTGTCCTGCTTCCAGCCTGTCCCTTCTGTGGCTTTCTATATCATTGAAATGTCTATATTGCCCCTTCAGTAAGACTGCAAGCTGAAAAAGAAGGAAAACTGGCAGCAGCCCTGGTTGAACAGAATAGGGAACTGGCTGCTGTGGCACACTTAGCTGCATGAGGGGAGGAGCAGCTGTTTTCTTCTTTTTTTGCTCTTAGCCAGAATACTCTCTGTAAAACTCTGACCATCTGTGCATGAGATCTAAGATTCTATATTCTGAATGCAGAGAGGCAATTGTCATGGCAAGAGTTGTTACAGTACAGCCTGAGCCACAGCCTGTCTTTGGTAGAGGCATTACTGTGCTAGACCTGCCTCAGTCTATGGAGCGTGGCAGGCGTCCTAAGGAGCTCCTGTCCCAGTTTAGGGATGGATCAGCCATTTCCTTTATCCTGTCTCTACCCAATTGTAAAGAGCAGGGCATTCATAACAGTGTGGTGTTTGTCCTCTGATTGAAGGCTACCAAGCTGATGACTGACACGTAGCACTGGGAATTTCCTATTTGGTGCTGTTTCCCCAACTCTTAGAAATGGGGAAATTTGCTATGAGCTGAAGAGTTTGAGGTTGACTGCTTCTCCCCAGCTCAGCTACTGCTGGTTTCACTTGCAGTGAGCTACCCACACAGCAACAAGAATTATAATGAGGTGAGAAAGCACTGGACTGCGTTCTGGAGGTAGAATTTCCACACCTGGACCAGCCTTATAACCAGTCCCCAGTTCTTGTCTTGATGCCCTAGAGAGCTGCTCTGAGAACCAGGTGTGCATTGGCTGAGGCTGGCATGGAGGCTGTGCCTGTGGTGAGTACCCAGCTGAGGGCTGGAGGAGCTGGCTCAGGCTGTGCTGCAAGGGCTGAGCAATGCACACCTCTAGCAGGCCCTGGGCTTGAAGGTTGTGCAGGGCAGTTCACTGCTGGGTGGTCTTCCCCCTCCGCTGCCTGGCTGAGGTGCTTCAGAAGCACATTGCATGCTCCTCCACATGAGGAGGGGCAATGAAGCCATGAAATGTCTTGTTTCCTCCACTACAGCAGGAATTAGGACACACAGTTTGGCATGTGCTGCCTATTTCATGGCCTCATTCTGAGCTGTGCTGGGCCCCTGCAACAGATACTCTTGTTCAGAAGTATCAGGGATTCTTCCCACTGCTGGTTAAGCTGCCTTTGCTGTTCTTACAACTTAAAAACCTCTAACTGTGCTCCCATATTGGGTTTACCTAGCAAGATTTTCTAGTGGAGGGGGGGCTACAAGGGTGGCTTTTCTGAGAAGCCACTCCCTTCCTGCCTCTTCTCCTACAGGCACAGCACATTGCTACCAGCGACATGAGAAGTCACTAAGTGCGTTAGGACTGCACGTTCTGTGGTTTACGGATGTCGCTGGCCACCCGCCTGCAGCTTGCTGTGTGCTGTGTGAGCCCTTTGCTCTGCTCTGCTTTGCACATGCTGCCACAGCCAGAGGCTGAAGACAGCTGGTGTGTTCTTCACCCTATGACAGGTGCTGGAAGCTACCTAAGGCACCCTCCGTTGCTGCACCCAGCCTCAGGTGTGGAAGAGCTGCAGCCAGGCAGGATAGGTGGGAAATGCTGATTTTTGACAGCTGTGGTAAAACAAAGCTCCATGAGATGCAGATGAGGCTAAATAGCTGTGTGACAGCAGCAGAGTTCTGGTCTTGGTGCATCCCCTCTTGGAGAGATCTGAGGATAAGCTGGTAGATGTTGCCTCGAAGGGGGTCAGTTCCTGCCAACCTGCATGAAAGGAGCAGGGAGTTCTGGCAGCACTGCCAGCTCCGGTGAGCACTGTGGGAATGTATGACAGTATTGCTGACCTTGCATAGTGATGCTCTGGGCATGCCTTGCATGGTGCAGCTGAGGATGTTGGGTTTCAGCCTGAGCAGAGCAGTGGGTTTCTGTTCCAGATGGTCAGGGTGAGTTGACAAGCACAGTCATTCCTGTTTCTGTTTACCAGCATGTGTCTGGTGATTTCCTAAGAGAAGATACGAGCCTCTGTGCGATCTCCTCTATGTGAGCAAGACGTACATAGCCACAGCTCTGTGAAGGTAAGCCCTTTTCTTCTGGCAGGAGCCAAAGTGATTTCCTCTTACTACAGCGTTCATTCAGTGTGGGTTCAGGCTTGACGGATATTGGGGAAAACAAGAGGCTGAGCCCTGTGTTGGTGGCTACAGATAACTGGCAAAGGCAGAAGGGAGGTAGGAGGACAGAATGCTGGGGTCTCTGCAGATGACATTCAGCATTCCCCAGACTGAAAGCAGTGCACTCCTTCCTCCCCTGCAGCATCCTGTGTCAGCTCACAGCCACCTCCTGTGGAGCTTTGGTGTTTTTCAACCTGCTGCTTTGCTGACTAACACCTCTGCTTTCTGCCTGCCTCATTCATATTTTAGCCTGTTTCCTGAGCTTTGAGGTGGTTTCTTGTATTGCTTTCCCTTCCAGCAGAACACTGTTACTCATGTCTCAGCTGTTCTCCTGCCATTTTTTTACTTATTGTCGTGTAAGATTATCTTCCTCCTAAATGTCACCAGCCAGCAATGGTGCCTTTGACCCTAAAGTTATGCCACGTCTGTATCTTTGATGCTGCTGGGGATATTGGTTTAATTCTGTTATGACAAGAAGAAAATATGGAGGTAGTACTGTTTCTGTGGAGTTTTTTCTCCTTTTCTCCAAATCATGAACCTGATAACTGCAAGTGTGACTGTTTTATCTCCTAGAGAAAGGAATTGTGAGCTCTGATTGTTGTTTTTTCCGTGTGTATTCTTGCTGATAAATACATACAGGTGTTGCCCTTCTTCCAGTGATGGCAAAATGGTTTTGGGTCATGAATAACAGAATCTGCCAAACCTTCCCTTATCTACCAAACCTTCCCTTGTTTGCCCTTCATGCTTGCTTCTTGGTGAATATTGTTGCTGCAGGTTGGACTGCAATTATGCTTTTTATGAGTTAAATTTGGGGAAAACAGGCCTTTTGGTGCAATATGTCTTCATTTATAAAGCCATTGGTCTTACAGTGCTACCATTGTTCTTGTTTAAAAAATGAGCTCTGTAGTGTTAAATGCATATTATTGCATGGTTTAAAAGCATGTGTGGTTTGTGCCTGCCAGACTATCACTCTTTGGACTAATTGCACATTCTGCCCTTTCCCTCCTTCCTCTGCACAAATAACAGTAATGGCACACTTTGGGGAGTCCTGTGTAATCAGGGGGCAAAAGCTACACCACTGTCCTGGTGTGCTATCATCACAACAGAAGGACATTACTAAGAGCCTGAGAAATTTCTGACTTAGATGCTCAGCCTCCTTGACCCTGTACTGTCCCACACTGCACCCAAGAATGGTGGCAATGTCCACAACCCACAGGCACCATCAGCTGAGATTAGTCTTTCCTAGAAGCTTGGACCTGACATTTTGCCTGTAAGTGATCCACAAAGCATGCAGGAGGGAGAGCTGGTCTTTCACAGAGGCTGCTCCCAACACCATGAGGAGCTGCTGGACTAAGTCATGGGACTTTCTGCATGCATGTTCTAACAGTGTACAACCAGCTTGGCTACCAGTAGCTACCTGGCAAGCATGGCCAAGAGCCACCTGCCCTGGCCTGAATGTTCCAAAACACTTGTTTTTCATAGGGTGAGTCAGAGGCATGGAGGGCTGAAGATGGAGCCCCCTCATCCTGCACCCTGCTGCTTTGTGCCAGCTCCACGGCTTCAGTCTTCTTGGATAATTACAGTTCCTTGTTTTTACCCTCCTACCTCCACTCTATGCTGTGTGTGCCAAACCCCTCCCATAGTGCTGCTTGTTTCCCTCTTGTCCAAGGATACAATGAGTGTGCATGGGCTCCTTGCAGCCCCTGTAAAGGCAGGCTTAGGTGAGCTGATGGACCCCCCCTCAGTGTCAGCCTTGCAATCTAAAGAGACCTGGCCCAGACACAAGCTACAGGCATGAAATGGAGCAGGGCTGAGCCCCTCATCTGTGCAGGAGCCAGACGAGCTCCTTGCCTGTGGTCTGAGGATTGGTGCTATTGTCCTGATCCTGGGAGCCTTTGGGGAATGGATGGAAGCTGAAGGCAGTGGTGCTTGACTGTCTCCAATGTGGCACATGCTGTACTCTGCAGTTTGCCTTAGCCCTTTAATGCCTTGACACTGATGCCTCCTCACTGCACAAGTCTAAGCCCACCAGCCGAACTATGACCTTTTAGATATGGAGCTTGTGAGTTTTTACCAGCTCTCCCACCCTTTTCTCACGTAAGAGAGCAGAGCAGTACAGTAATAAATGTTGTGTGGGTGTTTGGACTTGAATTCATCACCTCCTCTCACCACATCCTTCTGTCGGCACAGTAATACTGATACAGTGGTGACGTCAATCTCCATTTATTGCCGTGTATTCCAATACACCACAGCCCTTGGCCATGCACAAGTAGGCTTTGCTCTTACTCAGTGCTGAGGAGACCCATGTGCTCCCCAGGTGGGGTCTGAAGTTGCAGTAATGATTTAGCCAGTCCGGTCATGGAAGTGTTGGAAGGCTGAAATGCACAGAACAGGGCAGGTAATGTCCATGTTTCCAGCAATTTTCCCTGATGCCAGTTTGTTCCTGCTTGATATTGCAACTTCACTGTAAATCTTTTTCTAGCTGATGTGGCCCTTGTGCCCCAGCTGTCATTGGTGTTGGCCTTTGGACAGTCAGAGCACCCCTTTGTCTCCCTGTTGCTTCAGCTTTGTGATTAGATGGCAGTGTGAATCAATAATGATTTTTTTTTCAAGAAGAAAGCTTGTTTGGGCATATAACTGGTGGACTGTGTCTTCCATTCTTTTTTTGCTTGGGTGTAACAAAATTAATTTTCTCATGCTTGGAGACACCATTCTTTTCTTTTCTTTTCTTTTCTTTTCTTTTCTTTTCTTTTCTTTTCTCTTCTCTTCTCTTCTCTTCTCTTCTCTTCTCTTCTCTTCTCTTTTTCTTTTCTTTTCTTTTGGTTTTGGGGGATTGGGTTTTTTTGGGTTTTTTTTTTTGTTTGTTTGTTTTGGTTTGGTTGGGGGTTTTTTGGGGGGGTCCTTTTTTGTTTTGGTTTGGTTTTTTGTTTGGTGGTTTTTTTGTGTGGAAGTTTTTTAAGTACATACATTTCCTGGAAACACTTCAAATTGTGAGCTTAGACTGCATCCATGTTTGGCAGCTTATAGTATCATATTTCCATTATCCTTAACAAAAATAATCTTCAAGATATGTGTCTGTATTGGTCCTATCTCTTATTCTCTGGTGTATTAAAAACTTGTAACATCATTTACATGTGCATATTCTGAATGGCTAATCAGCTTTATTGCTGTGGTCTCGTAAAGATGCTGCAGAGTTTGCAGCAGTGGTATGCAGCAACTGTGCAATGCTTGGCATTTTATAAGGATTAAGTGTCTGTGTTTCAAGGGTGCCTGAAGCTGATTCAGAGTCCCCATCTCACAGACAGAGAAAATGAAATGAGGTGGTAGAAAGGACTTTTCTCGTGCCAGACTGTGAACAAGTTCCTGCCTCAGCTCACTGACCACTGCCATTCCTTCCTCCAGGTGAACAATCACATGCTGGCAGATGAAAGTGAATGGGAAGGGGTAGCAAATGGAGGGATGTAGGAAAGGTGGGGGTCTCAATCATACACCAGGATTGAAGCTTACAGGGGGTCTGACTGGAGAACGCTTCAGAACAAGGGCTGCTATATGTTTCCATTGAAGCCATCAGAGACCACAAACACTGCTGCAGAGCTGCAGCTTTCCCAGCTCTTCTGCACATGTCTTTTCTGTCCATGTCTTGTCATAACAATCTGGAGCTCAGCCAGGAGGTCAGACACATAGCACTGAAACCGTCTATGGTGCTCTTAGACGTTGCAGTCTTTCCTACCATGCTGAGGTAGGGAAAGAGGAGATAAATGTTGGAATGGCAAGGATAAGAGATGGGATAGTGGAGTCCCAGCCAAGGAAGTATTGCCGCTTTGCTTCACCTATTTTAGCAGATCCTACTGCTTTTCTTATTTTTGCCATTATGTTCTTCTTCAGGAATCTTCCTTCTAGATTACAAGGCTGTATGTCAACCTCTCCCCACTGTGTAATGGCAGCCTCTGGTAACTCTGTAAGACATCTTCCCAATGAGCTGCTTGGGCTTCTTGCTTTGACTTTTTCCTGTTCAGTTCTGCCTGTCTCTTTGGGTTGATGGTACCATTCTCTGGGCAGAGGAAGGAAAGTAGGGGAGGCCCTTGAAAGAAACTGTGGTCCAATAAGTAAAAGCAGCAAAGGCTTTCCTTGCATTGGTCTGTTCATTTAGGCAGGAGTGTGCATAAAAGCAGGGAGCTACAGCAATATCATGGATACAAAGCATCAGAGGCCCTGCCAATTGGATTCTGAAATAAGTGGTGGGTCTGCAGATCCATCCTTCCTTCCTTCCTTCCTTCCTTCCTTCCTTCCTTCTGATGGAGTGTGACAGTCACAACGCAAAGTGATGCTGAGGTGGGCTCATGGTGCTGCCAGTCTCAGCATGAAGTTGAGTGAGCAGGTTTCAGATGGCAGGATAACAGCAGGCCTTCCTCAAAGGAATGAGGATTTGGAGAAGAGCATTGGACAATGGTGGGATCACAAGGTGGGGCTGGACAGCAGACCTTATCTCAGTGACCGGGGACTCTTGTCATTACCACCAGGAGCAGTGGTAATGACAAGAGTTATTATACAGAGAAAACTTGGAGAGCTGGGACCCTCTCACCCCTGAAGGGTGGTCAGGAAAAGGTGTTTACTCAAGGCAACGTGTGATGCAGAAAGAAGGGCTGGACTATGGAGGCAGGGAGTTTGCCCTGCCACTGGCAACAGGTGAGGGAGGGTGTCAGGGTGCCTGGGGCTTCTTGCTGAGCTGGAAGAGTGCTTCATGGGCAGGGTTTGTTTGGCAGGAAAGGAGGGGCAGCAGCTGCACCATTGCTCCCACCGCAGGGTTGTGGTGCTGCAGCCACCGAGTGTCTGTGGCACGTCTCTTGTCATTCTTGCTGATCTCACCTCGCTGATCTCGCCTCGCTGATCTCGCCTCGGCACTGACACCCTACGAGCACATCTGTGAGCTCACACCAGGCTGCAGGGGCTTTCTGGTGACTGCTAAATTTATTTTGCTTTCATTATTTGACTAAACCTGGGAAGTTTTTAAACACCACGAATGTTCCCCAAGTGTTAAAGGCCTCATGGACTTCTCTCTGCTGAGTGATTTCCTGGGTATTTGTTTCTTGTGGTGGAGGCAGCACAGGTACCCCAGGACCTGGATATCTGCAACCCCCCATATCAATACAGCCTGAGGGACAAACAGATTGAGACCAGCCCTGCTGACAAGGACCTGGGGGCATTGGTGGATGAAAAGCCAGCCATAAGCTGGCCATGTGTGCTGGTAGCCCAGAAACCCCTGTGTCCTGGGGCTCTTCCCCAGCAGTGCAGGCAGCAGATAGAGCGAGGGCATTTTCCCCTCTGCTCTGCTCTCATGAGACCCTGCTGGGGTTCTGCCTTCAGGTTTGGGACCCCCAGTGTGAGAAGTATGTAGAGCTGCTGTAGTGAGTCCAGAGGAGGCCACAGAGGTGCTCCAAGGGCTGGAGCAGCTCTGCTGTGTGTGACAGGCTGAGAGTTGGGTTTGTTCAGCCTGGAGAAGAGTAGGCTTTGAAGAGACCTTACTGCAGCCTTTCGGTATTTAAAGGGAGCCAGTAAGAAAGATAAGGACAGACTTTTTGGCAGAGTCTGTTGAAACACAACAAGGG
Organism: Pardalotus punctatus; assembly: GCA_013400915.1. Taxonomy (NCBI): domain Eukaryota; kingdom Metazoa; phylum Chordata; class Aves; order Passeriformes; family Pardalotidae; genus Pardalotus; species Pardalotus punctatus. Next base: position 115,535 of record VZTX01028837.1, on the reverse strand, counting down.
GTGTTGGTTTTTTTAATTAAACGTGTAGATCAGGCTATGTGGCATGGCATATGGGCCCTTCCTGCTGTCCATGCATCCTTGCAATTTGCTTCCAATGAAACTATGTCCCCAAAATAATACAGTGCTGAAGTCTGTACCAGGTATCAACAGCCATTACTCTGCAGGGATCTCATTTTAAGTCTTCCTGTGCACATCCATGTGCTTCTATAAATGTTTAAATGCTTTAAGGGCTTTGTCTTGGAGCAGGAGCTGTGGGTTGAACAGTCATTTGCATGCAATGCCATTTCCTCTTTTTGAAACATCCTGCTGTCATCTTCTCTAAAGATTTTCTTGCAGGTTCTCTTCACTAAACCATCTGGGCAGTCTCTCCCTGCATCCGTGCTGTACATTGTTCTCTTGGGTGCTACATGGGAGGCTGGCTTTTTTTCTTTTTTTCTCTGGTCTGCCTTCCTGGAGCCCCTTAACTAGATATTTCATGCTTATTTAACCACGGGTAGGCCAAATCAATGAGTTCTCACTAGCTTTGCTTGCACAGACCCACAATGACATTCAGACTCCATTTTGTTAATTCACTGCACAACGGTTCAATCGGCAGCAGTGTCACTTCTAGTGGCAAGCCATTCCCACTTGCAGGATACTAATGAAGAAAAAATCAGTTAGCACTTAACCCAAGAGTCTTTCCTGTTGCCTGGATAGCCTGAGCTGCAGTCACTTCACAGCTTTCTCTATGCACGTGCTGGCAAGGAGCAAAGATTTCACTGACCTCACTTATGGCAAGTTGGTAGGCTCTTGGTCATGGAGTAGATACACACAGGAAAGCTGAAATTAATTGTCTAAATAAGACACTTTACTTGTAGACATTTAAATGAAAGCAAGATTAATTCCACCTCAACCTTAATCAAGTAGATGTCTGAGCAGAGCTTTTAATTGGTTGTGGGAGTTTTGTTTGTGGTTGTTTTTTTTGTTTTGTTTTTTTCTCCCCTAGGACATCCAGTGAGAACTACCATGAGGAACAAACGGTGGCTCCAGAATATTTTCTTCTGCATTTTTTTCCAGTACAGTAAGTCCTAAGATATTTCTTCCAAGTTGTACACAGGATTTGTCTTAGTGACAACGTGTGCCATGAGATGTGAGCTCTGATGTGAGCTCTGATGAGATGTGCATGGCATAAGGTTGCCATGGGACAGCAAGCACAGGATAAGGTCCCAGGGGAGAGGGTTCCACGTTGTAGTGACTGGAGGAGAGGCACAGGAAGGTGCTCAGCTGGGCAGAGCTCAGCCAGGCTGTACATTGCTCTGAGCAGCAGCACCAGCAGAGAGCCTGCAGAGGTGGTGCCTGCCTTGCACTGAAATGTCTCCTAGTGACATTAGAGTAGGATCTCCCCCACCAAAAAACTCCTTTGCTGCAGAAAAGGATCTGGTGGCCAAGACCAGGATATTCCCAGAGCTGCTGTTGGCTGGTCAGCCTGGGTCAGGGGAGTGAACCTCTTCCAGTCTGACTCCCTTTGCTTAGGGCTGGACTGAGAAGACAGTCACCCCCCTTTTTTGCTGGTTCCTACCCACACTGCAAACTCCAGCTGACTCAGAGCTGACTTTCTGAACAGATCAGATGGACAGAAAAAGGGAGTAACAACCATGTCTGCAGGGAACCATGCAAGTTTAGTATCTTATATGCTGCTTGTAGGCAGAGCATTGGACCTGCTCCAGACCTAAATTAGGAGAAAAGATGCATTCAGAATTATATCTTCCTGTCATAGGGGACCATTGTGATGTCTGGTCTGAATTTTGTGTGATGCAAGCCAGGGAATTACCATGTACTAATTTCAGTTTAGATCAATCTAAATTTTACTCTTAGAAGTATTTGTATTCTGAACCTGCCAAGGACAGACATTTCATTCTAGATCTAACTAACTGGGTTCAGGACACTTAATTATTCCTTTCCCAGTAAAAAGCTGTCCTCTTAATTTTGTTAACAGGTTCTTGCCCAAAGATACATTTGCAACTTACCAGCTACCTAGGAATAGTAGTCTGTTTGACTAATTAACATAATAGCATAGAAGAACACTAATTACCATTGCTTAATAGTTTATTAATACTTGCTGCCCTCTCTAAAGGAATGCAAGAGGTTTCTAACCCCATTTTTCTAGGAGAATAAAGTCAGACTAAAAGAGAAAAAGTGTGTTGCTTGTGATTCTGAACTAAAAAGTGTTTGGTCCAGGACTCTCAGAAGAGTCTATTGAGGGTTGAAAACAAAAAATGAAAACTTAATGAAAATTTTAGAACAGAATTCTGAAGTCAGCGTGAAACCAAAAAGTCAAAATGAAAGTTTAAAAAAATCCTATATGCATCCTTGGGACCAGTCTGTTGCAAACATCCCCAAATTTCTTCTGCCACCATCCTAAGGGGGATCTTGTATGCAAATCTGAGTGCTGCCCAGAGCCCGTGTAGGGAGAGTAGTGTGTGCTCTTATATGTGAGGATTAGGAAGTAAACGTTGTGATGGGTGACTTTAGCAGGGAAAAGTGACTTTCCCTCTGTTGGACCGGCCTGCTGTGCATTGTGACTGTAAATGCAGACAGCTTTGTGGGGACAGCCATTTGTTCTGGAGGGTGGAACGGATGTTTCTGGCCCGTTAGTGCACACACTGTCTGCGTTCCATGGCAGCTCTCTGCGTGCAGCTTCAGCTCTAAGATTGGGCTTTGGGGCTGTTGAGCACATCACAGCAGCAAACAACTCTCTGGACACAAAGCACGTTGCAGCAGGGAAGGAGGAAGCAGGGAGTGCAGCTTCACTGGCCAGGCAAGCAGCAGAATGGCACAGGGAAGTGAGCTCGCAGCATGGTTAGCATCCAAGGGTTTGTTTTTGTTGTTCCCATGAGGCTGGGAGCAGCCCTGATGGCAGGGGAGGACCCATGCTTCATTTCAACATGGATGTAAAAACCGTGAGTCTTTTCCTACATTATGACAATTTTATTCCCAAAAAAGGGGTGATACTGTACATGTCAGAACTAAATGTCACTGCAGCAGGCATGGTTTGAACCAGCACGGCATGCTGCATCTCCTGCAGGCCTTTCCTCATTTAGCCTTTGCTGGTGCAATGGTGGTGGTTCTTGTCAGCCCAGGGAGCCGTTGGGAAGGGACTCATCAATGCAGATATTTCTCACTGTGCTACCATCTTACCTGCCTTGAAACAGGGGGCAATAGGTGTGCTATGCACAGGACACTGGCACTTTTATACAACACATATTGGATACTGCTCTGTGAGCAGAGCTCCTGCAGAGCAATTACAAGAGTATAAATGCTGCTTTGTGACCACTTTCAAAAAGTTACTTGCTTTTCCTAATAACCAGTGTAAGTTCTACAATTGCCTTTCAAGTTATCTTGAAAAGCTTGTAATTAATAAATTGTGCTTATCAGAATGTTTTATAGAAATTATAATAACTAAAAATTGCCATATTTTTTATTCCCAAATTCCATGAAAAACATACTTCAAGCCTCTGAAGCTGGACATAAAAAGTATTGATGCTGCAGATATCAAGCTTTAGAAAACAGAAGAGAGAATGGCAAAGAAAAAATTACTAAAATAGCACTTTTAAAAAAAAAATATGTAAAGTGCTATGTAGATGTACAATGAAAACTAGACTAGCAAGGACAGTACTCAATTTAGAAACTGGTATCAATAAAATGTTTGAATATGCTCCTGTTCCTTATTGGGTTATCATGCCTCTTCTATGTGCCATATAAGCTAAGATTCTTGCAGAAATATGTGACTGCTGTAGTGATTGTATGAGTGGGACAGGGATAAGTCTGAAAATTTAGTCACAATTGAGGCATTTCCAGATTTTGGCTGCCACAGCGTTTTTAATAATTTTTTGTTTGACATTTATCTTGCCATAAATTACTTGTCACCCTGTAGAGTTCAAACACATCTTATGCCCCAAGACCGGAGACCTTCAGCAGGAGGGAGGAGGGCTGTCAGAGACCGGTTTGTTCCCCTCAGATTGAGTGGGAACCCTGAGGAATGCATGTGTTGATACAAAGTTCTGCTCGTTTTATCACGGGAGCCGATACTGTGTTTTCTCTTTCCAAACCCACAGTTATGTGTTGTGAAAACTTCACTTGTTTCGTGGACTACATACAGACCCTGTCGTGTATCCTGCCGAATGAGTTGGGTGCCGGTTCCTACAATCTCACTGCAACATGGTACGTCTTGGCAGGATGAGCAAAGTCCAGTCAGCAGGAGCCTCTCCATGGCCATACCAGTGGTGACCTTCTGTCCTCTCTGTTAGGTAGAAATCCTGGTTTTGCTGCCGTGCTGGTTCCTCACTCGGTATTTTGCACTCCAGTTACAAACTGACTTCTCTAGGGCAGCAGCCCTGGTTCCTCTCTGCACTGGTTGTGCTTCCTTCTGCTGACTGCTCTGCTGGCTCCAGCTCCCTCAGCATCGCCCTCTCTCCTGCCATGGGAACACCTTGCCCTTTGCTGCTGTTAACAGTGAGCTTTCACCCAAGGGCATGGGCAGGGCTCGTGTGCATTGTCCAGTCCCCTGTGGCTGCTGTTCTGCCCCAGCAAGGAGGTGGGTGCAGTCTTGGGCTGTGTAGCCCTGAGGAGCACCTTTCCTTTCCAGAAACACTTTCCTATTTCTCTCAAAGATGTTAAGCTGAGCAAGTAGAAGGGAAAAAAGAAATCTGTTGGAGTTCAAAGATGATTTCTTAATTGAACATGTTGATTTTTCATTTTAAGCAGTTCCTGTGCCTGGTGGTTCAGCAACAAATTAATCCAACTACAGCATGTAATATGTGCAGACTTGTTTGCTTTGTGTTTTTTAGGGTTCCTGATGAAGATCCAGAAAATACTGTGGCTACATGCAGTCTCCTGCAATTGTCAAGGAACACCAGTCACACACAGTATACGTGCACTGTGGACATGACTGAGCTCCTGGCAGATACTAAAGTCCAGGTGGATGTTACAGAGATAGCTGATAGGCAGCATGTGCTTTCCAAAGACTTTTATCTGTCAAACAATGGTAAGTACAAAAATGGTGAATTTGATAAATACTGTCTAACTTTATGTGCCAGAATAGTCTGGGCAAGCAGTGAGAGTGGCAGCAAGCAGTGTGAGGAAGTGTAGGGATGCTCACCCCTGCCAGGGCAGCTTTGGTCCCTACTCACTCAGCATTGCTGATGCCGTACTGGGCCATCTCTAGCCAGTAGTAATCTTATGAAAGGTAACACCATCCTGTCTTCCAGTTAAACCACAGCCTCCATTCAACCTGACCGCTTTGTTCTCAGAGGGTTACAATATTTCTTGGGAAACCATCTACCAGAACTCTTCCCTCTACTTTTTGAATGGGGAGCTGGAATATCAGCTGCGTTACAAAAGAAGAACTGACACCTGGGAGGTAAGTGAGATGTCAGTTTACCATCAAGTAGGATGTACCAGAAAAGAGGAGGCCAGCAAAACCAGGACAGTAGCACTGGTGTGGGAGAAGGGTTTTCATGGTTTAGAACAAATGTCTCTCTGCTTGACTGGACTGAAAACAGGCAAAATCAAAAATTAGTTGAGAAGCAGAAGCTGTGTGAGAAGTATTAGATGCTGTGAGGAAGGCTGATAACTCATTTGATTCTCATGCTGTCCTGCATGGAAGGCTCCCCAGGACTTCATGTAGCTGCTGACCAGTCAGAGCATGGCCTTGCAGAAGCAACATGAAAGCAGAAGAGGTTACTTTGCAGGCATCCTCACTGTGCATCAGTGAGAGCAAAGTGAGAGCAGTCACTCTAGCCCTGAGTGTTTGGTGTTTAATCATTCACAGACTCAGAAGATGAAAGCTGTCCATGAAGATAAACGGACACTGGTGATCCTGCCATGGGAACTACAGGCGAACACTGAGTATGAGTTCCAAGTGAGAGCTAGACCCCGGCAAAAGAGTGGCTACCGTGGTTTTTGGAGTGAATGGAGTTCTCCACTGTCACTGAAAACCAGCCCTGCCGGTACATGCTGCCAGATCTCCTTGCCCCTTCAATTAGTCCAGTGTCAGAGAATGCTTTCAGAAATTTAATCAAATCTTATTAATTAGAACGGATTTTAAACAGTACAGTAAAGACTGGTATGGTTGGCTTTCTTGCTGGTTATGTGAACCCCATGTCCCATCTCTTGAACACCTCCAGGTGTACTGACTCCACCACCTTCCTGGGCAGCCCATTCCAATGCTTGACAGCTCTTTCTGTTCCAAAAACTCTTTTTCTCCTCACCATCTCCTGTTTATTGACCAGGGTATAAATGCAAGGTGAGGCTGAATGACCTTGTCTCTTTCTCCAGCAGTGACAGCAGGCATGGAATGGCTGTTGCTGTTTGGTATTGTAGTGGCAATCATGGCCTCAATCACAACCTTTCTGGCCAAACAGCAGAGGTAAGAATGCTTCAGGAAGTGGGAGTTAATGCTTTTATTCTATCTTAATAAAGTTGGGGTGTTCACATACAGGCTTCTTTGAGTCTTGTATATCTAAGCATGGGCAGCTATGAGCCTGTGAGGGACAGCCAGGTATGGTCTCTAGCTGATGTTCTGCCAGGAGGGACCTGCTTTTCTCTGGGACTCTGCTGCCATTCAGCTGGTTAAGACAAGGTGGTGGCACATGGGGATGAAGCAAGGGCCACACAGCCTCCTGAGCTGCTCTCCTGGTCTTGTCTATGCCCTGCAGGTACCAGATAGAGCAGTAGCCAGGGCTAGCCTGCCCGTTTCCAAAGCTGACGTAGGTCACTCAATGCTGGCTGGAGGCCTCTGTCCCTCTGAGGCTCCTCATGCCCTTGAAGAGATATGGGGTGCTGACATGGAGGAGGGCTGGGCTGGTACAGCAATAGGGCTGGCACAGCCCAGGTCCACAGAAGAATTGCACAGGGCAGAGTTCTGGCCTGCAGACCACAAGCCAGCCCAGCCTCAGTGGAAAACGCGTTTCTAGCATTTGGTGCATTTCCAGGAAGGAAAAAAAGGGAACCTCTTTCCTTAGCATGAATATGTGTGTGCCAGTGCTGAGGCCTCACCTCCAGCGAGGTTCACAAGAAAGGCCATTAGAGATGGCTCTGGCAGCACAAGACATCCTTGTGGCCTCAGCCACTTGCTAACTCACAGGGCTGGGCAGGTGATTCCAGTTGACTGAAATGGATCTGGAGATGGCTTGCTTAGCATTTGTAATGTGTGCTTAACCCCAACGCCTTTCTCTTTTCTCTTCCAGCTTGTGGAAGAAGATGGTTTGCATCCCAGACCCTGCTCCCTTTTTCAAACCGCTTTACGTGGCTCATAATGGAGATTTTCAGGTATAAATGGGCTACACAAGCAAGTGGAGCACATGACAGACTAAAAGACCATCATGCTCTCCTGGTCAAGGGATTCTCATTAGGGCAGTAGAAGGGGAAATCTATCTCAAAGGAATGCCAAATGTCTCCAGATGTAAGAACCAGAGCTTTCCAGTATATGCTCAGTGCCACAAAGACCTGTATGTTATGTCTGTAGTCCTCATTCTCTGTAGGTGCTGTCTCAATGTGTGAGCTGAGTTCATGTGATTTGTGAAGCCTGGGATCCTCATGGGAGTGTCAGAGAAAACTGCAAAGCCATGCAAACCTCAGAGCTAATTATTTTCAATTACTTCAGATAGTTCTCCTGCAATTGCCTGTGTCTCATAGTAACAGCATCTCCTACACTGTTATATTGGAGGTGTCAGTGATTTCAGAGTTTGATTTAACCTCTGAAAGTGTAAGAACTTTGGTTATTTCTGTGGAGCCTCAAACCTTGTGTTGGTAACCTCTCTCCCCCTGTGTGTCCTTTTCTGCAGAAGTGGGTCGGTGCATCCCACATGAAAATGACCTTTGATTTCTTTGAATGGGGAATAGTCCTTCCAGAAGTCCTAGAAGTTTACACCATGCATCCTTCCAACAGCACGACACAGGAAGAGCTCCATGAGCTGAGAAAGAATCTGCCTTGCAAGCCCTGTGCATCTTGCCTGCCCGCCCCAGGGCACGATGGCCAGTCCCTGGGGTGCGAAGCAAACAGCAGTGGTGGGGCTGAGGACCAGTCCTACGGGCATTTGTCAATTGACACAGTGACTGTGGCCGATGAATTTACGCCTTGTAACTGCCAGTGCAGCTGTAACCGTGCGAACAGGGAACACGAGCACACCACCAAGGAAGATGACAGCACTGGAGAACCTGGTTACCCCAGGGTTAACCTTGATGAGGAAGACAGAACGATATCCAGGGACTTGCATTTGGCTGATCTGAGCAAACAGGACAAAATACTTGCTTCAGGCTCCATGTCCACAGATCACCTGAGGACCAGAAGTGTCCCAGTCAACCAGCAAGGAGAAAGGGGAGTGGAAGAAGGGGTGGGGAGCCTCCTAGAAGCCCTTTGCTTGCAGCCTCATCAGTGGGATTTGGAAAATCCAGGTTCTCTACCTTCTCCTGATGGTGAAAGTGTTTCTTACAGTGAAGGCTCTTATGACTTCTTCCCTCACAATGCACGGCCTGGTGACAGTTATCCTTTGATCTGTGTAGACTTGGACACTATTGACAGTGGCTTTGTGGACTCGGACTGTGGAAGTCCAGTTGACTGTGAGTGTGGGCAAAACAGTCAGACCATGTGTGGGGCCATCCCTCTTGAGCAGGAGGGGCAAGATTTTTCACGGAGCTATGTCAAGCAGTGGGTCTCCTGTCGCTCTGACAGCCCTGTCAGTGGGACACAGACAAACTAATGACTTTGATGTTGCCTGACTCAGTGTGGGGCTTTTTCCACACTGTGCCAGGAGCAAAATGTTAGCAAAATTCAGAAGAGAAACGAAGTTTACTTTGTGTAAATTCTATAACATAAACTGAAACCTCTTAAGTCCACAGAAATATGCCTATTTCTATTGCAACTTATCCTATTAATGTCTCAAACTCGTTGTGATTGATTGTTCCTGGGTTTTGTTGGTTTGGGGGGTTTTTTTAGAATCCTAGATCAACCCCCCCTTATAATGTCAGAAAAAAAAACTGTACCTTGAAAATTATCTTTCAGCTTATGTAGATGTGCACAATTTTTTGCAGTAAACTTATAAAGAGTACAGAACTTTAAATTATTTTCCCTGGTATTGTCACATGACTTGAGAGTTTGACTGGACATGGAACCTTAGAACCATAACCAATGGCAAGCATGCTTGCTACATTAAAGTTCCCTTACCCTTTCCAAACATGTGATGTTACTTTTCCTTCTACTATCTTTAGCTCTTTAAACTCTGTAGTAGCTGTAGTAGTTTGTTAATTATGGAAGGTTCCAGACCTGTCCATGGGGATCAAAACCAATTCTTATGTAATCATTGTAGAAATGTGCATACTAGAGACCAAGCACCACTCAGGTTTCAGAAAGATTTTGCCTCTCCAAGTGGAGTCTGAAAATGAAAAGTCTTCAAAACAGAAATAATTCTACACAAACTCTCCCTACTAGGCTTTCTATTGAGTCAGATTTTCTCCCAGTGCTTTCCAAGCATATTAATTGAGCAGCTTTTAGAATTATGCCAGAATTATAAAAATGTTTTCCTACCTGGATGTGCCTGCCCCTTCTGCCTTGGACTTGCTCTGCTGCAGTTACAGGTCAGTAGCACACATTTTGAGCAATTTCTGCAAGGTAATAAAGCCAAATATGAACCTGCACTGTAACTGTGAATTTGTTTTTCTCTCTGACATCTCTGTATCTCAATTTTTTCAGGATAATTGTTGTAAAAATACTGAAATTGAACGTGAAGACCTTCATCTTACAGAATTATAGTGCTACTCACCCACAGGCTGCTTGGCTCCAGAAGGTCGTATCTTGAGAGAACCTTTTGTGGTGAATGATGCATGTTTCCAGTGTAGTAATAATCTGTTGTTGCTGTGATACCAATAAACTCCCTTCCCTCACCCCCTTCTCTTACCTGAGACCACAGGCAGCCCCACATCTCCCCAGACAGGAGAGAGCACTGCAGTAAAGAGAAGCTGTTTCTTTCACAGGTGACTGCTGGGACAGCATTGCATTGCATCGGCATCCTCTGGTTTGATTGTTCAGAACCACCACGGTATCTGCTGTGTTGATTTTGGACCTACATGACTTCGTTTTGCCCGTGTTATTGTTCCCTCAATACATCCTGAACTCAGTGGCTTCCTGGGTACTGCTCTACTATACATTAGCTTCTTTGGTTTCTTCCCTCCTTATTTTCTATTTTTCTTGTCATCTGCTGGGGTAAGTCATGGGAGGTGGTGTCTTCACGTGCTGATGCATCCTTCCTGCTGCACTGCTGGTCCCCCATGTGCCCTCCACAAGGCAGCAGAGGCTCGCCCCAGCCCCACTGCCCTGACGAGCTGACTGCCCCACCCTGTCCTACAAGGGCTGCTCGCATCGTGCTCCTGTTGATGTGAATGTGTACTAGGCAGAAGCGTTTCTGATGGTCTCAACACTCTTCTGCAGCTTCATCTCACAATTATTTTTGCTTCAGAAACTCCACTGTGGCAACTGACCCCAGGCTGCTTAAGGGAGAAACTCACTCGTTTTTCTGGTGCCCTTTGCATCTCCGTTCTGTGCGCTCTTTGTTTCTGTTTGTATTGATGGCCCCAGAACTGCTGAAGGAGCTGTTTCTGTTGTTGGAACACTATCTGGCTGCACATCTGATAGAAGGTGATGGTTTGGGGTTATGTTGGGCTAGAAGTTATCTCTGCTCACTCTAGGAGGCAGACTTCATGAGCAAGTGTGTGGCACAACGCTATTAAAAGAAGGGAAGTTGTTCCCTTCAAAGCTTTCAGCCAGTGAGTTGTCACTGTGGATGTGGAGGGGTTTGAGGTGGGGAGATTTCAGTGCCTCTTAGGGGCAAACTGCAAATGTCCCTGATCTGGCAGTTCTAATTTGGAAAAAAAAAATTTTCCCCAGGAATAATAGGGCCAAAAAGCAGGTACTGGGAGAAGCATCACAATCCATTCTATGCACCAATTTGGAAATGTCCATCTCCATTTTTGCATGGCCCCTGCCTCCCTGTCTCTTGGCCCCAGAAGCTGATACCAACAGACTGTTACTAAGTCTGTTCTTTCACGGCTTCTCCCTCCTTCTCTGGCACTAGATCCATGTAGAGGGCTGACTTGATGGATTCTGGCTGTAACACCATCATTGTAGCTGGGCATGGGAAGATCTGCTCCTTATACACTCCAGGATCAGGACAAAGGAGCGCTGCAATGCTTGTTTGCTTGCAGAGCTGCCCTTTGAGCACGGCACAGCAACCAGCTGTGGAAGAAGAGCAGGACAGGGCAGCTCAGGGGGCTGCAGGAGTCCGAGCACAGTCAGGCACAGGTCTTGGGTGGAAGCAGTTTTGCCCCACATCCAGACAGGGCTAGGAAATGGCTTTAGGTCACTTACAAAGCTCTTTTGTTGGCCTTTATATAAAAGTTGCAAGCAGATACTTTTCTATTCAGCAAATTACTTAGCCTGTTAAATATCAACTTTTGAGCAGAAATTCCGGTTTCACCATGACTAATGAGAAATTGCATATATAGCTACTTAAACTCAATCTGATAATTGGAGCAGTTTTTCATTGGTTCTTGAGATTGTCTTTAAAATCTGGCACAGTAAACTCTGCTTTATTATGCCACTGCTGCTACTGCCTGATCATCAAACCACACAGCCTAAACTACCAACGGACAGAAGCGATGCGAAAAGTGACATTTCTTTTGAGCTGGTAAGACAGTTTAACGTGTTTCTGTTCTATGCATTCTAGTATGTAATGTTAGGGGACATCTACTGAGCTAAAATATTGAAAAATATTTTCTTTATCCAAATGTGGAATTCTATATTGTTTCTTGAACTAGGAACCTAGAACAAAAGAATCACCAGAAGTGTCTTTGTACCTTCGTTCTTACAGTTTGCTGAGCACAAAACACTATTGCATTAATTCTGATGCATTGTGGTTGAAAGAAGGACCATCTCAAACAAGTTACTCCCCTCTGACTGCAAGAGATGAATGTAAAGGAATCCAGACAAAATAGTCCTCAGTGTTTGGGACTTTGCAGCCATAGATACACTTTTTTAATGCGTGTGTGTGTATGAACATTGCTTTATTGAAGTACTCATCCCTTGCAGCAGCTTTTTTTCTGTGATCCATGTATATCAAATCTAAAAGTGCATAGCTGTTTGTGGGCATCAAATTGTTGGGAAAATGGGTCTCTAAAGATGAAGAGAGAAGAAGACTGGTTATATGGGGTTCTCCCTGATAATCTGTGCAGATAAGAAAATCCAACTACTTTTTCCTCATTCCCCCAGATAAGTCTCATGTGAGCCTGTTGTGTGCATTTGATGTGCTTCTGTCAGACGTGCTTAGAGGCCTAGGTATTCAGAAGGTACGTAATGTATCACTAATTTTTCTTAAAGGACCTACAAAAATATTTTCTTATAGGCAGGGATGATTATTTACAATGAGTACCACTCCAAATGCACATACTAGCTAAGGGATTGCTCTGGAGACTCTGCACTTTGGTTAATCTTAACGGAGGAAGCGGTGCAGCTGTTGGTACAGACACGCTATTGCCTGTCACTGTTCTGTTTTGTGGGTGCCAGGCAGTGTCCCACCTTTCTGTAGCGACTGTTGGTGCTGCCTCTGAAGAGATGTGAGCAGAGGGACTATGGCCAAGGGAGAGCAGGTCATTTATGACTAGTGGCTGAGGAATGGAAACTGAGTGTTCAGGGGTCCAGGTCTGCTCTGTCTGCTCCCACAGTGCACCACTCATTGTATCATAGAATCCTAAAATGGCTTCGGTTGGAAGGGCTCTTCAAACCCTCTGCCAGGGCAGCGACCTTCCACTAGACCGGGTTGCTCCAAGCCCCATCCAGCCTGGCCTGGCACACTTCCAGGGATGCCTGGACAACTTGTGCCAGTGGCTCACTGCCCTCACAGGGAAAAATTTCTGCCCAATACCCATCTAACCCTGCCCTCTGCCAGTGGGAAGCCATCTGCCCCATCACTACATGCCCTTCTCCAGCTTTCTTACAGCTCTTTTATGTACTGGAAGGGGCTCTAAGTTCTCCCAGGAACCTTCTCTTCTCCAAGCTGAACAAGCCCAGCTCTTCCACTCTGTCTCCACCGTTCTCTGATCATCTTTGTGACCTCCTCTGGACTTCCTCTAGCAACTCCATATCCTTTTTATGTTGAGGACCCCAGAACTGGACACGGTACTGCAACTGGGGGGTCTCACAAGAGCAGAGTAGAGAGGTAGAATCCCCTCCCTGAACCTGCTGGTCCTGCTGCTTTTGAAGCAGCCCAGGATATGACGGGCTTTCCGGGCTGCAAACATGCATTGCCAGATTGTGTTGAGTATCCTGTCAGCATCAGTTTCTTGCTCTGGGAGTGAGAACATGCAAAGCACATTTTGAAAGAGTCTGGAGCCACTGCCAAATCAGAGCCTGAAGCTTCTGATTTTCTGTAAGATTTAGGTGAGCATAGAAGACCATATGAATGAGCTGCAACAAGAAAAGCTTACACTGATTAAGCAATGTGCTTTATATAAAGTTGATGTCAGAAGTGGAATAAAACCTAGAACTCCTGGCTGTCTGCTGTGGGCTGGCATCTAATATCACATGCACCAAAGGATACCCAAGCATGTTGAAGAATCTAATGTCCACATCTCCATGGGTAATCCTTGCTCATGCTCTTATATACTTCATGTTTTATCAGGCCTTTGTAAAGCTGATCTTACTCATAGGCATCCAAAAGCCAGAGATGCAAAGGTCCTTCTTTGTGTCCATCCCTTTGGGTCCATTACATTTATCTATACAATTCTGTCTCTCTTTATCTCATCAAGCATAAGCTTCTTGTCCCCACTTTTAAAGTCACTGACAACTTCTCACTTCCCCCTCCAGAAGTTAACTCTATGGTATCAGCCTTCACCTCCCACTAGATCATTAAATCAACTTCTCCTAATCATCCTCCATTCTACTGTTTACACATTGAAGGCACTGATTATAATTCTCTTGGACTACATCAGCCTCATTCTTCAGATCTCCCTGTAAAGCTCTGCTTTACAGAGTTTCTAACACTTAAATGACATCTAGGCTACCCACATGCTGAGGCTGTGTTGTCAGCTGCTTGTACTACTTCCCCTCTCAGTGGTATCTATCAAATAATTTATTTTACCTTATAAATTCCTATAAGAAAAGGTTGTCTTTTTATTGCGTGTTCAACTGGACCCCAAATCTAGGGGTGAATCCCAGAATATGAATTTCTGGTTATAGCTTTAGCAATAACAGTAAATCATGTTTTTCTGTTAATAAGCAGTCGAGAGCATTTGGAAAACCCGTGTTGTACAAGTTCTGGTTTAAATTACTTTAAATTACTTCTGGGAAATGGAGGCAGGAGGAAAAAGGCACAGCTGCAAGGCCTCATTTCCTTGAGCAGATAAGAGGCAGAATTCTGCCCTGGAAACACAAAAAGGTTGGAAACACCATTGCCACCAACTTGAGACCACCTTGGAATTCAAGGTCACCACGACCTCCTGGTGCCAATAGACTGCAGACTGAAATGCCCTGGTGCATCATTTCGGACAAAATGTCTGAGATAATGCTCTCTCTTCCCTGCAGAGTGAAGGTGGTTCTCCCTTCTTGACACTATTTTTATAACAGCTTTTCTGCCATCACCCACAACTTTGCAGTGTTGCAGAAACAGAACATCAGAACACAAAAAAGCGGCAAACAATCTGGCTAAGAAGTTGATTTGTCTTCCACTGCTGCTCTAATTGCACCCGTGCTGCTAGCACTGGGCTTCCATCTGAGCTAATAGGATTTTTTATTCTTTTTCAAGATACCTAACCAAGATTTATAGACTACAAGTCTTGCATATGTTTAGGCAAGAGGTTTCAGCAATAAAGATAGTTCCCCTTTGTACAAATTCTTCACTTAGTTTCTGTCCAGTCGTATCAGCCTTCAGTGTCCAACTACTGGATTCTTTCCATCTTTTAAGAAAAGAAAAGAAAAGAAAAGAAAAGAAAAGAAAAGAAAAGAAAAGAAAAGAAAAGAAAAGAAAAGAAAAGAAAAGAAAAGAAAAGAAAAGAAAAGAAAAGAAAAGAAAAGAAAAGAAAAGAAAAGAAAAGAAAAGAAAAGAAAAGAAAAGAAAAGAAAAGAAAAGAAAAGAAAAGAAAAGAAAAGAAAAGAAAAGAAAAGAAAAGAAAAGAAAAGAAAAGAGTTTTCTCCTACTGAGATCATCTTCTCATGTAAGATACTTATGGCTGGTGTGAAATGATTACTTAGCCTTCCTTTGGTTAAGTCACAGAGATTCATTTGGTCTTTAATTGTTGATTTCTGAGGAAAGTTATTCAGGACTAAATCATTCTTACAGGCCTTTTCAGAACCATTTTCATATTGACAGCAATTTTTTGTTTAAAGTGTGGGTTCTGACAGAAGAAATTAATTAATGGTGTTACAAATGTAACATGTAGCTGCAATAACTTTTCTTTTAATTTATATATATCTACAGTCTGTCTGTTAGCTCCTCTAATTGCATTAACGTACTGCAGAATCTCATTCAGCTGGTTATGTGCTATTTCCTGAAATCATTTTCTGATAAGCCTTTCCGAATTCAGTATTCCGTGACCTACTTACAACTAACATTTACGGCTTCTAACACAAAATTTTCATTTAAACATGCTGTATGTGTTTCCAGGTGAGCTAAAGAGCCAGAAATGTCTGACACATTTAATATACTGCAGAACTGAACAAAGAACTCTTGTGTGGGAGTGGGGGGGAGTTTATCAAATTAGTAGCAATTACCTGGAAATATTCTGTCCCGGTTTAGTTATCTTGGCCTAAGTTTGTTTATTTGTTTGTGTGCCTGAACAAGTTCTTGTAAGCACATGTATAATTCTACTTACTGCAGCTCTCTATTTCATATTTAGTCAGTATTACTGTATTTATCACAGGGATCATATGCAACCCTGATTAGAATGATAAGCAGGAGAGGCTTCATGCGTCCCAGCCTCCCTCAGCTAAAATCAGCTAATGGTAACATTTCCTCTAGACAACCCCCACTCTCTTCTGAAGAAAGTCTGCAGCAAAACAAGATATTTATGAAAAACCCATAAATGAAGAAGTGGTGAAGTGAAAGCCAGAAATATTCCCTTTCTCTTGATCAGTTTCTGAAACATTTTAATTATTTTACAATTTAATTCAGACAAGGGATACCATAAGCAGGCATCATCACACACAAGAAGTTACATGTGGATGCTGCTGTCTAGCTTTGTGAAATTCATGACCGGAAGGATATTTTTTTGTCATGGAGTCCAGCTCCTGCTACTGTAGCCACCAGATTGCTTCATCTCTTCAGTAAAACAATCCTAATGATTACTAGATCACAATCCTTGCTAAACATAGGCATTTTCTCACTCACTTCTATCCAAGACCGCTTCCAACCCTTTGTTGGTTAGAAATCACTCTTATTCTATAGCCAGGCTATATCCAGTTGGTCTTGTGCTAATGCTGTACTTATTGTTTCTCCTATCCTGGCACTCCTTCCCTTTTCCCCAGCTTCTTCTGAAAGACAGATCATAATCTCTGCCAAGTTTTGTCTGGCATTTTTTTCTTTTTTTTCCTAATAATAACTAACTCAAGGTCTGTTGAGATAGAACATTCCACTACCCTCATTACCCCAGCCATAAAGCTCAGTTCAGTGTCCATGCTAGTCAAGCAGTGCAAACATCGTTCCTTCAATATTTTTTCTATATTTCAAGAAACTGTTTTTATTTATACTGCTCAGTGGTCTCTGTTTACAAACTCACTCCAAGTTTTCTGGGTTTCAGGCTCCTTGGAGCAGCACTCTCCTGGCAGCAGTGCTAGGCTTATTTGCTGTGTTTGGGTAACAGCAAATAATGCAAATTAGAAACATCTTTTAAAAACACCACATATTGCTGAGTAGATGAGGTCCATAATCTTCATATTAAATGTTGCCATAAAATCATCAAATCAGAAACTTCTAGTGAAAAAGTATAATTTTAAATTAAAACTTCATCAGGAAACAAGTCACAGAATGGAATTTTTGGTTAAAAAGAATCAGAGTGAGCCCAGCATAACCTTCGAGAGATGTAGTGCTCCATATTGCAGAAGGGAAAGGGGAAAAACAAAAAAAAAAAAGAGAATTAAAAAACCTATCCTTTTGCCCAGTCTCATTAACAGCAATGCTTTGAAATATTTTGCAGGTTGCCTTGAACAAGACACTGCCCAGCTCACTGCCACAGGCAGAAATCAAAGCCACAGAGCTTCGCAGTGGCATTGCTTACACTGCAAGAGTTCATTGCAAAGTTTCTGAAAATGAGAATTCATACCACAGTCAGTGGAGTGAGTGGAGCTAGACAACAGTGTTTCAAAGAGCAGTCACAAAGAATGTCATTTTCATCTAGTTTCATTTCTTTTCATGTCCACGTTCCAGCATACTGGAGCTCTAAAGAGATCACACTGGATGTGAAACTAGAACAGAAACACTGCTGTTGCAGTAGGAACATCAGAACTTACCTGACACTAACAACTAACCTTACCTGACATTGAGAATTTGTCTTCATCGGGCAAAAACTTAATCAAAGATAACAAAATCGCTGGACAAGAACTGAAATCAGACACTCTTCCATCAAGCTGCTGAACTGCAAGTGACAGTGACAAGATTCACCAGTCCAGCTATGTCCCCTAAAACTTTGTTTCAAGCAACACTGATTTAGTAGAATCCCTGTGTGCAGCTTCCGTAAAGTGGGTTTTCAAAAGGTAAGCAACAATCATCCCAGAATCTAGAGACTGAAACTGAAATCAAGTAGTCTATTCCATTGCTTTTATAAATCATTAATAAGCATGAGAGCATGACCTGTTCCAATGAAAAGGAAAAAAAAGGCATTGTCTTCAAGTATGAGAGATGCACTCACAGTGACAGCAGAGGCATTCCTTTAATCACTTTACAAGGAAATCTATAGACTCCATAGAAAATTTACAGCCAAAATGGAGCTAATGTGACAAATGGTGCTCATGTAGCAAAACCGAGAATGTCAGGTCTGCAAATTCAACAAAAATGTGTTTTAGTGGCTTTGCCTCCTCAGACTCCAGTTTGACAGAGCACCACTTCATACAATCCTTCCTTTCACCTCACGTCCGTCTCGTCTTCTGTTTTTTCGTTTGTCTCTTTGCATCCTCGGAGCCCCCAGTGTCAGAGCCTGTCTGTCCAAGAGCACGCACCCCTTGCAGCCGAGCTGTCAGCTGGAGCAGCAAGGGAATAAGCTGGGTAAAAAAAAAAAAAGGAAGCAATTTGTGGTTACAAGGGTATGAGGGTATGTAAGGTCTGAATGGTATCATTCTTTAGACATATAGCCCCTAACAAACAGAGTCTATTGCACATCTACAAAGACATCAAAATATAGCAGCAAATCTTGGGAAGGAATCAACCCAAACTTGTGGGAATTTCCGATCATCAAAACCTAAAGTGATTGTTTGAGAGGAAATCAAACTGCACAGACAAATTTCATTTCTCTTCCTGGTAAAACAGTCATATCAGAAAAGACTAGAAGAGCACAGCTTGATAACAATGACAGAGAGGGTTATATAAAAAGTATTTGTATTCCTCTTGAGAGCTTTTGAACTAGAGAGGGTATAAAGCTGAAGAGACTAGACTTGAAGATTTGCAAGACTGTTTCCAGTCTGATTGTTCCTGAAGCCAATAAAATTTTTTCATTCCTATTATCACTGAGTCTGGTTATCTGATTTTGAATGATGCTGTATTGTTTCTTTCTCACACCCATCAAATGAGAAGCTAAAATTCACCCATGGTGCAGGAACTCACCTTCACATTAAGTTTTTTTAAAGGAAGGTAACTGGACAAAAACATGGCTCCATTGTGGCTTTTCTTACCACATGTTACCTAAGGGGACTGTGACTGCATCTCTCTCTGGATAACAACCCAACAAACCCTCAGTACAACATATTCACTGATAGGACAATAATTTTTGGCTAAGAGCAAAACCATGCCTGACCCACCTTATCATGGTTGTAACCAGCCAGCAGCAGGAGCAGCGTCAGTGGCAACGCGATGTAAGATCCTTGGGCAATATCTTGTTCAGGCAGCTTTCTCTGCAAACAGTGCAGATCATGGAATTTTTTTTTATTTTTTTTTAACAGTTCACTGTGAAATCCCTCAGCTCTAAGAAACATCAGCAATAGGATCATGTGGCACATCCAGCCCTTCTCATCTGACTTCCTTCCAAATGCTGCTCTAAAATTTACTTTCCTTTCCACTTCAAAGCCACCCTCTGGATCAGCCACTCATGTTTTACCCTCTTTCCTGAAGTTTGCTGCTTTGTAAAGCCACTTCACTGATGGCCAGCATCCACTGACAGTCAGCCTGTTGTACTTTGATTTACCTGTCCCATGCTGCCCACACCTCTGTGACCCCAATGATGCCACTACAGCAGCCATGCCAGCACAGAATCTTTCAGGCACATCTGCACCCTTCATTTCCTGCTGTTGTTTCACGTTTCCCTCCTGCTCCACTGGCAACTGAACAAACAGCAAATCCAAATTGATTGTCGCTTTAATGCCACTCATAAACCTCTCTATATTTACACTAACAGAAATCTTGGCCAAGAGCACAAAATACATGCAGGTTATAACATCAAATACTGCTCCCAAGGTGAACAGTGGAACACAGAAATATTTAGTACTTACAGTGGGACTGAAGACCAGTGTAATGTGTTTATGATATCCAATGGCCGTGAAAGAAACTTGAGGCAGGGTGTAGTCATACTGTGATTTAGACAATGTAGAATCCAGGAGCACCACGTAATTCTGTGGGTAAAAAATACACTCAGGCTACAGCAACAGCAGAGACAAAATCATGTGCAAAGGCAAAAATCAGATAAACAGCCTTCAAATCTTCCAAGACACTGGTTAGTCCAGCATGAACACAGCTCTGCAGGCACACCACAAATTACACTTCAGTGTCCTTAGAGAAAAAAAACTAAAGTGATCAAAACTAATTTTCCAGCAATATTCTTACCTCTCCATCACGGAGTAGTGGTGGGAAATGGAAAAACAGGGATAGGCCTAAGTTGACTGTATGAATTGGGTTATCAAGATTTTCACTTTTGTAGAGCTTCACCTGTAAATGAAGGAAGAAAGCACAAACCAGGTATTTCTCAGCCTGCACCACAACAGATACTTCAGATATCCCACATCTTCAGGGATAAAAGCACTTCAAAATTCATCATGTGTTTATATAAACAGAAAGTTGCCAAGTAAAAGAACACCTGGAAATGTTCTAATCTGGGATGTGAAAAGTCACAGAAACAGTCTTTTTATAGAACTTGAAATAATTTAGGAATGACTGCTGTTTGACATTTTCACATACCTAGAGTATGAAAAGCAGCCTGTGCTGTGGATCACAAAACTGCTCTCACTCGTGTCTGTATCCAATCTTAGCACCTCTTTCAAAGACAAGAATTTCTGCCTTGGAGGCCAGGGTGATGACATGCACCCATCAACAACTCACGTACAGTACATGCAACACAAGACCCCATTTAATATGAAAAAGGCACAGGCTTGGGTAATTTCCATATAATCAAATTTTGACATTGATTCCTACTTGCTTAGGCTGAACTGAAGGGGTCTAAATTTCCCCAGAAAGATTGGACACATGCTCAGGGGTCTTCAGTAAGGTGATACATTTTCCCTTCACACCTGCTCTGAGTGTTGGATCCTTTGAATGTCTCCCAAAAAACCCAAGAGCTTAGCAATGAGATCTTGGCAGGTGAGATGCATAACAAACTGGTGTGAAAGAAATCCAAGCATTGCATTTATATTTATAGGTAACATTTCAAGGAGCTTTAAAACCTGAGAAATGATACTGTAACTGCTACCTCACTAACACCTCTTGCAGACACTTCCAGCATGTGCACCCTAAGCCAAAAGGATCAGAGCTGTTCAGTTTTTATTTTCAGATCACAGTACAGTGTACTGAATTTTGAAAATTTCAGCTTTACTCTTCGTCTCATGCTGTCTATTATTATGTACTTTTAAATGCATATATCCTGTGGTATCACTGCATTCACATGGCATCTTCAGTTTTTGATATACAGGTCAAAAATTCCAGGTGTTTCAGGAATTAATGCAGTTCTCTGATACAAAGGACTCATTTCACCCTTGCTGTCTTGATCCCTCTACAGACAGAGCATCCCTAATCAGGGAAGCAGATCCCAAAATGTACAGGCCAACCAGAGAAAGTATTTCTTAAACATATTCCCATGAAAAATGGAAACATTAAAGCAAAGCAGTCAGGAACACCGTAATCTTCACTCTATCTGGAATTCAAATTCACCTCCATTAAACTGTTTGTTCTAATTTGAGTTACATGTGCGCTCTGGCTATTGAACCATTTCCAGTGACCCTGCAAAAAATCATTGTGAAAGCAGTAACAAATACACTTGGACAAAGATGAAAGGCTTGAACTTACACATAATGTGGAGAGATATTCAGAAGCTGTAATTACATTCCCACTTAAATCAAATTGATTAATTTGCCGGAATGCTATAATATTAACGTCATCAATGTCACTGTTCCCAACCTGCAACGGAAAACAGCCTCAGGTTTTTACCAACAGAGGAACAGTTAACAAAGAACAGTAACACAACTGTTAACACAACACAAACATGCTGCTCATTTTAAATAAAAAGTGAATTTTATTCTATACGACCACATGGAAGCTTGAAGGCTTTCCCCTTGCAAGTCCCTGCTCTCCAGAATGCACAGCTTGCAATTGCACACCTGTGCATTATCAGCACAAGGCTCATGACATTAAGCTAAACTAAAAATGGAAGTATCAAAAGCACACAGTATTCTGGAAGGGGCCGAGGTACATCCACAGGACTGCCTGGTCTCAGAACACTGGTCTCAGCATTTTGCATCTGTGCAGAGAGATGCACACTGCTGCACTAGAATGTACATACAGTTGATTAATGAGGAATATTGACCAAGATTCCACCAGTTTTCAATTCAAAGTTATTACCGCGTTTTATAAAGACTTGCTAGGCCAAATTACAATTTCACCTACATCAAGACTGCAGGATTTGGACCAAACAAAAAATAACAATATCTAGCAATCTATAACTATTAAAGATAGTACAATATGACAATGTATGACATCCCCAAGTTACTATTGCTTTGTTCCACATCATAAAGAAACATTGAAAGGTACTCCATATATTTATTCTCTTGTTTCTGAATGCATAGTTTTCACGACTGTGAAAGAATCCTTTTCACTTGTTTACTGTTTCAGGCTTCATCTCACATCAGTTTTGAGCTATGGTGCTGACACACAATATCGAGCCTGTATTTAGGGAGCTAACTTGCTGAAAAGCACTTGTCTAAACAGAATGCATTCACCACTTTGCTGCTGATAGAACAGACAGAATGCCTAGACAGATCCATTTCATATTTAAGTGATACCACAAAAAAAGAGAAAAAAATACCTCAATTGCCCGATGCTGTGGTAAAGCTCTTTCGATGTGATCATTGCCTTCAGCTTTGAGTTGGACATGATACACACAGCCAGGCTGAAAGCAACATTCAGATGATAAATCCCAACACTGAATAATATATGCTTTAATTTTAGAGAGCACTAAGAAAATTTTCTTACACTCCATTTAAGATATGCCATCCAAACAAATTTAACTCTATGCAGTGGAAGTTTTCCTTATCTCAAATCGAAAATTTAACTCAGTAACACTATTAGGAGTGTTTACTGGCAGAAAATAAGAAAGGCTATCACAGAACTTTTAGTAGTTTGTTACATCACAGTATTAAAAGAAATCATCTGCTGTGATGAAAGAAAACACAGGATTAAAACTTGACCAAACATTGCTTTCTACTTCAGCAAATTGTTGACTCCTTACATAATGGTCCCATAAATTCAGCTTCCCCATTCCCTGAAGAACAGCTTAATTCAAATACACACTGTGCAATCAACATCATACACACACCCAATATCCTGCTAAAAACAGGCCGTTGTTATCTTCACAAGAGAAAGTAAATGCTTCCCTGAATCCTTTTCCCTATGAAAATTCCCTGCTGGTCACCCAAGCACTGACCAAGGGCTTGTGTCTTGTCACATCAACTGCTCAGTGTTTGTGGAGGGCATCACTGGGTGCTGCCAGCAAGTTCACAGATTTACACCACAAGTTCTTCCCCCTTTTATCACACTCAGTGCTCACTGCATGACAGTGTTTCTTCACACAGAGAGACTCAGGGGAGCCTGAGTTGGCAAAGATGATGGGAAAACAGAAATCAGTGGCTACTGAACAGAGCCCATTTCACTGCTCCACTGTCACACTGACAGAAAAGTAAATGACAGAGATCCTCCTACTCCTTACCCGAAGGCCACGGAGCCTGAATTTTCCCTCTTCATCAGTTATTGTGTCCTCTCCATAGATGCTGCAATCGTTCTGCCCCACAGCTTCCACTGAGACTCCCTGCTCAGGCTCTCCATTTAAAGAGGAAACTGTGCCGTAACAGCTAAAGGTATAAAGACAACCGGTTGCTACAGATGTGCAGAGGCTGTTTCAATACATATTTAAAGACATTTTATTGTAATAACTGACGGAAAAAGTACTTCATGTATTTACCATGGCATGGTGAAGAAAAGGGTGTTTCATAATGTATGTGTAAAACAGTTTAAATCATTAGAATCCACTGCAGTTCAGAGCACAGCTTTAGGAATCCAAGCTCCCTAAACTCCATGAACAGCAGCTCTCTCTTACCTCTGAGGGCAAGGAAAGGAAGGATCCTGAATTCAGGTATCTGCATTGGTCTGCCATACCAAGAACAGGCCTCTCCTTTCCCACTGGAGGCAGCACAAACCACTTCCAGGGCACTGAGACAGTGCTTTCATAGCCATGTTTCTCCCTATAGCCCTGCCACCTGGGCTTAGCTATATCCACATCCATGAAAAAAGGCCACAAAAAGTACTTCTACACAGCATAAACTGAGACTTTGAAAGTCTCCTCCAAACCCGCAACAACAGCAGTGTGCTGGGAGGAAACGCACATTTTGGCAAAATACATCGTGCTACAGCATAAAGCATTTTCCGTAGCATTCCAGTTCCACTGACCTGTAAGCTGTTCTGTAACCAGTTATCTGGATTTTGAGATTTTGTCCTTCCTGCACTTCAATCATTTGTGATGATGGTTCAAAGCGAAATTCTTTCATCATGGGTTTAAAGTAATACTGCCCTGGGCTCTGCAAAGAGGCACAAAACAAGCTGTTTACTCGTAGCGATGCAAAAACCCAACTCATAATAAACATGCTCTGCAAGAGCTCTCTGAAGAGCTGAAGTTCTCTGTTCCAGCCACAGGTTAAACTGGCCAGAAAATGTGAGCAGTGAAAAACAGGGAGCACACTGGACAATAAACCAATGGAATTCCACCTGGTGACAAAGCGTTAAGAGAGAAAGGAAACTCCAGCCCCAAAACCTTACCACAAGAGCTCAAGGACAGGAAAGTGACCACAAAAGAAGGATGTCTGAAAGGAAACTATTCAAGCATATTCAGTACATACAGATATATAATGTAATTAGATTGCCTTCTCCTAAAGACTCTCAAATGATCACAACAAATTGGCTTGTTTCATGTTTACAGACTGCAAATTAGTAACTGAGATCTACTACCTGTTGGGGAGAAATCTCTTGCCATGTTAGATTTCACATCTTTTACTTGCTAAGATTTAAAGTCCTCTCAGGAACCAGCACCTCTCATTGTGGGTTTAGGTTCCAGGGGACACCTGCCACTCAAGAGAACCCTGTTTGGGAAGGCAAAGTAACACAGCCCTGTAACACAGCCACGTTCAGAAGAATCATTTAACTTACCAGATTGGAAAAAGTCAGCATGCCATTATCCTGTGTGAGGAGGTTGGACCGGAACACCCCTCCACTGAGAGACAAGAGAACTCCAGCAAGAGCCTGGTCATCCTCTGATTTGATCTGTTTTTGAAAAAACAGTGATTTTAAGTGAGGCTTTCTGTATGGAGAAGGATTCAGTTGAGAAGCCCCCTGCAGAGGGCACAGGTGGGCTGGCTCTGAGCACTCAGCTGTAAGCAGAACCAACCACATCGGCAGTGCCTCCCCTCCTGCCAGAGCACAGCGCTGCAGAACCCTCTGCTCCCAAGCCCTGGGCAGCCCCAGCCCAGGGCACACCCTGTGCCACCACAGCAGCCATTCTCTTCCACTTCATAGAACACGCCATGGGGCCAGAACAAAGTATCCCACAGACTGGAACCAGGCACTAGCTGGACCAGACTGTACAGGAAGAAAGTCACCTTGAGGGATAAAACTCGTTAAGAGAGAGTGGTTCAGCTCTACAAAAGCAAATAAAGCCAGTCTTTTGGACTGCAGGCTCTGTATAAACTTTGCAAAGTATCTCCTGCATGGTAAGTCCTGGCCTACAACTGAGCTCATCCACTGAGATTTGTCTCCTCATGACAAAAATTATTGTCCAAATAATAATAAATTATCCCCAAATCCCATACCCATTTGTCTTTGGAAAATATGGGTTAACTTTTTGCCTGTCCAGCTCTAACTGCACACACTATTCATTCAGAACCCAAAGTGTTCAGAACATTACCTCAAATGTCACCCCAGCAAGAGCAAAAGCTTTGAAGTCTCCAACTGCTCCTTCTACTGCAGTCAAAACAAAACCTTCCTTCTGAGCAGTGACTGTGTATTCCAAGTCACTGTGGAGTGGCCCAACACTTCAAACAAAAGGAAAACAGAACTTAGTTTAGAAAAAAACACTCAGTTATCACACACACATTTTCAAGCTACCACTGCATTTTAACTAAAGAATCCAAAGGTTCAGAACAAATCTGATCATTACCTGTAAGTGCCTTTGTCATTGGTGAAAACTGTGATAAGTGGGGAAGTTGCTCCCTTCTCACTGATGACAATTTCAACACCTTCCAATTCAGGATGAATTTGCCCTTCCAGAAATAAGCCTGCTTTTCCATGAATCTCTATCAGCTTCCCAGGACAACTCTCTTGTTCATTGTGAAGGGGATTTAAGACAAAGAAAAAAGTCAAAAATACACTTGACACTGACTTACAGCAGGAGTTTAACTCCTTCCAAAGTGATCAGCTGATGGCCTTTCACCTTAGAATAAGAGTTCAATCCACACAATTCTATGGCCTCTGAACACATCTTAAAATACCTGAAATGTACCAAAATGAGTAAGTACATTTTAAAGCTGAAAGCACACCTTCAAAACAAACCTGATGGATTTCCTGAGTGGTCACAGGATACATTATGTTACATAATACTGCAGCCACTCAAATACGATGGCAACAATAATTTCCTTCTAGCCAGATTACACTGATCTTTGAGCACATTTTTGAGTTCAATTTCAGGTCAGCATATGTCGTGTTTAATGGCATTAAGCAAAATTTTATTTCCCTTCCTCAAATGTATTTAGAATGTGCAAAAAGTCACATAAAAAGAGGCACTTAGTATTTCCTAGTGATTTCAAACAATATCTGTTAACTTAGGAACCTGAGGACAAGATGGATGCTGACTTAACAAATAGCATCAATAATTGATGACAACCCTGACAATTCTGAAGTTTACCCTTTTTTTGTGAACATTTTTATTATGGCAATTTAATGAAGAAAAAAAAAGAAACTTTAACAGAAACTTGAATTTGGTAACAAATTCAAAATAGAAACTTTGTTTTTGCACAACTCTTTTTCTAGATGGCAGTAATATGAACAATTCTGAAAATCTGGTGTATGTCCTGGAAACCTGTCCTTCCTCTTCTGACAGGTGGTTTTTCAGCACTTGGAAAAATATTCTGCTGATAAAAACTGTACTTGCATCCTTTATCAAATACCTTTAAATTCCAGAACAAAACTGGCCCAAAGAAATAGCCACAACTGAAACTTTCCTAACATTACCTTTTAGATTTATTTATATGTTTATCTACACAGACACATTTCTACCTTAAAAATCTACTCCTTTCAAACAATAAATTATTTATATTTACCTCCACTAACAACTGCTTCCACATAAGGTGGGTAGAAAAGCAGCTCTTTTGATGATGGTGTCACAGTAATTTTCTCTCCAGACCTGTAAAACACAAGTAAGATGTAATTAGAAGAAAATTGAATCAGCAGCTCTCATGCAGAACACAGTACAGCATATTGACCCAAGAATGCAACTAAATACTCCAAGAAAAAGGTATCAACAACAGCCTAAGCAAAATTCTTGCCATGTGGTACTAAGTTTCCATGTAGCTGACAGTCACCAAAGGCATTGGCACCCAGACAGCAGCTCTGTCCCATCTGGAATTGTATCACTATTCTGTCTGGTAGAAACTCCACACAACAGTACAAAGAATACATCTTGTCCACTTGATATTACCTTGCCCAGTATGAAAATTCATATAAGAATGGCCCTTGGAGCTCCTCCACCATTTCTTGCACTGGTGGCTTTGTTCCTTCCTCTTCTTGACCCTTCTTCTCTCTCTCCTGCCGGCGGCTCTCAATTTCTGCCAGCTGCTGCTCCCGACGGAGCTCCTGAACAGATTTCAGGGGCCCTAAAACTAAGGCAGGTTCACTGTCAATGGATGACCTGAAAACATGGAGAAAAAACAACATCATCTCCGTCCATATGGAGAGAAAAGAGCTTATTACATCTGTTAATTACTGCCTTTATACCATCACAGACAAGTCCCAGGATGTATTTTTAACCCATTACTTATTTAACTGCTCTTTTTATTCTAGCAAGAGCATAGGAGTGGTAAATTTTTAGGCCAAAGGATCAGCTTGCAAGAGCACCTTTAACAAAGCCCTAAAGTAAAAGGCTGAGAACAAGCTTAATATAGAAAGGATGAGTTATACAAAATAAACAAAAAGACTGCAATGCTTGCTTTTTTTTTCAGAACTAGAGCAGGGTATACAAGGAGGAAATAGCTTCCATCACATATAAATACTTCCAACAGCCAGCAATTCCCACAAAAAGCTCTGAGTTCTCACCTATGTGACCTATACATTTAAACTACCCAGCTGTCTTGTCACAAATTGGACTTAAACTGAAAAGCTTCAGGCAGGCCTGAATAGAGGTATCTGTGGCAACTGAGTTGCCTTCGAAGCACTTGCCAATAGTCTCCAAAAACACAACAAGCTGAGAAGGTTGGTATAATATCCACCTCCTCACTAAGTTGTTTTTAAAATCCTAATGGCTCTCTGCTGTCTCAATGTCTCCTTTCCAGCTGCTGGAGCTGCCCAGCAGTTGTAGTGATAGGGTCATTAATCTTTGAGAACTCGAGGCAATGCTCTGCAGGTAGTGTTCTCTGAAAAGATGTTTTCTGCACTCAAAAAAGTTTGAGAACCCATAGTCTAGCACAAGTAGACATCAGGAGAGCACTATTAAAACACTCCTCATTATCAGACACTTCCAGGCAGATTTGGCACCTCATACAATTACAGCTGTACACAAATCAGTGCTCCCTAGTGAGCTGTCTGTTTGGCTAAACATAAATTGGTGCATTAGTGTGCAATCACTCTGCATGTTTTTCCTTTTATAACCCTCTTCACGCCAGTAACAATGCTCTAAAGCAGCAGATTCTCATTCTGAGGAAAGAAAAAAGGAAAAAAATAGACGCCAGTGCCTAAAGAGCTCAGATCTAAGTTAAAACAATACCCTCTGAATTCTGAAACATCAGTTCAATAAAGTATATAAAAACTCAGAAAATAATTCCTTCTAACCAAGACACAAAAGCAGGGAGGGTCAATGTTGAAATGATGAGATAATGCTCAAAATTAGGGCTGCATTTTTATCTCTCTCCAAAGAACTCAAAGCATATCTTAGCATAAAAACCTTACAGCCTAGGCTAGGATGCCATCGTCCTAGAAAGCAGCCACTGCAGCATTAAAACTGGAGTAAATCTTTATGAGATGTCTTTTCTTCCAGTTTTTATAGCCCCACAATTTCTTTGTCCTTACTTAATGGTAACAGTCACATCCATCAGTTTATCAGTTACGATCGTGCCAAGGACATGGTGTCGAACTGCAGTGAGCGTCAGGATACTGGGAGAGGACCTGCAAATCAAAGGAACAAAGACATGAATTCAAGGTCCCCTTCCTGAATAACCAAATCTTATTTAGCAGAGTCTGTGCTCCCACCCCTGAGATTGAAATGCTTTATAAAATACGTACAGAAATTACACAGCAAAGCTGTAGTGCTGAAATGGTCATGTATTGGAAAGGGAGTGTTTCCCAACTCTGAGCCCCAAAGCAATTCCTTCCTTTGTGCCTCCTGCTTTCTCTCAAGCTAAAGCTGATTTGATTGATTTCATATGTACAATCCCTTTACACACAGCAAAAGGACACTCAAAAGTTTGTCATATTAAGTGCACTTCACTGAGATGCTCCAAGTCTAATGATGCTTTGCTGCCAAAAAAAAGGTGTCTGCTTCTATCCCTTCATTCACCTTGTGCTGCTCTCATGTGTCTCTTTTAAGTACTTTTAATTTACTAACATGGCAGAAAAGAATCAGATTCTAATGTTGCATTTATTTTCTACCATGTTCATGATTGAAAAATAGCCTGAGCATAAATCCTCTTTTTGTAAGCAAAGTGCCATTAAGCACATCACCAGACCATAATCTATAAATAACTAATTGAACTTGGCTAACCAAGGAAGATCAGCACTGCCTACTTGTGATACAGGTGAACATTTATTCAGCTTGCAAACAATGGAGGGAGCAGAATCAAATCACCAAAGTGTCATGGCACTAGTGACATGCAATAGAGCCTCTTAGTAAACTTACTATCCTGTCCTTTGCATTTCAGCTCTCAGAAGTGATCAACAGTTTTCATTGACATAACTCTTGTCTGTTACAAAGCAAACCCAACACTAAACAAAGGCTGACAAAAATACCCATCTAAAGAAGCTAAAGCATCTTGAGAGCCTATCATTAGTTGATCTTTTTTTCTAGAACAGAAAGAGCAAGAGAACACATGCGATACACCTTGCTAAAGCTTCCCTCTACACATCCTGTCCTGCTGAACGCAAGCAGCAGGAGGAAGCTTTATGGAAAATCATGCTGGGAGGTGCAAGGCCATAACCAGTCCCACTCTTACGTGTCGTAGGTGTAATACTCGTGTTCAAACTGGTGGCAGGAGCGCGGGGTCACTTCATATACACCTGCAAACATTAAGGCAAAGAATGATCTGCTGCAAAAATTCAAACTCACTCTGTTGGCTGAATGCTCAAGAAAACATGAAACAACAGATATAGAAATAACTACAAAATTTGATTAGGTATCTGCTGCCTTTCATACAGACACTTTCTAACGTGTCTGACAAATAGAACCCATACCAATAAGATTATTTTAACATGATCTTCCTTCATCAAAGTCCATCACCAAGAAAAAAACCATAGTATTTTATTTCTGAAATTTAGATTTAGGTGAAGGACTAAATAGCAGAAGGAAGGGAGAATTCTAGAAACTTGGAACAGATCATTTATAGACAGATGTAATTAAAACAATGCTTTTCAGAAACCTCAGAAACCACAACAGATTTTTTTGGTAGTTTTTTGTAGCAGTATTAGCTGACTGGTTATTTTTCATTTTTTAAACTAATATTTTATAGGTATTACCTGGCTTTGAAAGACAGAATCTATTAACTCCTTTGGACAGGTTATAAACACCAACATTCTCTGGTCCATTTCCATCCTGATAAAATTCCTGTGAAGCCATAGCACAATTCACTATTAGTAACTACCAAACAATAAAACGAAAACAGCATTTGCCTAAAGATACATCAATGAATCTCCTTCATAGCATCTAACATCACAAGACCATTTTACCAAACCTAAGGGACAAATCTAAAAGCGCTCTAAACATCAATGCCATGCTCCGTGATCCTCCAGAGACAGGAGAAAGCCTTGATTCCAAGCATAATCCAACCTGCCTACACAAGGTCATTAAAACCATGCAAGGATGTTTGTTTCCTACATACCAGTGTGATGGCATGAGAAAGGGAACACCTCAGCATATATCCAGTCTGCCTGAATTCCACTCCTGACACATCTTCCTCCAAGACTTCCAATTCCAAAGATTTATTCTTCCAGCACCAGTCTTCATGTACAATGCTTACTAGAATACATGCCACACAAAGCATTTTATTAATGTAAAAACTGTGTAAATAGGGGATGGTTTTTGGTATAAAAAGCTTGTATCACTCTAACTTCCCTGACAATAATCTTCAAAGATAAATACACAGCAATGCCTGTAATAACAGACCTGGCTCACAGCACTGCAGCATCACCAGGAATCCAACACAGGATCAGGAAAGCTATACTACGAAAAGAAATAATGAAGCCTGGCCATCCTGGAAGGCTCCTCAATGGAGAACAGCACTGTGACAGGCAAAGCAGCCTAGAGGGCATCACACCCTAACCCAAATTTAACCTGGTGGAAAGATGTTCCCACTCGTGTATAAAGAGTGCAATCTATATACTCCTTCTACACCCTTCCCTGGAAAATGATGTATTTTCACAGGCCAAGGCAGGCTGGCCAAAATACATATTCCTCATTGGAGCAGTACTCTGGAAGCAGAACTAGACTGTGCCCCTGTTCTTCGGCTTGGGACAAGCCAGTTCATGATAAAGCCCAATTCCCCCACACCAGCCATATAGACCCTAAAACTCAGGGAAGCAGTAACCTTTGGGCTGACACAGGGTTAAACATACAACATCAAGAACACTCGAAGTAATGTTGTAAGGTATTTTTCCGGATTCTCTCAAGCTTCACAGCTGTGCTGCAAAAGGTACCCATGATAACAGAAGTGCTCAGATTAGGTCACAATTGGGCTACCAAGGTCCCCCCCAAGCAGTCCTACCTTTGTACTTGCCCGGGAGCACCCCCTCGAAGGTGAAGGGCACCGAGTCCCTGCTCCCCGCCAGCTGCAGGCTGCGCTTCTCTCCCTGGCGGCTCAGGGAGTGCAGTGTCACCACCAGGTCACCACACGTGTCTGGGAGGGAACACAGCACGTGAGGCTGCAGCCCAAAGCCCCTCCAGCCACACCTCAGGGGTACCAACACTGAAATGGGTACTCCCCCCAGCAGAGGATGTTTCCAATTAAAACTTGTTTCTTAGGCACGTGTTTACCAGTGGGTTTTTGCATTCTGCAGGATTTCGAGACTGTTAATCATACTCCTTTGTCTAATGGCAAGTAAAAACCTGTGATCAACACTAAATCCCTGGGTCCACCTCACTCTGTAGAGACTAAAGAGCCCAGTAAACACCTGAGAGACAGAACACAAAGTGCAGGGAGGACTCAAAGAGGAAAAAGGAAGAGTAAAAATTACAAAAAATCAGGCTCCAATCATCATTGCTAAAATCAGTGGGGAATCAAGGAAAATAGCAGAAAAGAGGAACCTTAGATTAAAATAAAGACAAAAAGTTCATGAAAGAGAACACAAATTGAAAGCTTCTGCCAATAGGTTGAGCATCTATCCTACAGTTTTTACAGGCACTGCTTTTGTTTCTTTTTTTTGCAAACTTCTTTTTCACCTCCAGTACTCCTCTGGTTGATGTACAGTGTCCCAAGCAGTAGTCAGGATCATTTCCTTCCAGAACCTACCCATCTTCTGAGTTAGGAATACTTGATTATCCCTAGCAAGTATTAAAAATAGTTACATAACTCTACTGCAGACTTTGTTAAAGTACCTCATTAGGTCACAACATCTCCCCCCCAGAAAAGCTGTTTTTTCCACGTGCTGGAAGTTACATTTCCTTATCTGCTGAGGGGACCAACCACAGCAAGTGCCTTGGTCTCAACAGCACTCACTCACACATGCAGTGCTAAAGTTCCCCGTTCCCATCGCCATTTCACTCTCACAATGGACTTACCTAAACAAGAGATCTTCCCTGAGACAGATGCCAAAAACTGAGAGAAGGTCACATCCATCACTGGTCTGTCAGTGACAGTGACAGGGAACATTTTGGGTTTCAAAGCCAATCCTGCTCTGGTCTCAGCCTCTGGAATAATTACCTGTAGAGCATATGACAGCAAGATATCAACAGCTTTCACATACTAGTCCAAATACACCCACTCTGCTGTCTCCAATCCATTTATTAGAAATTAGAAAATGGAAAGGCAAAGCAAAACCAGCCTCTCCAACATGCATTTCAAAATTTTAAAATCTCCTAAAACACCATGACAGTCCTGCAATGGAGACAAGAAAGCTCATTCTTACCTGAACATTGTATGTACCCGATTTTGCCTTGAAACA
Organism: Pardalotus punctatus; assembly: GCA_013400915.1. Lineage (NCBI taxonomy): Eukaryota > Metazoa > Chordata > Aves > Passeriformes > Pardalotidae > Pardalotus > Pardalotus punctatus. Next base: position 82,209 of record VZTX01028837.1, on the reverse strand, counting down.
AAATGCTCCATGAGGGTCAGTTTCTGTTGTCACCTGTGATGCTTTGTCTTTGTCTTCAGGTATCATGGTTACTTTGTATTTACTAATCTGTTTGACTGTGTCAGGAAATCGAGTTACTGAGATGCGGCCACACACACTGAACCTGTTAAACAAAAGCCAGTCATCAGAACAAATATCTTGATTTGACAATGATCATAAAAAACACTTGTTTTAGAACTTCCTTAAAGAGTAAAACCTCACTATTACCTCACTATGTTGAGGTAATAAAAAATTGGATTGGAAAGGATTTCTCCTGAAAGAGTTGCAAGCAACTTGCTTCATTCTTCTCTGCCACCAACCCAATCACTTAAAGCCCTTTTTTTTTTTTTTTGTGCTAGGCTGGTAATGGATTTAGGACTTTCTTCCCTCAGGTTTTAAATAGTTTCAAGTGTTTTGCACCAAAACCCTCAAATATGATAGGTAATCCACTGGAACACAACCTTGGTACACCTACACTTGTGAAAGCACAAGACGACAAATTAGAATCTGGTAAGTTTTGCTTATCACCTTCAACAGCACAACATATTTAGTTACTGAATTAACTGTACCAAATCATTTAGCAGCACACAGGGTTTTTTCTAATTGTTTGGCTATGTCGGTAGGAGCTGACTGCCATTTGACTCAGTAAATTCCTAGTTTTCACTTCTCCAGAGCATTGTCACTATTTCCTCCTCAGAAGTCCTGGACACAGAACCCAGCTCACACTGTATCTCCCACACTGCATAGCCTTAGACTCACAGTCAAGGCATCAAGTGAGAAAAAGACAATTCAGGTAAGGCAACAATGACCTTGAGAGAGAGCAATAAAATGCAGAGGTTTGGTACAACACTGCACCAGACAGCTGTGTGACTCCAGATACTCTCCTTCTGTGCAGGAGTGAAGTGGCAGAAAGCATCTCTGTTGCTTTCTTGGTTCACATAACATTCTAAAATTCTTAATACGCCCATGCCTTAGCATCTTCATTTGCAAGGCAGAACTTACTAAGAGGGTGCTCTAAACCTTAACTATTATTGAGCAAAATACTGTGGATAAAACATGCACTCATGCTGTCCTATTTACCTTGAATTTCTTCAGCATTTAGCTCCTGACAACACTACCCAAGTCTGGGCATGGCACGGGAAATGATCGCCCATTTTCATGGCCTCATCCACACATCAAATTGCATTTTCATCATGACCTTACCCTGTTGCAATGATGTTTGCCAGCTGAGGTGTATTTGGTGCAATCTTCACAGTAATAGTATCAAAAAACAGGTGTTCTTTCCTGGCATGAATTGTGTATGTACCCGTTGTTATGTTCTCAAGGCGGAAAGAGCCATCAGCTTTTGTTTTCACTGTAAGGAAAAATAAGAAGAGCTAAAAACCAGTGTATATGTTGACTGCCTACCCTTAGGTATCAACAGATCCAGAGGGCATGCACTGCTTTAGGCTATTTTAAATTCATATTACACAACAAAGAAATAGCATGCTTTTTTATTAATCAACCTTCATTTCTGTATTTCGAAGTACAATCTGGCATATGGGTGAAAGAAATTAAGAAATTTTCAACTGCCAAACAAATGAACACTTAATGCTTTCATCTAAGATAGAAAATGCAAAATTAATCAACTGCATGAAATCCACTTTAATATTTCAAATAAACTGCAGCAAAAGCAGTGTATTATCCTGAAGGGCTAATTCCACATCATACACTAGTCCTGTACTTGAGTTTGATACAGGCTGCCCTGTAGTGACGAAGATCAAGAGCATTGCATACCTTTAATCTGATTGTTCAGAGTCACAATGGCATCAGCAACTCCTTCTCCTTCAGGACCATTCAGCACCTTGCCTGTGACAGAGAAACCCATCACATGGAAAACAGGCTGAAATGGGAAAAAATTAACATCAGTCTTTACTCAGGAAATGCAAACACACACCTACAGCAATCAACACCAACTGTTTTCTCTCCACACATATATAAAGGAAACGTATTTCCAGCTCTAGGAAAAAAATGTACCAGGATAATCACAGTGAAAGTACATACTGATCTCCAGGCATACTGCTCCCCTAAGTACAAAGCACACATTCTCAATTTATCTGCACTGGTACAGCTCAGAGGGCTGTACAGATCATAATGCCATTACATAAGGCACTCTGCAAACCATAAAAACCTACAGGCCCTTCTCCAGAGATGTGACACTCCAAGGGAGGAAATTCAAGCAACCTGCAAAATCACTGCCTGTTTGCAACATGGACATGAAAGTGAACATAGCAGACAGCTTTGCCCTACTTTGTTTCTTCCTCGTAAAGGAGACTGAAGCATAGAAATACAGCACGATACCAGAAACTGTCTTCTACGTGCTGTGCAAGAGGGTTTGCATAAACAAGTATCTGCAACTTCCTACAACGAAGTTTTTCCACAATACAGCTGCTTTCTGCTAAAATCAGTTCAACTTTTACAGGAATAAGTGGCACAAAAGGATTATTTCCCTGAAGGCCTTACCTCGATCTGTAAGCTGTCATGCTCTACAAGGAAGTCCAGTCTAGAGGGTGCAACATCAAAGGTGATTCTCTCTCCCCTGTAGAACGGTATCTGAAAGGAGACATATGGCTTTGACTCCTAAGCTGTGATGACAGAATAGTTTTTCTTTACCATTTTCCATGTTCTTATCACCATCAGATACCTCTTCCAAGGATCAAATGAGCTGCAAACCTCCTGGGAAAAATAACTCAGAGGGATGGAGACACAAACATGGTCAATATTTCAAACCTGAGATTATCAGAAGATATGGGAAAGTAACACCCTACTCAGAATACAGCAAAGGTACTTGGATGTGCAAGAGTTTACAGATAGGACATTATATGATTGCTAGAAGGATTAAAGGAATGAGAGAAGCTTGAATTCCTCTTCTAGAGCATGCAGACTGAGAATGCAGGACCATCACTCCAGGCAGTGTACAGAGAACACGCTTCCACACCATCCCGTTGGAAGAAAGAAAATGTGAAAAAAAGGAAACAGCTTAAAGGAGAGGAGGTGGCAATAGCACACTGGTTTAGAAAATGAAAGTTAACAACCCACTGAACAGACAAGCAATGAGTTTCTAGTCACTTACCACAGTGTATTTTCCACTTGGCAGAGAAAGAAAGCTGAAAGATCCATCTTCTTTTGATACAACATTGCACAAATAGGATAAAGACTCATCTCTTGACTGGAACCCATCCACAGGAGAAATATTGCAGCCCACAACATCCTGTAGTAAAAAATGCAACGCAACCTTTTGTCTCAAGGAAGAACAGAGAAAATAATTTGGGGGGGATATAGGAGGGTTCAAAACACTCCACAGTGAATGAATGATGGGAAGCATAAAACCATTTTAGAGGCAAAGTTTGATGACATGGCTTAAAATTCATGTATAGGTAGAACAGGAAGAAACTGCCAATAATAACTATGGTAACAAGGACAGAACACTGGGAAATTCAGCATCCCAGAACTCCACCATGTGGCTTAACTCACTTCAGTTCTGTGGACAGGGTTAACATTACAGAACAGAGCTTGACTCAACATGACCAAATGTTTCACACTCATTTCTTAATGCACTTGTAAGGTGGCAATAGAAGCTGTTGAACTTTGTCCTCTCATCAAGAGGGCAAAGAGTAATTACAATCTCATGCTGAAGACAAATTACAGCTACTGTACAATGAATTGTGAAATAATTCCATGGAGGTCATATTGGATTACAAGGGCCTTGTATGAAGTACTGAGATGAGTATCAGGGCAATATGAATCTAGAAGCTATTTAGTTCTTATTTATGTCCATACTCATATTGAAAAGGAACTGATCCGCCATTACCTCTTTAGAGACCGAAGAAGAGAAAAGGAGAAACATGACCCCTTTCATTGGTTCTCCATCACTCCTCACAGACCCAGAGACATTGTAGCCTGCAACAATCAGGGGGCTGGCAGCATAAGCATTGGAACTTGTCACCCTCACCACTGTCTTTGACTGAAATACAGAAACAAACGTTTTCATCACAAGCAGGCAGTAGATCTCATTTACAGCACCTAAATAACAATCAGAGGCTGTATATTCAACAACAGGAACAGAGGCCAGAGCAGCAGTTCTCAAAGAGAGTCCCCAGGCTACTCAAAACACAAAGACACTAAAGCAAAGATACTTTCTAAAACAGTAGAAAGCAGTTTTCTGCTTTACTGATTTAGGAAGAGGTCAGGATCTCAGAGCTCCTCAGGAAGCAAGCAGTCTGAGATTAGAGAATGTGCTACAATATTCAAGCTCTTGCAAAATGTACAGGATCAGAAGATGAAAAGCAAGAGCTCATCCTGGCTGGCTTCACTGTCTTCAAACTGGGCCTGCACAAGGCAGTTTCTTGACTACCTGAATTAGATGTACAAAAACTCCAGTAACCTTTTTCATTCACAAACCCCCTTCCTGACACTAATTGATCAAGGCCGGGTCTAGCAGATCCATCCTCCCCAAAGAGATAACCCACAAGTTTTGTGGCTCTAACCTCTTTCAACATCCAGGTAGGATGCGATGCAAAGATTTCATATTCGCCAGGAAGCACTTTAAAGAAAGCAAACCTGGAAGGCAAGAAAGGGATTATGTCTCTTCAGAAAGTCACAAACACTTGTTCACACAAAATCAACTCAAACTCTATTCAAATGTTAAAAAAAATATTTCAGAACTCCCACAGTCCCAGTCAGTACTCCACAATTGAAAGAATCCTGTGCAAATGAACAGATGAATGAAGTATGCACCACCCACACTCACTTTCCTCCAGGTTGTGTAATAGTTGCTTGTACGTTTATGTCACTGCCAGCATTTCTCAGTACAACCTGAACTCCAGCAGGACCTAATGTCTGACCTTTGCTGAGAACCTGCCAAAATAAAAAGAAACCGAAGTATAAATGAATAAAAACAGCTTGTAGAGCTGAAGTTGAATGTTTTTATGAAGGCTGAATTAGCATAAAATGGAATAAATAAAGATAAAGGAGTCTAACCTTTCCGTTCACAGAAAATCCTGTGAACACAAAGTTAATATCACCTCCCTTTGTGCAAATGTCATTAATGCCATCCACATGGATGTCTACACTGGTTGGTTCTGAAAGAGAAGAATGTAGAAGAATGATGAAACAAGGTAGTTAGTGAAACAGCAATCACGAACAAGCTCTGCTTCACCTTTACAAAACTGCCACAGGCATTTATTAATTCAAGCGTGCCAAGTGTTGCTCTGCAAGTCTTTCTTCAGCAAAGTTAAAGCACCCCCAAATCCTGATGATGAAATTCCTCTTTCCCTCCTCCCGCTGCAGCCATTTCTGTCAAAAACCACATTCCTTCAAATCAGTTTAAGGGTTACTTTGTCAGTGTCTACCACATAGCTTTGCTTTCTCCTGGCACAGTAAGTACATTTCAGTTATTAAACATGCAGTATGGTTTATATGTTTTGAGAAGTGCTCCATTTTCCCTGCCAGCTGCAAGTTAGAGATAAGTCCCACACTGAAGACGCAGTGTCCTATTGTAAGAAGGCATACAAGCACTTACCAAAACTCCACCCTAGGGGAGGCTCAATTTTAAGAATGAAATCCCCCTAAAAAATAAAAAGCAGTTAACTGTCCTCATTGATCTACATTCAATTTAGCTAAAGGATGAAAAAGGAAGTCAGAACACAAGCATCATGCTGCAGAGACAAACATAAGACTCGAGCACACCATTCTCCACCACTCTCCTTTCCTCCTGCTTATGATACTCTGTTCAAAGAAGCAGCAGTATCTACCCAGACAGGCTGGGATGTTGGGCTCACATCCAGCCAGGAGCAGAAATTAAGTATCTCCATGTTTATACTGCTTCCAGCACAAACCTGGCGCACATTCAAGCAGCTCAATGCTGGAAAGTGTTCAAATCTATCTCTACCTGCCCCAACAGATGGGCTCTAAATCAGCCTTTAATATTTCCACTAGGTCATAGTCAACCATTCTGCCCAAACACGGGATAACAAAAGTTCAATCCTTTTAAAAGCTCTGCTCCAAAAGGGTATTAATCAACACAGGGATCCTCTTTATATCAGAGGGCACCACATGTGTTCTGCCATACACATTCTGAAGTTCATCCATGGAAAGGCTCAAAGGCCTAAGAATGAAATCACTGGGATCAGAAACATGTTACATTCTTAAACTGGGAAGGGAAGGAATTATTTGGTGGTTGGACTAGATGACCTTGAAAGGTTCCTTCCAATCCAAACCATTCTGTGTTTCTACTTCTGATCCCTAAGTTAACTAGGTCCCTAAAAGAGCAAACCACTTCAACCATCTGAGGGCAGCTTGTATTTAATTTGAATGTAAACACCTTTCCAGTCTCATTAGACATCAGATTACTGTATCATTATTTCCTTTAGACATTTTCAATGTCTGCAATTAGCCATTCAGTTTATTTTCAATTCAGGCATACCAAAACACCTTCTCATATACGTTTATTGCCATTTCTATAGGTAAAAAACCTGAAAGCTTTATCTGTACTCTGCAGGAGCAGTATTGGTACAGCTGCAGCACAAGGCTGCTGGCAGTAACTCAGGCTCTAAATGCTGCAGTCATTCCAATAAACAGCATAAATGCAACACTGCAGCTACAGTTAGCTCACTTTTCTCTTCACAATTAGCACTTGGAAATGAAGTAGTTGCATTAGAAAAAGAAACAGTTGAAATTTGGTCCAAACCAAACTAAATTATGCCCTGATTTAAATGTTTCATGGGTGCGTGCTGTTCTGAGATTTAGTCTGCTGGCAGATCGAGCTGGAAGCAGCTGCTGCCTCCAGCACAGGTCGCAGGTATTTGTGTCTTACCTTGTCATAGAGGGGAATCATGAAATACCCATTGTTCGGAGCACAGTCTGTCTGGTATTTCAGCGTACCATGTTTGGTATATAACTTAATCTAAAAGAAGCAAACAAAATAGACATAAAAATATTTTTACAAAAGACAAGGAGCGTTGGAGGCACTCTCTAACCCAGCGCTGTCACAGAGCAGCAAGACACGGTTTATGTCAAGCAGGCTGCAGAGTGCCAGGGTGAAGAAGAGCCGCAGTTCCACCGCCACGCGTGTCCGCGGCCCGGGCGGCAGCGCTCGGTACGCCCGGCAGGCAGCCGGGGCCGGCGGCGGGCGGGGTGGCGGCGCCCACCTCGATCAGAGAGTAGTTGATCTCCACGTCGGACTTGACGAAGCCGCCGCAACCCACGACGATGTCCTCGGAGCCCCGCGCCAGGGCGCAGCACAGCGCGCAGAGCAGCGCGACCGCGGCCGGGCGCCGCATGCCAGCACCGCCGCCACCGCC